>CM056060.1:156189523-156244523 GCA_029574335.1 Rana kukunoris
AAGGAAAGAAGGAAGGCAGGCTGAATGGAGGAAGAAAATAATGAATAATGGGGGAAGGAAGGAGGGAATGTGGGAGAAAGTGAGACGAGAAGGAATGAAGGAGGGGGAGGGAAGGAAGATGGTGAATATTACAGACAGAAGCCTCTCGCGTTCCTCCGGGGAGGGTACAATGTGTTTGCTTCTCTTATACACAAGGAAAGAATAGTGTCCCGCCCTATCCCCACCTGTTGTCATGGTGATATTTCTCCCGCTCTCCTCCTCAGCGCACCTCTCACCTCCATCGGCGATCCGTGAGGGGAACCGGATGTAGGATTCTAATTGGCTGCTGACGGTCAGCTGACCGCACTCCCGCGCCCGTGCGAGCTGTAGTTCTGCCCGCGCTGTGTTGCTATGGTGAGAGCGGAGGGACGTAATTTCCCAGAATGCTCTGCGTGTCTGCTCTGTATGTAGACAGAGAGCGGTGCTCCCTCTGCTGGTCACATTCTGAGTAAAGAAAGTAATACAATGGCGGTCTATGGAAAAAAAAATTGTAATTGTGCTTTCTAGAACTCCATTGTCTTCCAGCCAAAAGCTCCATCCCCAGGAGCTCCCCTGACTCCCTCAAAGACTGAAAATCCAAATAATTGCTTTTTGTTGTTGTTTTGGGTCCAGTGACATCACAGGTCCTCTTTATCCTCCAGCAGACAGTTAATTTCTGAATTCTGTAGACATCGGGTCCATCAAATGACAAGGTGCCGATCACTTTAGCATTCTCCTATGGGCCCGGTCAGGGGGGCGGAGCCTTGGCACCCTGGGCTCACAGGAAGTGAGTTGTTCTGTTCCGCAGAGGACAAAGTATATGCAGTACATGCTGTCTAAGGCTCGGTTCACGCATGTCCGATGCAAATCCCCCCCCCCCCCTTTTTTACTGCAAATTTCCTAAGCAGCGGTTCAGCTGCCATTTTAGATGCGGTTTAGATGTGAATTTTTGGAGCCTGTGGCCACTGGCGTCTTTAACATTAGCTGGTTGCTAAGGAGGAGTTGGGAAGCCAGCTGCTGCGTCCTTAACAACTGATGCCTCATCAGCTGTCAGCGGGGGTACCCCGCTGACAACTGACTGTAAAAACAAAAACATTTCTGGTAATATAAAATCATTTAAAAAAAAAGGTATAGGGTCCCCCCCAATCCATACCAGACCCTTAGGTCTAGTATGGATTTTAAAGGGAACCCCCATGTCAAAATGTAAAAAAAAAAAAGTCTCGGAGACCCCCCAATCCATACCAGAGCCTTAGTTCTAGTATGGATTTTGAAGGGAACCCCCATGTCAAAATGTAAAAAAAAAAGGCTCGGGACCCCCCATCCATACCAGAGCCTTAGGTCTAGTATGGATTTTGAAGGGAACCCCCATGTCAAAATGTAAAAAAAAACGTCTCGGGGTCCCCCCAATCTTTATCAGACCCTTAGGTCTAGTATGGATATTAAGGGGAAGCCCCATGTCAAAATGTAAAAAAAAAACGTCTCGGGGTCCCCCCAATCCATACCAGAGCCTTAGGTCTAGTATGGGTTTTAAGGGGAAGCCCCATGTCAAAATGTAAAAAAAAAAAAGTCTCGGGGACCCCCAATCCTTATCAGACCCTTAGGTCTAGTATGGATTTTAAGGGGAACCCCCATGTCAAAATGTAAAAAAAAAAAAAACGTCTCGGGGTCCCCCCAATCTTTACCAGACCCTTAGGTCTAGTATGGATTTTAAGAGGAAGCCCCATATCAAAATGTAAAAAAAAAAAAAAAAATCTCAGGGACCCCCCAATCCATACCAGAGCCTTAGGTCTAGTATGGATTTTGAAGGGAACCCCCATGTCAAAATGTAAAAAAAAACGGCTCGGGGAACCCCCAGAATCCATACCAGACCCTTAGTTCCAATATGGATTTAGAAGGAAACCCCCACACCTAAATGTTAAAAAAAAAGGCAAAGGGTCCTCCCCAATCCATACCAGACCCTTAGGTCTAGTATGGATTTTGAAGGGTACCCCCAAGTCAAAATGTAAAAAAAAAAGTCATGGGGAACCCCCCCCCCCCCCCAATCTATACCAGACCCTTAGGTCTAGTATGGATTTTAAAGGGAACCCCCTTGACAAGCAAGTGCCCCCCTCCTGAACCATACCAGGCCACATGCCCTCAACATAGGGGGTGCTTTGGGGAAGGGGGCTTCTGGGGGGAGGTTCCCTGCTGACAGTGGAATGTAGAAAAAAAATATTGAGAAAAAAGGCATGGAGGCA
This sequence comes from Rana kukunoris, assembly GCA_029574335.1. Classification (NCBI taxonomy): domain Eukaryota; kingdom Metazoa; phylum Chordata; class Amphibia; order Anura; family Ranidae; genus Rana; species Rana kukunoris. The sequence goes on from CM056060.1 coordinate 156,191,779, forward strand.
TGGTGGCCCCCCCCCCTCCCCCTGAAACATACCAGACCTTTTTGGCCGAGGACAGATTTTAAGGGAAGCCCCACACCAAAATTAAAAAAGAAAAAATGACTGGCAATAAAAAATCATGAAAAAAAAATGGTGTGGGGGTCTGGTATGGATTTTAAGGGGAACCCTACACCAAAATAAAAAAAAAATGATGGGGGTCCCCTCCCAAAATCCATACCAGACCCTTATTCAAGCATGCAGCCTGGCAAGCCAGGAAATGGAGGGGGGGCGAGCGAGGGCCCCTCCCCTCCAAAACCATACAAGGCCACATGCCCTCAACATGAGGGGTGCTTTGGGGCAAGGGGCCATCCAAGGGGGGGTTTCCTGCTGACAGTGGAATGCAAAAATAAAAACATTGCCGGCGGCCTGTCGAGAAATGAATGCCCCCTGTCGAATAATGCCCACCAGGTACTGCGCTTGCGCAGTTCGGACCTGCCAAAAGTCGCCGAACATCTGAATTTACGATCAACTGTAGAGGCGGCGCCTGCGCACAATTAGCCGACATTGTGCCACACGCTGCCGATGCTTGTGCAAGTCTGCAAGGGGCGGATTTCTTCATGATGGGCGTGTGTGAGGGGCGGATGCCTACAGAAAGGGGGCGTATTTTGTTATGATGGCCAGTGCTATTGCTTGTGTTCGCTAGCCAAACCATTTCCCCGACTTGTTCATTCCCCGACTTAGTTGGGGTAGGTGGTACACTTTGGTGGGTCAGTCACGCCATGTGACCTTTGACCTCTGGGAACTTGTCTCCTGACCTTTGACCTTTGGGGGAGGTCCCTGTTCTAATTCCTAAGTCCTAGCCATATTCTTCAATGGGAAACCCTAACCCCCTAACCTATAACCTTACAGGCCTGGCTGGCCCCCTCCTGTTTTTTTTTTTTTTTTTGTTACATTACACCTGTAAGGTGGCCAATGGCCCCCAGGGCCCCACTCCCATATTTTTTTGCATTACCCCCTACCGTTTTTTTTTTTTGCATTACACCTGTAAGTGGCCCGATGGTCCCCAGTGTCCCTTACAGGCCCGGCTGGCCCCCCTCCCGTTTTATTTTTTTTGCATTACACCTGTAAGGGGCCCAATGGTCCCCAGGGCCCCCCTCCTGTTTTTTTGGAATACACCTGTAAGTGGCCCGATGGTCCCCCGGCCCCTTACAGGCCCGGCTGGCCTCCCTTCCTTTTTTTATTTTTTATTTAACATTACACCTGTAAGGGACCCAATGGTTCCTATGGCCACCCCCCCCCCCTTTTTTTTTTTTTTTTTGCATTACACCTGTAAGGGGCCCACCCTCCCGTTTTTTTTTTTTTGCATTACACCTGTAAGGGGCCCAATTGTCCCCAGGGCCTCCCTCCCTGTAACCCCGCTTATTATCTCGCTTACACTGCTGTGTAAGGGGACCCCAAAATTTGTGATGCCTGCCCCCCGGCTGTATCCATCCAGTGCCTTCAACCAACACAGAAACCTTGATGGTTTTTATCTCAGTAGACGGGCTCCACAGCAGATAAGCCCGTAGTATGATGTCAGAGCTGAGCTTGCTGTGGCTAACATCCCGTTAAATTTCTCTCTAGAAGAGATCTCTGCTGTAGGGTCGAAATGTTTCTCGTGTAATTAATTTTAGTGAAGACTTTTTCTCTCGTTAGAAGGAATTTTGCTGGAAATTTTTAATGGAGTTTAGTGAGGGCGCTGATCCTGTGAATATGAGTCTCTAATGTCTTAATTCTTAGGCGGCGTACACACGACCGAGGTTCTCGCTGGAAACCAGCGAGAACCTCGCTGGAAGCTGCATTCCAGCGAGGACCTCGGCCGTGTGTACACAGAGCGCTCGCCCCGCCCGTCGGGAATCCCGTCGAGCGAATAGAGAGCACGCTCTCTTTTTGCTCGACGGCCCGCCTGGATGAATGGCTGGTTGCCATTCCCGACGGGCGGGTCGCCGATTTCGACGGCCGGCAGAGAACCTCGACGGGCGGAACGATGTGTTCTGCCCGTCGAGGTTCTCTGCCGTGTGTACGCGGCTTTATAGACGTCCGCAATCTATAGGCCCTGGATCATGTGATCATCCCGCCTACAACTGAGATTTCTACGCTGGACTCAATTTACACATCTCCCAACGTTCTGCCATGGGAAGGAGTGAACACATTACGGTGTCGTGGGAAGTGAAGGGACGCAGGAGGTTTAGCTCTACTGTACAGCCAGGGGCGGACTGACCATTGAGTCACTCGGGCACTGCCCCAGGGCCCCATGCCACTAGGGGCCCCATCAGGGTTGCCAGGCTCAGTAAAACCAGGGACAGTATGTAAAAATCTGTGTTTTTTTTTTTTTTTTACATCTGTCCCTGATGTGTTCCGAAACCTACATGCTTTTGATGTGAAAATCCTGAGATTTTAGCTGCCCTGCCTGTGCACTGCCTCCTGGCGTGGTGGCCATCAGTAAGCCCAGGGGCCCCATAATCTTCTATTGCCCGGGGGCCCCATGAGTTGTCAGTCCGCCCCTGTGTACAGCACAGTAAAAATGTAAGTACGCAAAAACCAATTTACAAAAAACAAATATTAGATCATTTTTCTGGCTCCCAACAGGGAGGGGTTCAACTTTCAGCTCACAGTTGCAAAAGCAGCTTTTTTAACCACTTCCTTACTGGGCACATATGCATTCAATAGGGTGGAGGTCAGGGCTCTGTGCAAGCCACGCGAAAGGTATTCAATAGGGTGGAGGTCAGGGCTCTGTGCAGGCCACGCGAAAGGTATTCAATAGGGTGGAGGTCAGGGCTCTGTGCAAGCCACGCGAAAGGTATTCAATAGGGTGGAGGTCAGGGCTCTGTGCAAGCCACGCGAAAGGTATTCAATAGGGTGGAGGTCAGGGCTCTGTGCAAGCCACGCGAAAGGTATTCAATAGGGTGGAGGTCAGGGCTCTGTGCAGGCCACGCGAAAGGTATTCAATAGAGTGGAGGTCAGGGCTCTGTGCAGGCCACGCGAAAGGTATTCAATAGGGTGGAGGTCAGGGCTCTGTGCAAGCCACGCGAAAGGTATTCAATAGGGTGGAGGTCAGGGCTCTGTGCAGGCCACGCGAAAGGTATTCAATAGGGTGGAGGTCAGGGCTCTGTGCAAGCCACGCGAAAGGTATTCAATAGGGTGGAGGTCAGGGCTCTGTGCAAGCCACGCGAAAGGTATTCAATAGGGTGGAGGTCAGGGCTCTGTGCAAGCCACGCGAAAGGTATTCAATAGGGTGGAGGTCAGGGCTCTGTGCAGGCCACGCGAAAGGTATTCAATAGAGTGGAGGTCAGGGCTCTGTGCAGGCCATGCGAAAGGTATTCAATAGGGTGGAGGTCAGGGCTCTGTGCAAGCCACGCGAAAGGTATTCAATAGGGTGGAGGTCAGGGCTCTGTGCAGGCCACGCGAAAGGTATTCAATAGGGTGGAGGTCAGGGCTCTGTGCAAGCCACGCGAAAGGTATTCAATAGGGTGGAGGTCAGGGCTCTGTGCAAGCCACGCGAAAGGTATTCAATAGGGTGGAGGTCAGGGCTCTGTGCAAGCCACGCGAAAGGTATTCAATAGGGTGGAGGTCAGGGCTCTGTGCAGGCCACGCGAAAGGTATTCAATAGGGTGGAGGTCAGGGCTCTGTGCAAGCCACGCGAAAGGTATTCAATAGGGTGGAGGTCAGGGCTCTGTGCAAGCCACGCGAAAGGTATTCAATAGGGTGGAGGTCAGGGCTCTGTGCAGGCCACACGAAAGGTATTCAATAGGGTGGAGGTCAGGGCTCTGTGCAAGCCACGCGAAAGGTATTCAATAGGGTGGAGGTCAGGGCTCTGTGCAAGCCACGCGAAAGGTATTCAATAGGGTGGAGGTCAAGGCTATGTGTAAGCCACGCGAAAGGTATTCAATAGGGTGGAGGTCAGGGCTCTGTGCAAGCCACGCGAAAGGTATTCAATAGGGTGGAGGTCAGGGCTCTGTGCAGGCCACGCGAAAGGTATTCAATAGGGTGGAGGTCAGGGCTCTGTGCAGGCCACGCGAAAGGTATTCAATAGGGTGGAGGTCAGGGCTCTGTGCAAGCCACGCGAAAGGTTTTCAATAGGGTGGAGGTCAGGGCTCTGTGCAGGCCACGCGAAAGGTATTTAATAGGGTGGAGGTCAGGGCTCTGTGCAAGCCACTCAAAAGGTATTCAATAGGGTGGAGGTCAGGGCTCTGTGCAAGCCACTCAAAAGGTATTCAATAGGGTGGAGGTCAGGGCTCTGTGCAAGCCACTCAAAAGGTATTCAATAGGGTGGAGGTCAGGGCTCTGTGCAGGCCACGTGAAAGGTATTTAATAGGGTGGAGGTCATGGCTCTGTGCAAGCCACTCAAAAGGTGTTCAGTAGGGTTGAAGTCAGGGCTCTGTGCCTTTAACCATCATAGAAACCACAACAGTTTATAACCCAAGAGATATTCTCCACACCAGATAAGCCTGTAGTATGACGTCAGAGCTGAGCTTGCTGTGGCTAACATCCCGTTTAATTTCTCTCTAGAAGAGATTTCTGCTTTAGGGTTGAACCGTTTCTCGTGTAATTGATTTTACTGAAGCCTTTTCTCTCATTAAATTTTTGCTGGAAATTTTCAGGAGTTTACCGAGGTCACTGATCCTGTGAAAATGAGCTTCTGATGTCTTCACTCTTACAGGCTTCCCCTATCCATTTGCATGGAGTGTGGCCATTCCACCGAAATCTGATATTTCTACACCAGACTAAATCACATACCTCCAATCTTTCTGAGATGGGAAGGGCAAAACACATTGCTGCGTTGTGCAGTGGTCCCCAACCTTTTTTGGCACCAGGGACCGGCTGCGTGGACAAAAATTGTGCCAAGGCCCTGGGCGGAGGTTGGGGTTGGCATGCGGGGGGCAAGCAATTTTTCGCTGGCAATTTGTCATTATTTATATTATTACATTGTAGTAATAAATTAAATAGTTCAACTCATCATAATGCAGAATCCGTGGCAGCCCTGAGCGTGTCACCTGCCATGTTGCTTGCCACCAGATGAGGAATGTCACTTGCCACATCACCTGCTACGCTGCCTGTCACCAGATGCGGAATGTCGCTTGCCACGCTGCCTGCCACAAGATGCGGAATGTCACTTGCCACATCACCTGCCACGTTGCCTGTCACCAGATGCGGAATGTCGCTTGCCACGCTGCCTGCCACAAGATACGGAATGTCACTTGCCACATCACCTGCTACGTTGCCTGTCACCAGATGCGGAATGTCGCTTGCCACGCTGCCTGCCACAAGATGCGGAATGTCACTTGCCACATCACCTGCCACGTTGCCTGTCACCAGATGCGGAATGTCGCTTGCCACGCTGCCTGCCACAAGATACGGAATGTCACTTGCCACATCACCTGCCACGTTGCCTGTCACCAGATGTGGAATGTCACTTGCCACGCTGCCTGCCACCAGATGCGGAATGTCACTTGCCACGCTGCCTGCCACAAGATACGGAATGTCACTTCCACATCACCTGCCACGTTGCCTGTCACCAGATGTGTATTGTCAATTGGCATGTCACCTGCCACGTTGCCTGTCACCAGATGCGGAATGTCACTTGCCACGCTGCCTGCCACAAGATATGGAATGTCACTTGCCACGTTGCCTGCCACCAGATGTGGAATGTCACTTGCCACGTCACCTGCCACGTTGCCTGCCACCAGATGTGGAATGTCACTTGCCACGTCACCTGCCATGTTGCCTGTCACCAGATGCGGAATGTCACTCGCCACGCTGCCTGCCACAAGATACGGAATGTCACTTGCCACGTTGCCTGCCACCAGATGTGGAATGTCACTTGCCACGTCACCTGCCACCTTGCCTGTCACCAGATGCGGAATGTCACTTGCCACGCTGCCTGCCACAAGATACGGAATGTCACTTGCCACATCACCTGTCACCAGATGCGAATTATCACTGCATTGGTGGCAGCACTAGTCCATGTGGTGGGTGTCGAGTGAAGGCAGAAGAGCGGTGATGCGGGGGGGACGGTGAGAGATGATGTCATCTCTCTGATCCCTGTGCACTTCCGACATTGAGGCTGAAAGGGCGGAAGAGCAGCGATGCGGGAGGCGGAGAGAGATGATGTCATCTCTCTGATCCCCGCGCACCTCCGACATTGACGCTGAAAGGGTGGAAGGGCAGCAATCCGGGGGGGGGGGGGCGGAGAGGGATGATGTCATCTCTGCTTGCCTGCCCACTCGCTTGCTTATCTCTTCCACCCGGCGCTTATATATATCCCAGCCGCCCGGCTGTCTCATACCGGCCACCGGCTCTCCAATGCCACCCGCCCGCACCAGCGGCCCGTCTGTAGTAAGGCCACGGCCCGGTAGTGGGCCGTGGCCCGGTGGTTGATGACCCCTGGTGTAGTGGGAAGAAATGTCAGAGGTTTTTCACTTATCAAAAAGATAAAACAAAAATGCTTTCAATTGTATAGTTAATAGATCCCAAGAGAACGTTCCTACTGGAGCCACATGGGACCAAACGTCACCAAACATGAAACTTTTTAAAAGCCCGAGGTAAAGTCTCAAGCCTCGTACACACGCTCGTTTTTCTCGGCAATAACCAGCAAGAAACCTGCTGAGTAAACTGAGCGTGTGTACGAGGCTTTCAGGTTTCTCGTCTGGAAATCTGCCCAGAATCTCAACAAGAAAAAGTTCTCTATTCTTCTTGTCGTGAGATTCTCGGGAGTTTTCTTACCGAAAAACCTGAGAGTGTGTATACTTACTTACCTGTCGCCGTGGAAAACCCGCGCATGCTCAAAATGACTTTGACGCATGCGCGGTAGCTTCCTAGGCATAGGTAGGGTGCAGCAAGATGGCGGCGATGGCATCGAAGGTTACGAGCGCATGCTTATCATACGCGATGACGTCACCGCGTTCTTTCCTTTTCAAGAGAACCGCAGATCTTTTGAATCGAGGGTCTGTACACTCGGGTGGCAAGGGATTCTTTCCAAGAATCTCATCAGTGAAAAAGTTTTCTTTCCTGACGAGATTCTTGCCCAGGGCTTGACTCTGGATTACTGCACAGATCTGGAAGAACTACACAAAACCCCACCAAAAGTTCAGCTTGGACACAGAAATTCATAGATAAAAGCACAACAATCCCTAGACAGAAAAAATAATATATATGTACTGGCTAAAATGGAGAAGTCAAGACAAATGGCGCTCTGTGCTAACGAGACGCCGGCAGATAGAACTCAAGTTTATAGACATTTTATATTTAAAATGTTCCTGGAAAATATACTTTCCCACCGCCGAGGCACCGCGCGTCTGTCTCCACATCCATGCAGAATTCGGCTTTATGAGTGTCTCTGTGAATATCATTATTTTTATAGCCGCTAGGAAGGAGAAGAATCTGCTCAAATATGGATGACTCTTCCTTGTTTTATTGGTGTTTGTTGTCTTTTAAGTAATGTGGCATTAATTAGTAATGGTTCCAAAGAATACATTGTATAGCATTCCGACAATCGTAGGATCACAAGAGGTATTATGTAAAGTATCTCCTTCCTTTTTCCTACATTCCTTCCTTCCTTTCTTCTTTTTTCCATTCCTCCCTCTCTCCTTCCTCCTGTACATCTCGTTGTCTGTCTGTACATTTATCTATCATTATCTATAATTTCTCTTTCACTTTTTTTTTCTCATTTCACTGTATCCAAAATCTATCTATGTGTCTGTCTGTCTATCTATCTATCTATCATCCAATCTATCTATCTATCTATCTATCTATCTATCTATCTATCTATCTATCTATCTATCTATCTATCTATCTATCTATCTATCTATCTATCTATCTATCTATCTATCTCTCTGTCTATCTATCTATCTATCTATCTATCTATCTATCTATCTATCTATCTATCTATCTATCTATCTATCTATCTATCTATCTATCTATCTATCTATCTATCTCTCTATCCTTCCCTTCTTCCCCCCTGTATTATCTATCTATCTCTTTCTCTTACAGTAAATAAAGTCCTGTAATTAGAGAACCGCTAAGTGTCTAAATCTCATCTACTGTATCTATCTCTGTCTCTCTCTCCTTCTCTCTCTCTCTGTCTGTCTCTGTCTCTTACTCTCTTTCTCTTTCTCTCTATCTTCCCTCATGTCTTACATCCTTCCTTCTTTTCTTTCTATCTCTCTCTCTATTTATATTATTATTATAATTATTATCATTTTCTCTCACTCGTAGTAGCAACTTATGTTACAGTAAATGTTATATCTTATATGTTGAAAATCATAAGATTTGATGGTGAGCTCTTATGTGATGGGGGGACCTCTAATGTGAAGAGAGATCTTTGATGTGATGGGAGGACCTCTGATGTGATGGGGGACCTCTAAAGTGATGGGAGGACCTCTGATGCGATAGGAGAGACCTCTGATGTGATAGGAGGATCTCTGATGTGATAGGAGGACCTCTGATGCGATAGGAGAGACCTCTAATGTGATAGGAGGATCTCTGATGTGATAGGAGGACCTCTGATGTGATAGGGGACCTCTGATGTGATAGGGGAGGACCTCTGATGTGATGGGGGACCTCTGATGTGATAGGAGGACTTCTGATGTGATAGGAGGACCTCTGATGTGATAGGAGGACCTCTGATGTGATGGGGGACCCCTGATGTGATAGGGGAGGACATCTGATGTGATGGGAGGACCTCTGATGTGATGGAAGGACCTCTGATGTGATGGGAGGACCTCTGATGTGATGGAAGGACCTCTAAAGTTATGGGAGGACCTCTGATGTAATGAGAGGACCTCTGATGTGAATAGAGGACCTCTGATGTGATGAGGGGACCTCTGATGTGATGGGGAGACCTCTAATGTTATGGGAGACCTCTAATGTTTTGGCTACCTGTGGTGGGATGGGGGGACCTCTGATGTGATGGGGGAACCTCTGATGTGATGGGAGGAACTCTGATGTGATGGGAGGACCTCTGATGTGATTGGAGGACCTCTGATGTTATGGGGGGACCTCTGATGTGATGGGGGACCTCTGATGAGATGGGAGGACTTCTAATGTGATTGGAGGACCTCTGATGTGATGGGGGGACCTCTGATGTGATGGGAGGACTTCTGATGTGATGAGAGGACCTCTGATGTGATGGGGGGACCTCTAATGTGATGGGGGGACCTCTGATGTGATGGAGGACCTCTGATGTGATGGGGGACCTCTGATGTGATAGGGGAGGACATCTGATGTGATGGGAGGACCTCTGATGTGATGGAAGGACCTCTGATGTGATGGGAGGACCTCTGATGTGATGGAAGGACCTCTAAAGTTATGGGAGGACCTCTGATGTAATGAGAGGATCTCTGATATGATTAGAGGACCTCTGCTGTGATGAGGGGACCTCTGATGTGATGGGGGACCTCTGATGTGATGAAGGACCTCTGATGTGATGGGGAGACCTCTAATGTTATGGGAGACCTCTAATGTTTTGGCTACCTGTGGTGGGATGGGGGGACCTCTGATGTGATGGGGGAACCTCTGATGTGATTGGAGGAACTCTGATGTGATGGGAGGACCTCTGATGTGATTGGAGGACCTCTGATGTTATGGGGGACCTCTGATGTGATGGGGGACCTCTGATGTGATGGGAGGACTTCTAATGTGATTGAAGGACCTCTGATGTGATGGGGGGACCTCTGATGTGATGGAGGACCTCTGATGTGATGGGAGGACTTCTGATGTGATGAGAGGACCTCTGATGTGATGGGGGGACCTCTAATGTGATGGAGGACCTCTGATGTGATGGGAGGACCTCTGATGTGATGGGGGGACCTCTGATGTGATGGAGGGCCTCTGATGTTATGGGAGGACCTTTGATGTGATGGGGGGGCCTCTGATGTGATGGAGGACCTCTGATGTGATGGGAGGACTTCTGATGGGATGGGAGGACCTCTGATGTGATGGGGGGACCTCTAATGTGATGGAGGACCTCTGATGTGATGGGAGGACCTCTGATGTGATTGGAGGACCTCTGATGTGATTGGAGGACCTCTGATGTGATGGGGGGACCTCTGATGTGATGGAGGACCTCTGATGTGATGGGAGGACTTCTGATGTGATGAGAGGACCTCTGATGTGATGGGAGGACCTTTGATGTGATGGGGGGACCTCTGATGTGATGGAGGACCTCTGATGTGATGGGAGGACTTCTGATGGGATGGGGGGACCTCTGATGTGATGGGGGGACGTCTGATGTGATTGGAGGACCTCTGATGTAATAGGGGGGCCTCTGATGTGATTGGAGGACCTCTGATGTGATTGGAGGACCTCTGATGTGATGGGGAGACCTCTAATGTTATGGGAGACCTCTAATGTTTTGCTTACCTGTGGTGTGATGGGGGACCTCTGATGTGATGGGGGAACCTCTGATGTGATGGGAGGACCTCTGATGTGATGGGAGGACCTCTGATGTGATTGGAGGACCTCTGATGTGATGGGGGACCTCTGATGTGATGGGGGACCTCTGATGTGATTGGAGGACCTCTGATGTGATGGAGGACCTCTGATGTGATTGGAGGACCTCTATGTGATGGGGGGATCTCTGATGTGTCAAAATTGTCCGAAGTGTCTGCCATAATGTCGCAGTCACAAAAAAAAAATTGCTGATCGCCGCCATTACTAGTAAAAAAAAAATATTAATAAAAATGCCATAAAACTATCCCCTATTTTGTAAACGCTATACAAAAAAAGGACGCCAATTTTGTTTGGGAGCCACGTCGCACGACCGTGCAAATTTCAGTTAAAACGACGCAGTGCCGAATCGCAAAAAGGGGCAAGGTCCTTTAGCTGCATAAGGGTCCGGGTCTTAAGTGGTTAATTAGAGGGGGCACATGGTGGGGCACAGCATAATATTGGGGGGGGTCAGGGCCTCCTCTTGCCCCCCCTTAGTGACGCCATTGCATAGATTGTGTAATGTGGTGGACCTGGGGTGAGGGTGGACGTGGAGGGGGTGTGGTGTGTGGTGTGTGGTGCCGCCGGAGGGGTGGTAGTAGTGCAGTGGCACCAGCCACCTGGGGGGTGGTTGTTTGCCGCCTCCCCAAAAGAAAAGCCCACCAGCCACCACTGGTGCCGAGACTGAAAAAAGTTTAAGAAATGCTGTTTTGTACAACTACAACACAATACCTTACGTGTTTTCTATCTGCATGCATACCCTGCTTTTAAAATCTGGGGGGAAAAAACGGTAAAGATATTTTAGTTGCATGGTAATCTTGTGTGGCCCGGATCCCATATAATTCAGGTTAAATTCCTGCAATTTCAGCGCTTCTTTGTTGCTCTTCATTTAGACAATTAACAGGCGGCATTTTTGGCAGGAAGAAAATCTCCAGGGTGTTAGAAGTCACCAGAAAACATCCCGGACTTGTAAAAAGTCACCCCGTAAGAGTGATCTCCATACATTTTAATAGACAGTAAGTGAAGTGAGACACAATGGGCCTCTTAAAGGGACCGACAACCCCCCACTCCATTTTGTCTTTTACTGCCGCTCATCTCTCTCTCCATCTCCCTCTGCGGTCATTGTGACGATCGGTGGGGGTTACTTAACATTGTATCTGCAGCTTTGATGGAGAGAATGGGATGAGGGTAACACCATCTGTTGCCATGGACCCTTGGCCATCAATGTCCTCCACCTCCGTCCTCCCACTCTCATGCCGTTTACTTGGTTACTTTTAATTGTTGCAATTTTATTTTTTATTTTATCTTTACAGCTTGTTATTGTAGCACAGTTCTTGTTCTATTAATCGTGGAGCTTTCACAGGTGCAGGGCAACCTAGACGTGAAGTCAAGAATTTTACGCATTCCAAGCAAATTATCAATGTTCACGGTAGCTCAATTAACATTGCATTAGTCTAACGTTAGTCTTTTTACTTTCCAGGTGTGTTTTTCGTGAAGGGTCTAAGCCAGGGGTCTCCAAACTGCCGCCCTGGGGCCAGATGCGGCCCTTTGTTTGGCTTTATCCGACCCTTGGGGCACTATTCCATCCACTGACACCAACAATGGGGAATCATTCTTGTTGCTTAAACCACCAATGGGGCACTGTTCATCCAACTGACACTATCAAAGGGGTACAATTTCTTCTATTGGCACCAACAATGGGGCACTAGTCCTCCCACTGACACCAAAGATATGGTATTGTTTATTCCAGGGGTGAGGAACCTTTTTTCTGCCAAGGGCCATTTGGATTTTTGTAACATCATTCGGGGGCCGTACAAAATGATCAACTTAAAAATTACACTCCGCCTGTCACTCACACTATGGTCAGTACAGACCCCCCCTCAGTACAGACACCCCACAGTAGTGCAGACCTCAGACGGTAACTCCCCCCAAGAGTGCAGACCTCAGACGGTAACCCCCCCCAGTAGTGCAGACCACAGACACTAACCCCCACAATAGTGTAGACCTCAGACAGTAACCCCCACAGTAGTGCAGACCTCAGACAGTAACCCCCACAGTAGTGCAGACCTCAGACAGTAACCCCTACAGTAGTGCAGATCTCAGACCTCAGACAGCGGCGTGTGTTTCCCTCGAGCGCGGGCTCCTCCTCCTCTGTGGGTGTGAACAGAGAGGAGGGCCGCCCCTGGGTGTACCAAGATGGCTGCAGCTCCGGAGCTAGGCCGAAGCCGGGGACCTTCCTAGGCCGAGGCTCTAGAGCGCTCCGTGGACACACACTCAGCGGCACGGGGGGGGGGGGGGCGGATGGAATGATTTTGCGGACCGCAGGTTCCCCAACCCTGGTTTATTCCCACAGGACATTTGTCACTCCCAATGGCCCTAGTCCAGCCCTCCTAAAGTCTGAAGGACAGTAAAATGGCCCTTTGTTTAGAAAGTTTGGAGACCCCTGGTCTAAGCAATCAGAGCGATTACTTATTAGGCCCCCATTGTTCAAAAGGAATCTGTGTCAGCAGGTATATGGAGAGACGGGAAGAGTAAACCTAAAGCTGGCCATGCACTGTGCCAGTTTTGTACCGGACAAAATTTGCTTGGTGGGGGGGGGGCCCCATTGGTCCCCTGCTGCCTGAAATCCTTTAATTGAGAAATCAAAGGCAGAATGTTGTCAGCCAAACATTGGCTCTATCCAATCAGATGCAGCAGCTGGTAAGATATCCAGATATCCTGAAAGCCATGGGCAAAGTGAAGGGGGGGGGGGCAGTGGTGTAGTGTAGGCTTCCAGCACCCAGGGCAAGGCAATACCAGATTAAGATCATCATGGGCCTGGTGCTGAGAGCGGGCCTTTTTATGGAAGTAAATAATATCAAAATAAAAACAACTTTTTGATAAAACAAGTTAAATATGTAAACAAATTTAATTAAATAGGCGGGGGTGAGAGAGAGAGGGGGCGAGAGAAATATGAGCAATGAGAGAGAGGAGGGATGAGAGAAAGAAAGGGTGAGAGAGGGAGGAGGGTGAGAAAGGGAAGAAGGGTGAGCGAGAGGGAATGATGGGGGGTGAGAGAGAAAGAAGAAGGGTGAGAGAGAGGGAGGGGATGAGAGAGAGGAAGTGTTGGGGGGGGGGGGGTGAGTAGTGTGAGAGAGAGAGAGGAGATAAGGGGGTGAGAGAGAAAGGAGGTGAGAGGGAGAGGGATGATGGGGAGGTGAGAGAGAGGGAGAGTGAAAGAGAGAGGATGTGAGAAAGAGAAATAATGGGGGGTGAGAGAGAGGGGGAGATGGGGGGTGAGAGAGAAAAGGGGTGAGAGGGACGATGAGAGGGCGAGAGAGAGGAAGGGTGAGAGAGAGAGGATGTGTGAGAGAAAGAGGGATAATGGGGGAGAGAGAGAGGAATGATGGGGGAGAGAGAAAGGAATGGTGTGAGAGAGAGGAAGGGTGAGAGAGAGTGAGGAGATGAGGGGGTGAGAAAGAAGGGTTGAGAGCGATAGTGTATGAGAGAGAGGGGGTGAGAAGGGGTGTGAGAGAGAGGGGAGGGTGAAAGAGAGGAAGGGTGAGAAGGGAGTGAGAGAGGGGGAGATGAGGGGGGTGAGATAGAAAGGGGGTGAGAGGGACGATGAGGGGGGTGAGAGAGAGAGGATGTGTGAGAGAAAGAGGGATGATGGGGGAGAGAGAAAGGGGAGATGAGGGGGTGAGAGAGAGAGGGGGAGAGGAATGGTGACAGAGAGAGGAAGGGTGACAGAGAGTGAGGAGAAGAGGGGGTTAGAGAGAATGCTTGAGAGAGAGGAAGTGTATGAGGGAGAGGGGGTGAGAAGGGGTTTAAGAGAGAGGGGAGGGTGAGAGAGAGGAAGGGTGAGAAGGGAGTGAGAGAGGGGGAGATGAAGGGGGTGAGATAGAAAGGGGGTGAGAAGGACGATGAGGGGGGTGAGAGAGAGGAAGGGTGAGAGAGAGAGGATGTGGGGAGAAAGAGGAATGATGGGGGGAGAGAGAAAGGGGGGACCAGGGGGGTGAGAGAGAGAGGGAGAGGAATGGCGAGAGAGAGGGGAATGGTGAGAGAGTGAGGAGATGAGGGGGTTAGAGAGAATAGTTGAGAGAGAGGAAGTGTATGAGAGAGAGGGGAGGGTGAGAGAGAGGAAGGGTGAGAGAAGGGGAGATGAGGGGGTGGGGTGAGAGGGAGAAGGACGGTGGGGGGGATGAGAGAGGGGGGCTGAGAGAGAGTGAGGAAGGGTGATAGAGAGAGGGGCTGAAAGAGCTAAAGGATGAGAGAAAGAGGGGCTGAGAGAGAGAGAGAGAGAGAGGTTGAGAAAGAGAAAGTGTGAGAGAGAGAGGGGGTGAGAAGGGGTTTGAGAGAGAGGGGAGAGTAAGAGAGAGAGGGAGGAAGGGTGAGAAAGGGGGAAGGAGGGGATGAGAGAGAGAGAGAGAGGGGTTGAGAAAGAGAAAGTGTGAGAGAGAGAGGGGGTGAGAAGGGGTTTGAGAGAGAGAGGGGAGAGTGAGAGAGAGAGGGGGTGAGAAGGGGTGTGAGAGAGAGGGGAGGGTGAGAGAGAGGAAGGGTGAAAGGAGGGGAGATGAGGGGGTGGGGTGAGAGGGAGAAGGACGGTGGGGGGGATGAGAGAGGGGGGCTGAGAGAGAGTGAGGAAGGGTGATAGAGAGAGGGACTGAAAGAGCTAAAGGGTGAGAGAAAGAGGGGCTGAGAGAGAGAGAGAGAGAGAGGTTGAGAAAGAGAAAGTGTGAGAGAGAGAGGGGGTGAGAAGGGGTTTGAGAGAGAGGGGAGAGTAAGAGAGAGAGGGAGGAAGGGTGAGAAAGGGGGAAGGAGGGGATGAGAGAGAGAGAGAGAGGAAGGGTGAGAGAGAGAGAGGGTGCATTTGGGTAATTTTAGTAGGGTAGTACAGCACGCCACAACAAACTGTGGGTGGAGCCACATTGCGGTAAGAGTGGGAGAGGCTGCCCTACACGCAATGGGCTGGGCCTATCTTAAGGAAGGGGCCTGGAGCTGCAGCTCCAATAGTCCCGATGTTAATCCTGCTCTGTCCCTAACCCGTAGACTGAGCCACTATCACCAGAATTAATACAAATATATATATATACTGTAATATAAACATATATATGTATACACTATATAAATCAAACATATGATATATACATCTCTCATGGCACGTAGATTGTTGCACATTTAACTGCAGGTCTCCCTCTTGCCTCCCTGGAATGCGCCGCCTTTCCCGTTGGCAGAGCTTTCACTAATAAAGCCCCGGATACGCCGCGTTTATCGCGCACTTGCAGGTGAGCTCTGAATGTATTCTTTGCCGTCAGAAAAGTGCTGAGCGCGAACTTCCACCGACTTCTTAGACTCTTTAATACGGCCGGTCAGAGGCGTGACACGCCTTCTCAGCGGAAAAATCTTAAAAAAAAAAAAAAAGAAGGACATTAAGAGATTACTCTAGCTGAACTTCAAACAGAACCGCGTACCAGATCCCCGCGCGGCCAGGCGAGGACGGCTGCATAATCTGCCGATAACGGTCCGTCGTTTATATGAAACGCACGACGGAGCCATTAAAATGCAAAATTCCCATCCTCTAATGTATGAGCTCTGGATGGAGAGGAGAGGAGGCTTCTTCTGGATTTCCTTCACATGGAGTTTACTGAAAAAGGAGTACAGTAAAACCTCGGATTGCGAGCATAATGCGTCCCAGAAACACGCTTGTAATCCAAAGCGCTTGTATATCAAAGCATTTTTTTTTTTTACAGGGTATAAAAAAGAAGAGAGGCGCCTCTAAGTGTAGCAATAAGTTGCTAAATGTTGCACCTTCATTAACCCCTTCCATACCGGGGGGGGCACTTACACACCCTCCCGCCCAGAACAATTTTTAGCTTTCAGGGCTGTCGCACTTTGAACGACAATTGCGCGGTAATGCTACACTGTACCCAAACGAAATTTGTATCATTTTGTTCCCACAATTAGAGATTTCTTTTGGTGGTATTTGATCACCTCTGGGATTTTTATTTTCTGAAAAAAAAAAAAAAAAATGACCGAAAATTTTGAAAAAAATAAAGTTTTTTTAAATTTTGTTTCTGTTATAAAACATTGTAAATAAGTAAGTTTTCTTCTTTACTGATGGGCACTGATGGTACTGCACTGACGGGCACTAATAAGGCGGCACTGATGGGCACCGATGAGGTGGCACTGATGTGGTGGCATTGATGGGTACTGATATGCGGCACTGATAGGTGGCACGGATGGGCACGGATATGCGGCACAAATGGGCACAGATAGGCGGCACGGATAGGCGTCATGAATGGGCACGGATAGGCGGCATGGATGGGCACAGATAGGCGGCATGGATGGGCACTGATAGGCGGCATAGATGGGCACTGATAGGTGGCATGGATGGGCATAGATGGGCACTAATGGATGTTTTGTACTAATGGATGCAAATCAGTGCCAAACAATGCCTGCCAATCAGTGATGCCCATTGTGGGCACTGATTGGCATCCTTTATTTGTGTTTGTTATCCCTGGTGGTCTAGGTGGGCATCCTTGGTGGCATCTGTGGTGGGCATCCCTGGTGGACTAGTGGCATCCCTGGTGGTCCAGTGGGGGGGGGGGGCTGCGCTGATAATCGATCAGCGCAAACCCCCCTGTCAGAGGAGCAGCCGATCGGCTCTCCTCTACTCGCGTCTGACAGACGCGAGTGAGGAGAAGCCGATTACCGGCTTTTCCTTTTTACATCGCGATCAGCCGTGATTGGACACGGCTGGTCACATGGTAAAGAGTCTCCGTCGGAGATCGGTGTTGTGGGGTGTCAGACTGACACCCCGCAACAACGAGCGCCGCAATATCCTGAGGACTTCATTTGAAGTCCAGTCAGGATATTGAAACCAATCTGTCATTGGCGGGCGGGCGGCAAGTGGTTAAATGTAACCATATCGCTACACTTAGAGGCTCCTCTCTTTTTTATACTCAGTGGTGACATGACGCTGCTCTTATATCAAGACATCGCTTGTATATCAAGGCAAAATTTATTAAAACGTATTTCTCGTCTTGCAAAACGCTCTCAAAGCAAGTTACTCTCA
The DNA here is from genome assembly GCA_029574335.1 of Rana kukunoris. Taxonomy (NCBI): domain Eukaryota; kingdom Metazoa; phylum Chordata; class Amphibia; order Anura; family Ranidae; genus Rana; species Rana kukunoris. The sequence continues at coordinate 156,209,273 of CM056060.1, forward strand.
AACCAAGGTTTTCCTGTATAAAGTCTCATTGTTTGTCCTGCACTCCATATTTCTCTTTGTAGCGATCGTTTACATGAGAATACCCGGGGGCCCCGGGGTCCCGGGATCACACTGTTCTTCTATCTATTGTTACTTTTGTTTTTATTTTGTTCTCTGACATTTTCCCTTTCCAGGCTCTCTTCTCATACAATTGCTAATTCCTTGCAATCTCACAAAAGACGCACCAGCTTTCTGCTCTGCCTGCTGCCAACAAAAACACTCTTTAATAGGCCTGTAAATTTGCAATTAACTTTTTTTTTTTTTTCTTAGCGTCCATCATAAAAAATAAAAAAAAAAATAAAAAAGCCTGGGTGGTGATTAAAAAACAAACAAAAAAAGAGGCTCATTTATTAATTTGCAGGAAGTGAAGACACAACATCCCCCCCCCCCCCCCCCCCCGCTGCTGGGACAAATTGCGGCGGAGGCTCTGCTGCAGAGTGGCCGGGGCCCCTGATCGCTCCCTCCCAGCATGCTCCGGGGCCACAATTAGCTCTTGGACACTCTGAAATAAGAACAATTCACCTTCTTTTTTTTTTTCCTCCTCATTAAAAGATGAAAGGATTCTTTTTTAAACAACGGCGGTGAATTTAACCGCTGTGAAGGAAAGACAATGGAATTAGTTCAGATTGAGCTGTTTAGGCCTAACAGAAAAGTTCTTGTTAAATTGGAGGCCGCGGGTGCATAATGAGAGATTGATTAGGGTTAATAGACTTATTCTCGCAGGTCACGCCGCACAGGACTCTGGGCTGCTGAGCCTTACACTTTATATTATTCCTGACCATAAATCAGAACTCTCACAAGTCATTGAGACTTCTCTTTATCTCCGATGACTGACCACAGTCTGCCATTGTCTTCCCCCTCCAACCGCCCCCCCCCCCCCCCAGCCTTCGCCTTCACAACACCAAATAACGAAGAAGGACGAAGGTTTTAATTTTATCTTCCAGGGCTATGCATGTAGATTTAATGGATCTCCCCCGGGGGACAGAACAAATATGGCTGCTGGAACGATCTTTTGGGTTTTTCTGCATTGACCTCGGTTAGGGATCTCGCTAGTCTCAAATTGTATCATCTATAAAATGTAGGCTTTTAAAGTGAAGATGTCCTTCATGTCAGGGGGAGGGGCTGGCAGCCTTAGGCCTGGGGGGGGGGGGGGGGCAAGTCCAGTCAAGTGGCCCATAGAACGTGGAAAAGTGATGGATTGAGGAAAACAGTCTTAAGCCGCGTACACACGTACGAGAACCTCGTCGGGCTAAACCCATCGTTCCGCCCGACGAGGTTCTCGGCCGGCCGTCGAGTTCGTCGACCAGGCTGTCGAAAAAGGCGTCGAGCCATTAGTCCCGATGGCCCGTCGAGAATTTGGGAACCTGCTCTCTATTTTGGCTCGACGCCTCGCTCGTCAGTTTGCTCGGCGAAAACGTACACGCGATCGAGCTTCTCGGCAGAATATGGATCCCAGCGAGCTTCTCGCTGGATTCTGCCGAGAAGCTCGGTCGTGTGTACGGGGCCTAAGATTTTTTATGATCACAAGAGTCCGCAGAGAGGCTGCCCTTACATCTGAGTCCGCAGAGAGGCTGCCCTTACATCAAAGTCCGCAGAGAGGCTCTCCTTACATCAGAGTCCGCAGAGAGGCTTCCCCTACATCAGAGTCTGCAGAGAGGCTGCCCTTACATCAGAGTCCGCAGAGAGGCTGCCCTTACATCAGAGTCCGCAGAGAGGCTGCCCTTACATCAGAGTCCGCAGAGAGGCTCCCCTTACATGAGAGTCCGCAGAGAGGCTCTCCCCTTACATCAGAGTCCGCAGAGAGGCTCCCCTTACATCAGAGTCCGCAGAGAGGCTGCCCTTACATTAGAGTCCGCAGAGAGGCTGCCCTTACATCAGAGTCCGCAGAGAGGCTCCCCTTACATCAGAGTCCGCAGAGAGGCTCCCCTTACATCAGAGTCTGCAGAGAGGCTCCCCTTACATCAGAGTCCTCAGAGAGGCTCCCCTTACATCAGAGTCCGCAGAGAGGCTCCCCTTACATCAGAGTCCGCAGAGAGGCTGCCCTTACATTAGAGTCCGCAGAAAGGCTGCCCTTACATCAGAGTCCGCAGAGAGGCTCCCCTTACATCAGAGTCCGCAGAGAGGCTCCCCTTACATCAGAGTCTGCAGAGAGGCTCCCCTTACATCAGAGTCCTCAGAGAGACTCCCCTTACATCAGAGTCCGCACAGAGACTCTCCCCTTACATCAGAGTCCACACAGAGGCTCCCCTTACATCTACTTTTAAAAACTGAAGCTTCATTAACAGAACACAAAACCCACATTGAAAAAACTGCCAGAATAATCAAAAGACGTTAAATCAGCTCTGGAACTTTCTGCCAAAAAACAGGAGCGAGTTCCATCCATCGTCCTGCCGGGGGGGAAATCTGCCGTCCTGGGGGCCGGATTCTGCTGACTGCAACTTCTAATGAGAGATTTCAGGGTTTTTTCTCTTTGTGGGTATTAAGTTAACAATGGCCAGGCAGCAGAGTGAGGACAACACTTCCACTCGATTCGCACAGCTCAAAAAGTTCCCAAAAAGCGCTTGGATCCAGGATAGTTGTCTAAAGTAAGGTATGGCATGTATTGATCAGTGGCGGCGCGTCTATTAGGGGCACCCCTTTGCGCTGCCCCCTCTGTCACGCCACCCCCTCTGTGTAGAATGGATAGATTAATGCATTGCATGAATCCATCTATGGCCGCTGTAGCCACCCCCTTATTCAGGCGTCTGGTCCCTTTTCGGACACCGGGCACCTGGATTACAGCAGTGGGGGTGTTTGACTGACAACAGCAAACATCTGTCACAGAAGGTTGTGGAAGAGTTGGTGTCATTGAAGGGTGAAGGAAAAGTTTGGCATCACAAAAAATTGTGGGAGAGTTCAGTGACACAGAAGGTTGTGGAAGTGCTTGGTGTCAGAAGAATGTCAAAAAGTTGTGTGTCACCTAGATTGGAGAATAGTTTGGTGTCAAAAGAAGGTTGTAGAAAAGTTTGGTGTCAGAAAAGGCTGTAGAAGATTGTGATGGGTGGCACAGAAGATAGTGAAAGAGTTTGGAGTAACAGAATATTGTAGAAGCGTTTGGTATTGGAAGATTGTGACCAAAGGTTGTGGAAGAATTTGGTGTCTGAGAAGGTTTTGCAAGTGCTTGGTGTCAGTGAAAGATGTAGAAAAGCTTGGCGTCCGACAGCTGTGAAAAAAGTTTGTTATATAGAATAGTTTATTGTTAGAAAAGGTTGTAGAAGAGTTTGGTGGCACAGAAGATTGTGGAAGAGTTTGGTGTCAAAAGAAGGTTAAAAAGTTGGGTTTTACTGAAGGCTTTGGAAGAGTTGGGTGTCGGAGAAGGTTGTGGAAGAGTTGGGTGTCGGAGAAGGTTGTGGAAGAGTTGGGTGTCGGAGAAGGTTGTGGAAGAGTTGGGTGTCGGAGAAGGTTGTGGAAGAGTTGGGTGTCGGAGAAGGTTGTGGAAGAGTTGGGTGTCGGAGAAGGTTGTGGAAGAGTTGGGTGTCGGAGAAGGTTGTGGAAGAGTTGGGTGTCGGAGAAGGTTGTGGAAGAGTTGGGTGTCGAAGAAGGTTGTGGAAGAGTTGGGTGTCGGAGAAGGTTGTAGAAGAGGGTTGTGCCAGGGCTTGGCTCAGCCTTTCCTTCTCAGAGCAGGCCGCTTAGCTGTCGGCTAATTGCCGGCTCCTATCTCTCAACAGTGACTCACCTGTTGGTGATCCTGCTCGTCAGTCCTGCCCAGGGCTCAAGTCCTGCGGCAACGTGTGGGAACGGAGTTCCTGCACTTTTTTCACATCAGGAACTCAGTTCCTTTTGCAGGACTAGAGCAGCCGAGAGCAGCCAATCCTTCACTAAGCGGCGATGCCCAGTTTGAGTCACTGTCAGGGGCAGGTGAACCTTAGTAATCCTTTATGTTACTGGCCGCTTCCTGTATATGGATTCATCAGGTAGTTCGCGGGTATTCCTTGATGCCGCAATGTCTCCTGGGAGCTTTTGTCATTGTTCCCAGAAGACATTGCAGAGGTCTGCCGCGAGTTATCGCGGGATTTAGAAAGAACTTGCTTCTTTCTAAATCCCGCGATATCCCGCGGCAGACCTCTGCAATGAAGAAAAAAAAAACATGCGATTTAGTAATTATGCATATGAGCGTATCATTTTTTTTTGGTGGGGGAGTGGATCTTGGGTGGGAGTTCCACTGTTTTTTCCCCAGGACTTGACCCCTGGTCCTGCCTACTTAAGCCGTCCAGCTCAGTTGTTCTCTGCCTTCGCCAACATCTACTGCCTTCCTGTTAAAGACTTGGACTTGCTTGGCTGACATTCCTTCTGGCTCCAGATCCTGCTTGCTGTTCTACAACATTTATCTCTGGCTCTATGACATTTGGCTTGGCTGACTATCCGATCCGTTTTCTGAACTCTGGCTATGTTTTCACTACGCTTACTCTGTTTATCTTTTTATTATTATCATTATTATTACAGTATTATTATTATGAAACAAGTGTGATTTAACTGTACTTCAATCTCGATCTGATTCATGGTTTCTGACAGGTTGTGGAAGAGTTGGGGGTTGCAGAGGGTTGTGGAAGAGTTGGGTGTCGGAGAAGATTTTGGAAAAGTTGGGAGTCGGAGATGGCTGTGGAATATTTAAGTATCAAGGAAGGTTGTGGAAGAGTTGGGTGTCGGAGAAGGTAGTGGAAGAGATGGGTCTTGTAGAACAGTGGTCATCAACCTTGTTCTGCAGGGCCCACTAACAGGCCAGGTTTGCAAGATAACTGAAATACATCACAGGTGATATCATTTGCTGCTCAGTGATTGCAGTATTCTAGTCGGCATCACCCCAAGGTAATAAATAAAACCTGGCCTGTTAGTGGGCCCTGAGGACAGGGTTGATGACCACTGTTGTAGAAGATTGTGGAAGAGTTGGGTGTCGGAGAAGGTTGTGGAAGAGTTGGGTGTCAGAGATGGCTGTGGAAGAGTTAAGTGTCATGGAAGGTTGTGGAAAAGTTGGGTGTCGGAGATATCTGTGGAAGAGTTGAGTGTCGGAGAAGGTTGTGGAAGAGTTGGGTGTAGGACAGTTGGGTGTTGGAGAAGGTTGTGGAAGAGATGGGTGTCGGAGGAGATTGTAGACACATTAGATTCTCCAGACTAACCAATAAAAACTATGCAAGTTGGCCTCACACACAACTATTCCAAAATGCAAAAAAAAAAACTTTACAGCCTATCTACCCCCCATGCCTGCCTCCTCCTCAGCCTATCTACCCCCCATGCCTGCCTCCTCCTCAGCCTATCTACCTCACATGCCTGCCTCCTCCTCAGCCTATCTACCTCACATGCCTACCTCCTCCTCAGCCTATCTACCCCCCATGCCTGCCTCCTCCTCAGCCTATCTACCTCACATGCCTGCCTCCTCCTCAGCCTATCTACCTCACATGCCTGCCTCCTCCTCAGCCTATCTACCTCACATGCCTGCCTCCTCCTCAGCCTATCTACCCCCCATGCCTGCCTCCTCCTCAGCCTATCTACCTCACATGCCTGCCTCCTCCTCAGCCTATCTATCTCACATGCCTGCCTCCTCCTCAGCCTATCTACCTCACATGCCTGCCTCCTCCTCAGCCTATCTACCTCACATGTCTGCCTCCTCAGCCTATCTACCTCACATGCCTGCCTCCTCCTCTGCCTATCTACCTCACATGCCTGCCTCCTCCTCAGCCTATCTACCCCCCATGCCTGCCTCCTCCTCAGCCTATCTACCTCACATGCCTGCCTCCTCCTCAGCCTATCTACCTCACATGCCTGCCTCCTCCTCAGCCTATCTACCTCACATGCCTGCCTGCTCCTCAGCCTATCTACCTAACATGCCTACCTCCTCCTCAGCCTATCTACCCCCCACGCCTGCCTCCTTCTCAGCCTATCTACCTCCCACGCCTGCCTCCTCCTCAGCCTATCTACCTCACATGCCTCCTCCTCAGCCTATCTACCTCACATGCCTGCCTCCTCCTCAGCCTATCTACCTAACATGCCTACCTCCTCCTCAGCCTATCTACCCCCCACGCCTGCCTCCTTCTCAGCCTATCTACCTCCCACGCCTGCCTCCTCCTCAGCCTATCTACCTCACATGCCTCCTCCTCAGCCTATCTACCTCACATGCCTGCCTCCTCCTCAGCCTATCTACCTAACATGCCTACCTCCTCCTCAGCCTATCTACCCCCCACGCCTGCCTCCTCCTCAGCCTATCTACCTCACATGCCTGCCTCCTCCTCAGCCTATCTACCTCCCACGTCTGCCTCCTTCTCAGCCTATCTACCTCCCACGCCTGCCTCCTCCTCAGCCTATCTACCTCCCTTGCCTCCTTGTCAACATTATATTTACTGGTTCCCAAAACCTATTAAAATATACAAAAATGAGAAAGCCCTCCTAGAATGAATCTTTTCTGAGGGTTTCTCACCACAATTCCGGAGGCTTGCATTATAAACAAATGTAACGACGTTGCACCTAATTACGACTTTTTCATTAAGTCAGATGCTGCCCCTAAATTTCCCATTTGACAGGAGCCTGAAGGAGGCGCACTGATGAGGATTCCATAGTGCCTGATCTCTAGCAGGTGCCTCGTACCTCCCCCTCAGCCCAGCCTGTGAAAAGCTCATTAATTATCTCACTTTTCATTAACGTATTGAATGGGATGCACACTGCCTAATATGCTAATTGGCCTTTAATTACAGAGTTATTAAGAGCCTTCCAGGTACCCAAGGAGTGACATCTGCTACCAAACTTAGATAACAATTGAGGATCATCTATCACAGGAAGAGACATATCCCTGCCCTTCCATTAAACACGACCCGTACCTCCAGTGCCGGCCTCCAGTCTTAATTGCAGGTAATTAGGGGGTTAGGAAAACCGTATGTCCCTTTGAGATTTCCCTCATTAACATTGTCGGGATTCTCTCCACACAATGGGAGGAACAATATGGAACCACTCAAGCCAACCACCTGCAAAGGAGAACCTGCTTCATCCTCCGTCGTGTGATCTTCGTCCTCTAAGGGGCTCACAGAACCTTCTCACAAAATGTGCTCACAACACTTTTACAGAAAAATTTGGGGGATGATGAAGTATCCGTCACCACAAAGCGTATAGGGCTATGAATCAAGGGCACTGAATAAAATGTAATGTTTGTGCTATTAATTCCGATCCTAGTGTACTGTATATGTACTGCTTTTATGTAGCCAGCCCCCATAGGGGTTGCTGAATGTTGTGGTTCACCTGTCACCCTGCCCAGCCTGACATCCATCCAAGCTTTGTTTTTGTTTTATTTTATTGAGGGGATTGAAGTTGGATGGAAATGGGAAATTATGGGATGCCCAGAACTTGTATATACACTCTACTATATACACTCCAGTCTTCTCCTTAGCACAAACTCTTGCTTAAGACCTCTTATCCTTCACTCCTCAAGCACTTCACTTTCTACAGGAGGTGAGATGACATTCTCAATTTCATTTTGGGCAGCAAACCTCCCCCCCCCCCCCCGGTTCTCTGATCCAGGGGGCCCCCCATGCCTGAATGTCAGGTCACCTGTGGCCAGGTAACAAGTGCACCCCGTTGGAGCCAAGGGTGCACCACAAGGTAGTGAACCTTATAGCCGACTGCTGCGGACGGACCACAGAGTGGATATGGAGGAAAGGTTCGCTGGGGCACAAACAGGGATCCTACAGGCAGCTTGAGCCCAAGATTCCCCAGGACGCGGAGTCTAAGACTTAGCTTGTTGTTCACCAGAGCCTCTAGTGTTGAGGATGGCCTTCGCTGCAGCTGGATCCAGGTCGCGGCCCCTGGAGTCCCCTAGGTCACGCTCCGTAGGGAAGCAGCCACTCAGGACACAAGCGATAGTGGAGGATAAGCCGAGGTCGGGGCAACAAGCAGACAGGTATTAACCAAGGGTCAGGGTCACGGGCAAACAGGAGAAGTCGCACACAAGCCAAAATCGGTACACAGAGAGATTAACGTAACGCACAGCAAGCAGGAACACAAAGCTAACAAACAACGTTGAACAGCAAAGCAGACCTGCAGTGCACTAGTTAATATAGAGTTCCTGGGATGGCCTGGGTGGAGCCATACAGGGAGGAGAGATGATAAAGGCAGTGAGATAAGGAAGTCAGGCCTCTAATGAACACAGGGAGAGAAAGGTAAGCTGCCAGACATACTACATATCCATTAAACTGAAGCTGTGTAAGGGGCCTGCAAGCTTAGGGGATCCTGCACCCTGCGCCCTCGCTTGTCAAAATCACTGTAAATCTCAGTTTTAACTGTGTAACCATCACAGTGTACCTTTAATTTAGGGTCCCCACCACAGCACCCCTTTGCATGAGTGCTCCAGAGTGCTCCCTTACATCAGGTGTCCCCACCAGAGTGCTCCCTTCATCAAGTGTCCCCATCACAGTGCCCCCTTACATTAGGTGTCCCCACCAGAGTGCTCTTTACATCAGGGTCCCTATCAGATTACCCCCTTACATCAAGTGTCCCCATTGCAGTGCCCCGTTACATTAGGTGTCCCCATCACAGTGCACCCATAAGAGTGTCCCCTTACATCAGGAATCCCCAATACAGTGTGCCCACCAGAGTGCTCCCTTACATCAGGTGTCCCCACCAGAGGTCTCCCTTACATCAGGTGTCCCCACCAGAGGTCTCCCTTACATCAGGTGTCCCCACCAGAGGTCTCCCTTACATCAGGTGTCCCCATCAGAGTGCTCTCTTACATCAGGTGTCCCCACCAGAGTGCCCCCTTACATCAGGTGTCCCCATCAGAGTGCTCCCTTACATCAGGTGTCCCCATCAGAGTGCTCCCTTACATCAGGTGTCCCCATCAGAGTGCACTCTTACATCAGGTGTCCCCACCAGAGTGCTCCCTTACATCAGGTGTCCCCACCAGAGTGCTCCCTTACATCAGGTGTCCACATCAGAGTGCTCCCTTACATCAGGTGTCCCCACCGGAGTGCTCTCTTACATCAGGTGTCCCCACCAGAGTGCTCCCTTACACCAGGTGTCCCCATCAGAGTGCTCCCTTACATCAGGTGTCCCCATCAGAGTGCTCCCTTACATCCGGTGTCCCCATCAGAGTGCTCCCTTACATCAGGTGTCCCCATCAGAGTGCACTCTTAAATCAGGTGTCCCCACCAGAGTGCTCCCTTACATCAGGTGTCCACATCAGAGTGCTCCCTTACATCAGGTGTCCCCACCGGAGTGCTCTCTTACATCAGGTGTCCCCACCAGAGTGCTCCCTTACACCAGGTGTCCCCATCAGAGTGCTCCCTTACATCAGGTGTCCCCATCAGAGTGCTCCCTTACATCAGGTGTCCCCATCAGAGTGCTCCCTTACATCAGGTGTCCCCATCAGAGTGCTCCCTTACATCAGGTGTCCCCACCGGAGTGCTCTCTTACATCAGGTGTCTCCATCAGAGTGCTCCCTTACATCAGGTGTCCCCATCAGAGTGCTCCCTTACATCAGGTGTCCCCACCGGAGTGCTCTCTTACATCAGGTGTCCCCACCGGAGTGCTCTCTTACATCAGGTGTCTCCATCAGAGTGCTCCCTTACATCAGGTGTCCCCATCAGAGTGCTCCCTTACATCAGGTGTCCCCATCAGAGTGCTCCCTTACATCAGGTGTCCCCATCAGAGTGCTCCCTTACATCAGGTGTCCCCATCAGAGTGCTCCCTTACATCAGGTGTCCCCATCAGAGTGCTCCCTTACATCAGGTGTCCCCACCAGAGTGATCCCTTACATCAGGTGTCCCCACCGGAGTGCTCTCTTACATCAGGTGTCCCCATCAGAGTGCCCTCATTACATCAGGTGTCCCCATCAGAGTGCTTCCTTACATCAGGTGTCCCCACCAGAGGTCTCCCTTACATCAGGTGTCCCCACCAGAGTGCACTCTTAAATCAGGTGTCCCCACCAGAGTGCTCCCTTACATCAGGTGTCCACATCAGAGTGCTCCCTTACATCAGGTGTCCCCACCGGAGTGCTCTCTTACATCAGGTGTCCCCACCAGAGTGCTCCCTTACACCAGGTGTCCCCATCAGAGTGCTCCCTTACATCAGGTGTCCCCATCAGAGTGCTCCCTTACATCAGGTGTCCCCATCAGAGTGCTCCCTTACATCAGGTGTCCCCATCAGAGTGCTCCCTTACATCAGGTGTCCCCACCGGAGTGCTCTCTTACATCAGGTGTCTCCATCAGAGTGCTCCCTTACATCAGGTGTCCCCATCAGAGTGCTCCCTTACATCAGGTGTCCCCACCGGAGTGCTCTCTTACATCAGGTGTCCCCATCAGAGTGCTCCCTTACACCAGGTGTCCCCATCAGAGTGCTCCCTTACATCAGGTGTCCCCATCAGAGTGCTCCCTTACATCAGGTGTCCCCATCAGAGTGCTCCCTTACATCAGGTGTCCCCATCAGAGTGCTCCCTTACATCAGGTGTCCCCACCGGAGTGCTCTCTTACATCAGGTGTCCCCATCAGAGTGCTCCCTTACATCAGGTGTCCCCATCAGAGTGCTCCCTTACATCAGGTGTCCCCATCACAGTGCTCCCTTACATCCGGTGTCCCCATCAGAGTGCTCCCTTACATCAGGTGTCCCCATCAGAGTGCTCCCTTACATCAGGTGTCCCCACCGGAGTGCTCTCTTACATCAGGTGTCCCCATTAGAGTGCTCCCTTACACCAGGTGTCCCCATCAGAGTGCTCCCTTACACCAGGTGTCCCCATCAGAGTGCTCCCTTACATCAGGTGTCCCCATCAGAGTGCTCCCTTACATCAGGTGTCCCCACCAGAGTGCTCCCTTACATCAGGTGTCCCCACCAGAGTGCTCCCTTACATCAGGTGTCCCCATCAGAGTGCTCCCTTACATCAGGTGTCCCCATCAGAGTGCTCCCTTACATCAGGTGTCCCCATCAGAGTGTTCCCTTACATCAGGTGTCCCCAACAGAGTGCTCCCTTACATCAGGTGTCCCCATCAGAGTGCTCCCTTACATCAGGTGTCCCCATCAGAGTGTTCCCTTACATCAGGTGTCCCCACCAGAGTGCTCTTTACATCAGGGTCCCTATCAGATTACCCCCTTACATAAAGTGTCCCCATTGCAGTGCCCCGTTACATTAGGGGTCCCCATCACAGTGCACCCATAAGAGTGTCCCCTTACATCAGGAATCCCCAATACAGTGTGCCCACCAGAGTGCTCCCTTACATCAGGTGTCCCCACCAGAGGTCTCCCTTACATCAGGTGTCCCCACCAGAGGTCTCCCTTACATCAGGTGTCCCCACCAGAGTGCTCCCTTACATCAGGTGTCCCCACCAGAGTGCTCCCTTACATCAGGTGTCCCAATCAGAGTGCTCCCTTATATCAGGTGTCCCCATCAAAATGCTCCCTTACATCAGGTGTCCCCACCAGAGGTCTCCCTTACATCAGGTGTCCCCACCAGAGGTCTCCCTTACATCAGGTGTCCCCACCAGAGGTCTCCCTTACATCAGGTGTCCCCACCAGAGGTCTCCCTTACATCAGGTGTCCCCACCAGAGGTCTCCCTTACATCAGGTGTCCCCACCAGAGGTCTCCCTTACATCAGGTGTCCCCACCAGAGTGCTCCCTTACATCAGGTGTCCCCACCAGAGTGCTCCCTTACATCAGGTGTCCCCACCAGAGTGCTCCCTTACATCAGGTGTCCCCATCAGAGTGCTCCCTTACATCAGGTGTCCCCATCAGAGTGCTCCCTTACATCAGGTGTCCCCACCAGAGTGATCCCTTACATCAGGTGTCCCCACCGGAGTGCTCTCTTACATCAGGTGTCCCCATCAGAGTGCCCTCATTACATCAGGTGTCCCCATCAGAGTGCTTCCTTACATCAGGTGTCCCCACCAGAGGTCTCCCTTACATCAGGTGTCCCCACCAGAGTGCTCCCTTACATCAGGTGTCCCCACCAGAGTGCTCCCTTACATCAGGTGTCCCCACCAGAGTGCTCCCTTACATCAGGTGTCCCCACCAGAGTGCTCCCTTACATCAGGTGTCCCCATCAGAGTGCTCCCTTACATCAGGTGTCCCCATCAGAGTGCTCCCTTACATCAGGTGTCCCCATCAGAGTGTTCCCTTACATCAGGTGTCCCCAGCAGAATGCTCCCTTACATCAGGTGTCCCCATCAGAGTGTTTCCTTACATCAGGTGCCTCCATCAGAGTGCTCCCTTACATCAGGTGTCCCCACCAGAGTGCTCTCTTACATCAGGTGTCCCCATCAGAGTGCTCCCTTACATCAGGTGTCCCCATCAGAGTGCTCCCTTACATCAGGTGTCCCCATCAGAGTGCTCCCTTACATCAGGTGTCCCCATCAGAGTGCTCCCTTACATCAGGTGTCCCCACCAGAGGACTCCCTTACATCAGGTGTCCCCACCAGAGGTCTCCCTTACATCAGGTGTCCCCATCAGAGTGCTCCCTTACATCAGGTGTCCCCATCAGAGTGTTCCCTTACATCAGGTGTCCCCACCAGAGTGCTCCCTTACATCAGGTGTCCCCATCAGAGTGCTCCCTTACATCAGGTGTCCCCACCAGAGTGCTCCCTTACATCAGGTGTCCCCATCAGAGTGTTCCCTTACATCAGGTGTCCCCAGCAGAGTGCTCCCTTACATCAGGTGTCCCCATCAGAGTGCTCCCTTACATCAGGTGTCCCCATCACAGTGCCCCCTTAAATCAGGTGTCCCCACCGGAGTGCTCCCTTACATCAGGTGTCCCAATCACAGTGCCCCCTTACATCAGGTGTCCCCACCAGAGTGCTCCCTTACATCAGGTGTCCCCACCAGAGTGCTCCCTTACATCAGGTGTCCCCACCAGAGTGCTCCCTTACATCAGGTGTCCCCAGCAGAGTTCTTTCTTACATCAGGTGTCCCCAGCAGAGTTCTTTCTTACATCAGGTGTCCCCATCAGAGTGCTCCCTTACATCAGGTGTCCCCATCAGAGTGCTCCCTTACATCAGGTGTCCCCATCAGAGTGCTCCCTTACATCAGGTGTCCCCACCAGAGGACTCCCTTACATCAGGTGTCCCCACCAGAGGTCTCCCTTACATCAGGTGTCCCCATCAGAGTGCTCCCTTACATCAGGTGTCCCCATCAGAGTGTTCCCTTACATCAGGTGTCCCCACCAGAGTGCTCCCTTACATCAGGTGTCCCCATCAGAGTGCTCCCTTACATCAGGTGTCCCCACCAGAGTGCTCCCTTACATCAGGTGTCCCCATCAGAGTGTTCCCTTACATCAGGTGTCCCCAGCAGAGTGCTCCCTTACATCAGGTGTCCCCATCAGAGTGCTCCCTTACATCAGGTGTCCCCATCACAGTGCCCCCTTAAATCAGGTGTCCCCACCGGAGTGCTCCCTTACATCAGGTGTCCCAATCACAGTGCCCCCTTACATCAGGTGTCCCCACCGGAGTGCTCCCTTACATCAGGTGTCCCCACCAGAGTGCTCCCTTACATCAGGTGTCCCCACCAGAGTGCTCCCTTACATCAGGTGTCCCCACCAGAGTGCTCCCTTACATCAGGTGTCCCCAGCAGAGTTCTTTCTTACATCAGGTGTCCCCAGCAGAGTTCTTTCTTACATCAGGTGTCCCCACCAGAGTGCTCCCTTACATCAAGTGTCCCCACCAGAGTGCTCCCTTACATCAGGTGTCCCCACCAGAGTGCTCCCTTACATCAGGTGTCCCCAGCAGAGTGCTCCCTTACATCAGGTGTCCCCAGCAGAGTTCTTTCTTACATCAGGTGTCCCCACCAGAGTGCTCCCTTACATCAGGTGTCCCCACCAGAGTGCTCCCTTACATCAGGTGTCCCCACCAGAGTGCTCCCTTACATCAGGTGTCCCCATCAGAGTGCTCCCTTACATCAGGTGTCCCCATCAGAGTGCTCCCTTACATCAGGTGTCCCCACCAGAGTGATCCCTTACATCAGGTGTCCCCACCGGAGTGCTCCCTTACATCAGGTGTCCCAATCACAGTGCCCCCTTACATCAGGTGTCCCCAGCAGAATGCTCCCTTACATCAGGTGTCCCCATCAGAGTGTTCCCTTACATCAGGTGTCCCCACCAGAGTGCTCCCTTACATCAGGTGTCCCCACCAGAGTGCTCCCTTACATCAGGTGTCCCCACCAGAGTGCTCCCTTACATCAGGTGTCCCCATCAGAGTGCTCTCTTACATCAGGTGTCCCCACCAGAGTGCTCCCTTACATCAGGTGTCCCCATCAGAGTGCTCCCTTACATCAGGTGTCCCCATCAGAGTGCTCCCTTACATCAGGTGTCCCCATCAGAGTGTTCCCTTACATCAGGTGTCCCCAGCAGAATGCTCCCTTACATCAGGTGTCCCCATCAGAGTGTTCCCTTACATCAGGTGTCCCCACCAGAGTGCTCCCTTACATCAGGTGTCCCCACCAGAGTGCTCCCTTACATCAGGTGTCCCCATCAGAGTGCTCCCTTACATCAGGTGTCCCCATCAGAGTGCTCCCTTACATCAGGTGTCCCCATCAGAGTGCTCCCTTACATCAGGTGTCCCCATCAGAGTGCTCCCTTACATCAGGTGTCCCCACCAGAGGTCTCCCTTACATCAGGTGTCCCCACCAGAGGTCTCCCTTACATCAGGTGTCCCCATCAGAGTGCTCCCTTACATCAGGTGTCCCCATCAGAGTGTTCCCTTACATCAGGTGTCCCCACCAGAGTGCTCCCTTACATCAGGTGTCCCCATCAGAGTGCTCCCTTACATCAGGTGTCCCCACCAGAGTGCTCCCTTACATCCAGTGTCCCCATCAGAGTGCTCCCTTACATCAGGTGTCCCCATCAGAGTGTTCCCTTACATCAGGTGTCCCCAGCAGAGTGCTCCCTTACATCAGGTGTCCCCATCAGAGTGCTCCCTTACATCAGGTGTCCCCATCACAGTGCCCCCTTAAATCAGGTGTCCCCACCGGAGTGCTCCCTTACATCAGGTGTCCCAATCACAGTGCCCCCTTACATCAGGTGCCCCCACCGGAGTGCTCCCTTACATCAGGTGTCCCCACCAGAGTGCTCCCTTACATCAGGTGTCCCCACCAGAGTGCTCCCTTACATCAGGTGTCCCCAGCAGAGTTCTTTCTTACATCAGGTGTCCCCACCAGAGTGCTCCCTTACATCAAGTGTCCCCACCAGAGTGCTCCCTTACATCAGGTGTCCCCACCAGAGTGCTCCCTTACATCAGGTGTCCCCAGCAGAGTGCTCCCTTACATCAGGTGTCCCCACCAGAGTGCTCCCTTACATCAGGTGTCCCCACCAGAGTGCTCCCTTACATCAGGTGTCCCCAGCAGAGTTCTTTCTTACATCAGGTGTCCCCACCAGAGTGCTCCCTTACATCAGGTGTCCCCACCAGAGTGCTCCCTTACATCAGGTGTCCCCAGCAGAGTTCTTTCTTACATCAGGTGTCCCCACCAGAGTGCTCCCTTACATCAAGTGTCCCCACCAGAGTGCTCCCTTACATCAGGTGTCCCCACCAGAGTGCTCCCTTACATCAGGTGTCCCCATCAGAGTGCTCCCTTACATCAGGTGTCCCCACCAGAGTGCTCCCTTACATCAGGTGTCCCCACCAGAGTGCTCCCTTACATCAGGTGTCCCCAGCAGAGTTCTTTCTTACATCAGGTGTCCCCACCAGAGTGCTCCCTTACATCAAGTGTCCCCACCAGAGTGCTCCCTTACATCAGGTGTCCCCACCAGAGTGCTCCCTTACATCAGGTGTCCCCAGCAGAGTGCTCCCTTACATCAGGTGTCCCCATCAGAGTGCTCCCTTACATCAGGTGTCCCCATCACAGTGCCCCCTTACATCAGGTGTCCCCACCGGAGTGTTCCCTTACATCAGGTGTCCCCATCAGAGTGTTCCCTTAAGACCACAGACAGTTTTGTACCAACCCACAGGCAGGAAATGGCTGAAAAGAGGCTGCATGAGATCAGCAGAACTGAGATTTAACAATGAAGAAGAAAAAAGCAGAAATATTATTTTACTTTAAAAGAATGATACACCGTGCACCCAGCAGACTTAAACATCATCCAGTCACAGTTCACATCTATTAAGGTGCACCATGGGGGAGTCCCGTCCGCAGACCCTCTCTGGTTTTTCTCAGACAATAGAGGGACGAATACGATGAGACGGAGCCGGTTATCCACACTTTACATGTCGCCAAGGAAAACGAATATTGAATTGCGTATTATGAGCTCGGGACGTAACGTTTTTTTTGGCCAGCGAAGTTGAAACCAATTAAAGTTCATTTTTCCAAAGTCAGCTCATTGCAAACAAATACTAAAAATCCTTTCTGCGGGTCTTACCAGCTTATTATCACCTCATCGTTCGGCATTCCGCGCAGCTCAGCGGCCGCCCGCCCGCTGCGACCGCATCGAGGAGCCCAATCCTCAGACGGGGAGTAAGTTGTAGAATAAAATGTTTGGAAATCACATTGCAATCCACATGATAAAACAATAGTGTAACAATGTAACAATCTACAGAGACAGAGATATAATTGGGGTCAGGGGAGGGCCTAGGGGGCAAGTCCAGTCAAGTGGCCCATTGAAACGCTGAATCTGCTCACCATCCATGGCCCATCTGATTTTTCAATGCAGCCTCATCAGTGCCGATCAGTGCAGCCAACTCCAGTGCCCATCAAGACAGCCTGATCACTGGGGCAGGTTACATGAGGTGTATGGGGGGGTCAGCTAGGGGTGTCAAGGTCTCTCACCTCAGTGATCTCAGCTCAGCAGGTCCTTGCACGCCATGGCCTCCTAGGGGGGGGGGGGTCTTAATGCTCCTGGTCCTGGGGTCAAGTTGCAGGCAGCGCCCAGCCCTGCAGCCCTGCGTCCCGACTCCCTGGCACGCCCTGCCTCTACCTGCTTCCAAGAATCCAGTCCGAAGGAAGTTGTAGTTTCCTCTGTGCTGCTCTGTTTTCCACCCACCGGGAGCTTTAAGCGTGGACTACAACTCCTGGAGTGCAACAGCTAGCGGCCGGCCCGACTTCCAAGACCAGAATATAAAATTAAATGGTAGCGGGCATTTTGAACATAAGTAAGGGTGGCCTGGGAGGCAATTGCCACCCTGCCCCCCTGCCCAGCCCTCCCCTGATTGGGGTAAAATATGTCATTTGTAGATTAATCTACTCTTCTGTTATAGATGAATGCTGGCAGACACCTTCTCCGTGACCCCCCCATTCACCTGAGGTCTTAGCTCCGCCCATTCGTAACTACCTTTAAAGGTGCACTCCCTTTTTTTTACATTGTAGGTGGGTGGGGGATGAAATGCAAAGTGTTCAATGATTGCATTAAAATTGAGCCCACAGCAAAATTACCAGTTTATAAAACAAGGGCTAGGCTAGGGTTAGCTTTAGGGGTAATAATTGGTTTGGTTGGTAAACAACGCCACCCCCAACACTATCCCTAACACATATAAACAAAGGGATAGGGTTAGCTTAAGGGCCCATTCACACCTGAGCGGCAAAACGCCTGTCGCGCGACGCTCGTGCCGCTGGAGGGGAAATTTCCCATTCATGTCTATAGAGATGGTTCACATCTCTGAGACGCCGAACGCCTGTCGCCTGAAAAAAAGTCCCGGACCCTTTTTTTCAAGCGACATTGGCGTTCGCCCATAGACATGAATGGGAAGATTTGTAAAAAAAAAAAAAAAAAAAATCGAAGCGCGGCAAGTAAAGCCGCGTATGCGGCGTTACTTGCCGCTCAGGTGTGAATGCAGCCTAAAGGGGTAATTATTGGTTTGGTTGTTTTTTTTGTTGTTTTGTTTTTGTGCACAGATTGTTTACATCAAAGAATATTTTAGGAAAGCTGCATTTTAAAGGATTTTTCAAAATAAATGGACATAAAAACATATCATATAGAATATTTTTCTCATTACATAAAATGCATATAAGGGATCATACAACACTGAAACTACGTCATTATATGAAATGAGAACCAAAGTCTACGCGTTTCGCAGGAAACAGCTGCTTCGTCGGGGCTTCTCTAGTCTCAAACGGAGCAATGTTGTGTGTATATCTTACCATTGAAGGTATACTTAAAGTCCCTTTTTTTTATGTTTTTGTATTGTTTTATGGCCCTTGGGTTCCTTCTCCCCTGCCCCTAGGTTCCTTTTACCCTGCCCCTTAGGTTCCTTTTCCTCTGCCCCTTAGGTTCCTTCTACCCTGCCCCATAGGTTCCTTCTACCCTGCCCCATAGGTTCCTTCCTCCTCTGCCCCTTAGGTTTCTTCCTCCCTTGCCCCTTAAGTTCCTTTCTCCCTTGCCCCTTAAGTTCCTTACTTGTCTGCCCCTTAGGTTCCTTCTACCCTGCCCCTTAGGTTTCTTCCTCCCTTGCCCCTTAAGTTCCTTCCTCCTCTACCCCTTAGGTTCCTTCCTCCTCTACCCCCTAGGTTCCTTCCTCCTCTGGCCCTTAGGTTCCTTCCTCCTCTGGCACTTAGGTTCCTTCCTTCTCTGCCGATTATGTTCCTTCCTCCTCTGCCCCTTGGGTTCATTCCTCCTCTGTCCCTTAGGTTCCTTCCTTCTCTGCCTCTTCATTTCCTTCCTCCCCTGCCCCTTAGGTCCCTTCCTCCTCTGCCCCTTAGGTCCCTTCCTCCTCTGCCCCTTATGTTATTTCCTCCCCTGTCCCTTAGGTTCCTTCCTCCCCTGCGCCTTAGGTTCCTTCCTCCCCTGCCCCTTTGGTTCCCTCCTCCCCTGCCCCTTAGACTCCTTCCTCCTCTGCCCCTTAGGTTCCTTCCTCCCCAACTCCTTAGGTGCTTTCTACTCTACCCCTTGGGTTCCTTCCTAACCTGTCACTTGGGTTTCTTCCTCCCTTGCCCCTTGGGTTCCTTCCTCCCCTGCCCCTTGGGTTCCCTCTTCCCCTGCCCCTTGGGTTCCCTCTTCTTCTGCCCCTTGGGTTCCCTCTTCCCCTGCCCCTTGGGTTCCTTCCTCCCTTGCCCCTTGGGTTCCTTCCTCCCTTGCCCCTTAGGTTCCTTCCTCCTCTGACCCTTAGGTTCCTTCCTCCTCTGACCCTCAGGTTCCTTCTACCCTGCCCCTTAGGTTCCTTTCTCCTCTGCCCCTTAGGTTCCTTCCTTCTCTGCCCCTTAGGTTTCTTCCTTCTCTGCCCTTTAGGTTCCTTCCTCCCCTGCCCCTTAGGTTCCTTTCTTCTCTGCCTGGGGGTCTTTCTTCGGGAGAACCCCTAACCTAGTACTCATGGTCGGCTTTGGCTAGCAACGAGGAGAGAGGTCTTTCAGGCTTTTTGGCTAGGCGCACAAGAATGTCCTTGTCCCTGTTAGGGGCCTTGTGTTCTGGGAGGTCAGGGAAGGTCTTTCTTCTTCAGGGCAGGACCAGGTACACACCCTGTGCACGTTTATGGTCTATATTTGGGCCCCACACCATGGGCTCAAGTACTAGAGCTGGAGTTCAGCTTTAACACTGATAAAAATACAAGAAAACGATTTCTGATCCTAAAACTGCAGCGTGATGAGGAATCACAAGGAGGTTCCTCTGAGTTACCTGACAGCAGCACTTCTTAAACCTGGCCGGTAATATAAACCTCATCTGCATGTGATTGGGAAGGCTCCAGTGCCAGTTCTATCACCTCCTGAGTCATGTCAGCAGATTCCTCTCTAGGTAGAACGTTTCACAGAGAAAGACGTTCTTCACTGCCGGTGTGGCCGATGGACCGGGACCAAGAGAACCGTGCCAGATAGACACATTTCTGGGGGAGAAGAGAGTGCGATTCCCGGAGCTGGCAGAACACCTGGAAATTCAGATTAGCAGCCAGCAGAGAAATATTTGGAGAGGATTCGGCTTTCCTAAATCTGCTACTGACTGCGCCGGGGCCACCGGGGTGGAAGGTGGAGGGGAGCAGAACCGGGTGACTATCTGGTGTGAAAGAGTGAGGAAGAGAGATGAACAACAAAACATGGCTCCTTCCTCCTCTACCCCTTGGGTTCCTTCTTCCACTGCCCCTTAGGTTCCTTCCTCCCCTGCCCCTTAGGTTCCTTCCTCCCCTGCCCCTTAGGTTCTTTCCTCCCCTGCCCCTTAGGTTCCTTTCTCCTCTGCTCCTTAGGTTCCTTCCTCCTCTGCACCTTAGGCTCCTTCCTCCTCTCCCCTTTAGGTTCCTTCTTCCCCTGCCCCTTAGGTTCCTTCCTCCCCTGCCCCTTAGGTTCCTTCCTCCTCTGCCCCTTAGGTTCCTTCCTCCCCTGCCCCTTAGGTTCCTTCCTCCTCTGCCCCTTAGGGGTTCCTTCCTTCTCTGCCCCTTAGGTTCCTTCCTCCCCTGCCCCTTAGGTTCTTTCTTCCCCTGCCCCTTAGGTTCCTTCCTCCCCTACCCCTTAGGTTCCTTCCTCCTCTGCCCCTTAGGTTCCTTCTACCCCTGCCCCTTAGGTTCCTTCCTCCTCTGCCCCTTAGATTACTTCTACCCTACCCCTTAGGTTTCCTCCCCTGCCCCTTAGGTTCCTTCCTCCCCTGCCCCTTAGGTTCCTTCTTCCCTTGCCCCTTAGGTTCCTTCTTCCCCTGCCCCTTAGGTTCCTTCCTTTTCTGCCCCTTAGGTTCCTTCTTCCCCTGCCCCATTGGTTCTCTCCTCCCCTGCCCATGCAGCATGTGGGTAGGGTGACCACACTTCCAAACTACCATTCAGGGACACCCCCCTCCCAAAAATCAGCTTGTGCTGTAACAAATCACAGCACAGTGATAGGACACAAGAGGCGGGATTTATGATTTCTCCCATCACAAGCAGGGGGCGGGGATTGTGCTCTTCCAGATGTTCCCGGCCAGGACAAGTACTGTCAGTAAGAAAGGCAGTGATGTGGCGGCCTTTTTTGGGGCCATCAGATCGGCCCGGGGGGGCCCTTAGGTTCCTTCCTTCTCTGCCCCTTAGGTTCCTTCCTCCCTTACCCCTTAGGTTCCTTCTTCCCCTGCCCCTTAGGTTCCTTCTTCCCCTGCCCCTTAGGTTCCTTCTTCCCCTGCCCCTTAGGTTCCTTCCTCCCCTACCCCTTAGGTTCCTTCCTCCTCTGCCCCTTAGGTTCCTTCTACCCCTGCCCCTTAGGTTCCTTCCTCCTCTGCTCCTTAGATTACTTCTACCCTACCCCTTAGGTTCCTTTCTCCTCTGCCCCTTAGGTTCCTTCTCCCCTGCTCATTAGGTTCCTTCTACCCCTGCCCCTTAGGTTCCTTCTCCCCTGCTCATTAGGTTCCTTCTCCCCTGCTCATTAGGTTCCTTCTACCCCTGCCCCTTAGGTTCCTTCTCCCCTGCCCCTTAGGTTCCTTCTACCCTGCCCCTTAGGTTCCTTCCTCTTCTGCCCCTTAGGTTCCTCTTCCTCTACCCATTAGGTTCCTTCTTCCCCTGCCCCATTGGTTCTCTCCTCCCCTGCCCATGCGGCATGTGGGTAGGGTGACCACACTTCCAAACTACCATTCAGGGACACCCCCCCTGTAACAAATCACAGCACAGTGATAGGACACAAGGGGCAGGATTTATGATTTCTCCAATCACAAGCAGGGGGCGGGGATTGTGCTCCTCCAGGCATTCCCGACCAGGACATGTACTGTCAGTGAGTAAGGCGGTGATGTGGCGGCCTTTTTTGGGGCCATCAGATCGGCCTGTGAGGGGGGGGGGGGTGGCTGTGTCAGTTTCATTCGGGGACACTGTATTGTCCTGGAATAAAGGTACCCGGGACAGACCTTCAAAATGTGGGACTGTCCCGGACAACCCAGACACGTGGTCACCCTACTCCCAGGACTCTGCAGTCACTATATCTGATCTCCCCAGGAGCCTGCAGTCACTATATCTGCTCTCCCCAGGAGCCTGCAGTCACTATATCTGATCCCCCCAGGACTCTGCAGTCACTATATCTGCTCTCCCCAGGAGCCTGCAGTCACTATATCTGCTCTCCCCAGGAGCCTGCAGTCACTATATCTGATCTCCCCAGGAGCCTGCAGTCACTATATCTGATCTCCCCAGGAGCCTGCAGTCACTATATCTGATCTCCCAGGAGCCTGCAGTCACTAAATCTGGTCTCCCCAGGAGCCTGCAGTCACTATATCTGCTCTCCCCAGGAGCCTGCAGTCACTATATCTGATCCCCCCAGGAGCCTGCAGTCACTATATCTGCTGTCCCCAGGAGCCTGCAGTCACTATATCTGCTCTCCCCGGGAGCCTGCATTCACTATATCTGGTCTCCCCAGGATCCTGCAGTCACTATATCTGGTCTCCCCAGGAGCCTGCAGTCACTATATCTGGTCTCCCCAGGAGCCTGCAGTCACTATATCTGATCTCCCCAGAAGCCTGCAGTCACTATATCTGGTCTCCCCAGGAGCCTGCAGTCACTATATCTGATCTCCCCAGGAGCCTGCAGTCACTGGTTATATGGAGCCCCCCGCTGGTGGGGATGGGTAGTACAACGAGAAGAGGTTATCACAGACAGTCCTCAATTGTATTAGCGACAGTGGCGGGGGCTGCGGAAGACTTTTTTTTTCCAGCCGGGACCCCGCTGCTGCACATCTGCGAATCAAAGAGGACCTGTCACCTCTTGACATAATCCACATTACGCCTGGTGAGTACGCCGAAGACGCCGGAAGGGAAAGCAGCGGGAACCTTTATCCCTCCCCTCCCCCCACAAAGTAACAGACACAGAAGACGTCTTTTTCTCTCTGTGTGTCGCCTCGGCTTGAACACGCCTCTGATCCCGACGCTGTACGCCGGTACGCCCGTACATCGGCACCCCCAGGTCAGAGAATCAGATGAGCGATAAGGTGCTCTCTGATGTTTGATGTACCCCCCCCCACCCCTTCGGAGATATAATTTAATCAGCCGCATGACATGAGAGGTAACGTCACATTCCTGCGCAAGACGCGCCGCGGGCTTTAATCCTCACCGCCGTCACAAACGTCGTACTGAAATTAACAGCAGCTAAAAAAAAAAAAAACTTCCCCTTGATGTCAACAAAATTCTCTGCCTGCAGCTTCTGCCGCCGGGATTAAGTAAAGACTCCTAACCAGATTCTCCTCGCTGTGCTCCCCGGTAAATGTAACGCGGCGTAACCCAATTATACCAAATAGACGCTTCCAGGGCCGATCGAAGGGGCTCTGCTCATGGGAAGGGCTGGGGCGCCCTCGTGTGGACGCTTTGAGCAGCACACCGCTCTCCGCACTGTACAGCGTGCGTTCGGGGGGACACTTTGGGGGTTCAATTACTAAAACTGGAGAGTGCAAAATCTGGTGCAGCTGTGCATGCTAACCCAGGGCTGTCTTAAAAAAGAGGGCACACCTGGGCACTGACCTTTCCCCAAAGCAGCTGGTCCTTGAGCCCACGCTGCCCCGAAATTGGGGGCCCCCATGATGGCCCTGAGAGTGATAGATACACAGGGGGGGAGCAGTCCGCCTCCTTCCTACTTAAAGCGGATCTCCACCCTAAAGCGACATTCCGTCACATGTGACACCTTTCAGGGGGGTGCAGATACCCGTCTAAAGACAGGTATTTGCACCCACTTCCGGCCCGCAGACTCGGGCAAAAGACGGGGTTTTTCCCGTTGTGTGCTGGGAACACTCGGCCCCCAGCACACAGCGGGAGCCAATTGGTGGGCGCAGCGCGACTCGCGCATGCGCCGTAGGGAACCGGGCAGTGAAGCCGCAGCGCTTCCCTTCCTGGTTCCCTCACTGTGGATGGAGGGGGGGGGAGCAGCAGGGTGACGAGCGATCGCTCCTCCTCTCCTGCAGACGCCGCTGGACTCCAGCTCCAGGACAGGTAAGTGTCCTAAAATTAAAGTCAGCAGCCGCAGTATTTGTAGCTGCTGGCTTTTAATATATTTTTTTAATGGGCCATCCGCCTTGATGTCTGTTTCCCTGCACTGTCATCGTTGTAGGGGCCCCAGAGCATTACTTTGCCCAGGGGCCCATGATGCTATTAAGACGGCCCTGCGCTAACCAATCAACTTCCAGGTTTTATTGTCGATGCTTAACCACTTGCCTACCGGCCGCTTTCACCCCCCCTTTCCTGCCCAGGACAATTTTCAGCTCTTCAGCGCTGTCACGCTTGGAATGACAATTGCGCGGTCATGTGGTACACTGGGCCCAGTGACATGGTGATCGCCCCTCCTCTTTTGCATTGCGCCGTCATGCAACACTGTGGGGTAGATTCATGTAGAGATCCGACGGTGTATCTACTGATACACCGTCGTATCTGTGAGATCCGACGCTCGGATCTATGCGGCTGATTCCTCGAATCAGGTTCCGCATAGATCTCCCTTAGAGCCGACTGGTGTAAGTGAGTTACACTGTCGGATCTTAGGCTGCAATCTCCCGCCGTCCGCTAGGTGGCGCTTCAGTTATTATACGCGACGAATATGCAAATGAGGAGAACCGCCGATTCAGAATCGAATGCCCGGCCGTCGTTTTTTTTTTTTACGTCGTTTGCGTTCGGCTTTTTCCGGCGGATCGTTACCCCTGCTATATGCGGGGTAAGTGCGGCGTATCCTATGTTATGTATGGCCGTCGTTCCCGCGTCGAGTTTTGAATTTTTTACGTCGTTTACGTAAGTCGTTCGGGAATGCGGCCATGCGTTAATTGCGTTAACGACGAAAACAATGACGTCCTTGCGACGTCATTTGAAGCAATGCACGCTGGGAAATTTAGCCGGCGGCGCATGCGCAGTAGGATCGGCGCGGGGACGCGCCTGATTTAAATAGTAAACTCCCCCTAGCCGCGGAATTTGCATTCCGCCGAGGGATTTACGATC
This sequence comes from Rana kukunoris, assembly GCA_029574335.1. Classification (NCBI taxonomy): domain Eukaryota; kingdom Metazoa; phylum Chordata; class Amphibia; order Anura; family Ranidae; genus Rana; species Rana kukunoris. The sequence goes on from CM056060.1 coordinate 156,234,055, forward strand.
CGCCAGGGCAACTTACGAGGCAAGTGCTTTCTGAATACAGCACTTGCCTCAAAAACTGGCGCAGGCGGATCGTAAAAAAGATAGATCACGCGGATCAAAAGATCCGCTGATCTATGTGAATCTACCCCTGTATCTCTATGACTTTTTTTATCATTTTTATTCACACAAATGGAGATTTCTTTTGGCGGTATTTAACCACTACTGGGGTTTTAATTTTTTTTTCCTCAAAAAATAAATAACAACCAAAATGTAAAAAAAAAAAAAACGTTTTCATAGTTTGATATAAACAAATTTAAACAGGTCGTTTTTCTCCTTCACTGATAGGCTGCATTGATGAGGTGGCATTCATGGGCACTGTTAGGCTGCTTGACTGTTGGCACTAATGATGTGGCCACGATGGGCACTGATAGGCTGCATTGATGAGGTGGCATTCGTGGGCACTGTTAGGCTGCTTGACTGTTGGCACTAATGATGTGGCCACGATGGGCACTGATAGGCTGCACTGATGATGTGGCATTCATGGGCACTGTTAGGCTGCTGCTTGACTGTTGGCACTAATGATGTGGCCACGATGGGCACTGATAGGCTGCATTGATGAGGTGGCATTCGTGGGCACTGTTAGGCTGCTTGACTGTTGGCACTAATGATGTGGCCACGATGGGCACTGATAGGCTGCACTGATGATGTGGCATTCATGGGCACTGTTAGGCTGCTGCTTGACTGTTGGCACTAATGATGTGGCCACGATGGGCACTGATAGGCTGCATTGATGAGGTGGCATTCGTGGGCACTGTTAGGCTGCTTGACTGTTGGCACTAATGATGTGGCCACGATGGGCACTGATAGGCTGCACTGATGATGTGGCATTCATGGGCACTGTTAGGCTGCTGCTTGACTGTTGGCACTAATGATGTGGCCACGATGGGCACTGATAGGCTGCATTGATGAGGTGGCATTCATGGGCACTGTTAGGGCTTGACTGTTGGCACTATTGACTGTTGGCACTAATGATGTGGCCACGATGGGCACTGATAGGCTGCATTGATGAGGTGGCATTCATGGGCACTGTTAGGCTGCTTGACTGTTGGCACTAATGATGTGGCCACGATGGGCACTGATAGGCTGCATTGATGAGGTGGCATTCATGGGCACTGTTAGGCTGCTTGACTGTTGGCACTAATGATGTGGCCACGATGGGTGATAGGCCACGATGCTGCTTGACTGTTGGCACTAATGATGTGGCTGATGGGCACTGATAGGCTGCATTGATGAGGTGGCATTCATGGGCACTGTTAGGCTGCTTGACTGTTGGCACTAATGATGTGGCCACGATGGGCACTGATAGGCTGCACTGATGAGGTGGCATTCATGGGCACTGTTAGGCTGCTTGACTGTTGGCACTAATGATGTGGCCACGATGGGCACTGATAGGCTGCATTGATGAGGTGGCATTCATGGGCACTGTTAGGCTGCTTGACTGTTGGCACTAATGATGTGGCCACGATGGGCACTGATAGGCTGCATTGATGAGGTGGCATTCATGGGCACTGTTAGGCTGCTTGACTGTTGGCACTAATGATGTGGCCACGATGGGCACTGATAGGCTGCATGTGGCCACGATGGGCACTGATGAGGTGGCATTCATGGGCACTGTTAGGCTGCTTGACTGTTGGCACTAATGATGTGGCCACGATGGGCACTGATAGGCTGCATTGATGAGGTGGCATTCATGGGCACTGTTAGGCTGCTTGACTGTTGGCACTAATGATGTGGCCACGATGGGCACTGATAGGCTGCATTGATGAGGTGGCATTCATGGGCACTGTTAGGCTGCTTGACTGTTGGCACTAATGATGTGGCCACGATGGGCACTGATAGGCTGCACTGATGAGGTGGCATTCATGGGCACTGTTAGGCTGCTTGACTGTTGGCACTAATGATGTGGCCACAATGGGCACTGATAGGCTGCACTGATGAGGTGGCATTCATGGGCACTGTTAGGCTGCTTGACTGTTGGCACTAATGATGTGGCCACGATGGGCACTGATAGGCTGCACTGATGAGGTGGCATTCATGGGCACTGATAGGCTGCACTGATGAGGTGGCATTCATGGGCACTGATAGGCTGCACTGATGAGGTGGCATTCATGGGCACTGATAGGCTGCACTGATGAGGTGGCATTCATGGGCACTGATAGGCTGCACTGATGAGGTGGCATTCATGGGCACTGATAGGCTGCACTGATGAGGTGGCATTCATGGGCACTGATAGGCTGCACTGATGAGGTGGCATTCATGGGCACTGATAGGCTGCACTGATGAGGTGGCATTCATGGGCACTGATAGGCTGCACTGATGAGGTGGCACCTTTTCTTCAAGCCAAACCCGAACACTTTAGCGGCCTGGGACACCTTTGGGTGCCCCCAAGGACAATAGTATTGTGATGTGCATAGCGTCCTGCAGCGAACAGTGGGTGTGGCCAAATTTCTCTCACTGGCATCATCGCCCTGCCTCCCAGTGATGCCAAACCTGCCCCCAGACAGCCCCCCCCCCCCCCAGCTCCTGGCGGCAGCAGATTTGTGTGTGGCTATCTTCGTTACTTAGGGAGCCACAGCCCAGTCTGAATAACGTGTCCGGGTTTCAGTCAGCCTGAAACCTGGACACAGAATTCCAAACCCAGACTGTCCGGGTGAATCCTGGACAGGTGGCAACCCTAGGTGGCACTGATATGCATTGATGAGGCTAAACCGATGGGCACTGATAGGTGGTACTGGTGGGCACCTGCATGATCACCGGATTCTATTTACATCTGTGATCAGATGGCACTGATTGGACACAGCTGATCATGGGTTAAAGAGCAGCTGATTGGCAGACCTTCCAGACACTGCGATCACAGAGCGGGCGTGCGATGGGCGCGATCATGTGAATGCAGGTTCCTGGGGAAACCAGATACAATGACTGCAGGCTCCTGCACCTTTAACCTCTGACCCCCGCCGTGTGACTGGTCGGGGGGGGGGGGTAACAAACTGACACCCCGCCCCTCCCCCCCCCCCTCTCGTGTGTGTTCAATGATATTTACATAATGTTCTGTCTCATCATAATAAGAGCGGTCAGATCTCATTACATTTCTTTATTACATAATAATCCCCGTCACTAATTCACACCACAGGAGATCCGATTGGACGACGAGAGGAATTCTATCCAATCAGAACGTCAAATATAATTCATGTCACTTATATTTGGGGTATTTATACTAAATGGTAATAATATGTATCCAATCAAATATTCTTATATATAAAATATTAACCCTGATATGTTATATTATACAGGAGTGACATCACCGCCCTCCAGATACAGCGCCTTGAAAAAGTATTCATACCCCTCGAAATTCCCCACAATTTTCTCATGTTACAGCCAAAAAAAAACGTAAATGTATTTTATTCTGGAGCGTTCTCTGCATGAGGGATAGGAGGAAAACTTGGCCTGCGCCCCATATACAGGACCTGTGACCAGTCTTTCCTCCTGGCTATCCCCCCCCCCGTATCATCCGTCTCCCCTCCTACCATCTCCCCCATGTGATCAATCTCTACTCTTGGCACCCCCCCCATGTGAATGATCTCTCCCATGCCCCCCCCAATCCTATGATCAGTCGCCCCTCCCTGGCATACCCCATGTGATTGGTATCGCCCCCCCCCGTCACCCCCCCCCCCAGCAGGCACCCCCCCTCAAGTGATTGGTCTCTCCCCCGGGAACCACCCAAGTTATTGGTCTCTCCCCCTGACACCCCCAACCCCCCAAGTGATTGCCCTCCCCTTTCTGGCATCCCCCCATGTGATTGGTATCAGCACCCCCCCAAGTGATTGGTCTTGTCTCCCACCCAGCACCCCCCCCCCCCCCAAGTGATTGGTCTCTTCCCCTGGCACCCTGCAAGTGATTGGTCTCTCCCCTGGCATCCCCCCCCCCCCCCCCGAAGTGATTGGTCTCTTTGTCTGGCACCCCCGCAAGTGATTGGTCTCTCCCCCCTGGCACCCCTGCAAGTGATTGGTCACTCCCCCTGGCACCCCCCCCCCCCCCAAGTTATTGGTCTCTCCCCCTGGCACCCCCCAAATGATTGGTCTCTCCCCCTGGCACCCCCTTAAGTTATTGGTCTCTCCCCCTGGCACCTCCCCAAATGATTGGTCTCTCCCCCTGGCACCCCCAAGTTATTGGTCTCTCCCCCTGGCACCCCCCAAGTTATTGGTCTCTCCCCTGGCACCCCCCCAAGTTATTGGTCTCTCCCCCGCCTTGCGGGCCCGCTCCTGTGTCATACATTCGGCGTCTCTCCCCTGGCACCCCCCCCAAGTGATTGGTCTCTTCACCTGTCACCCCCCAAGTGATTGGTCTCTCCCCCTGGCACCCCCAAATGATTGGTCTCTCCCCTTGGCACCCCCAAGTTATTGGTCTCTCCCCTGGCACCCCCCCAAGTGATTGGTCTCTCCCCCGCCTTGAGGGCCCTCTCCCGTGTCATACATTTGGCATCTCTCCCCTGGCACCCCCCCCCCCAAGTGATTGGTCTCTTCAACTGGCACCCCCCAAGTGATTGGTCTCTCCCCCTGGCACCCCCCAAATGATTGGTCTCTCCCCTTGGCACCCCCAAGTTATTGGTCTCTCCCCTGGCACCCCCCCAAGTGATTGGTCTCTCCCCCGCCTTGAGGGCCCTCTCCCGTGTCATACATTTGGCATCTCTCCCCTGGCACCCCCCCCAAGTGATTGGTCTCTCCCCCTGGCACCCCCCAAATGATTGGTCCCTCCCCCTTTGGCACCCCCAAGTTATTGGTCTCTCCCCTGGCACCCCCCCCCCAAGTGATTGGTCTCTCCCCCGCCTTGAGGGCCCTCTCCCGTGTCATACATTTGGCATCCTCTCTCCCCTGGCACCCCCCCCCCAAGTGATTGGTCTCTTCGCCTGGCACCCCGCAAGTGATTGGTCTCTCCCCCTGGCACCCCCCAAGTGATTGGTCTCTTCAACTGGCACCCCCCAAGTGATTGGTCTCTCCCCCTGGCACCCCCCAAATGATTGGTCTCTCCCCTTGGCACCCCCAAGTTATTGGTCTCTCCCCTGGCACCCCCCCAAGTGATTGGTCTCTCCCCCGCCTTGAGGGCCCTCTCCCGTGTCATACATTTGGCATCTCTCCCCTGGCACCCCCCCCAAGTGATTGGTCTCTCCCCCTGGCACCCCCCAAATGATTGGTCCCTCCCCCTTTGGCACCCCCAAGTTATTGGTCTCTCCCCTGGCACCCCCCCTAAGTGATTGGTCTCTCCCCCACCTTGCGGGCCTGCTCCTGTGTCATACATTCGGCGTCTCTCCCCTGGCACCCCCCCCCCCCCAAGTGATTGGTCTCTTCGCCTGGCACCCCGCAAGTGATTGGTCTCTCACCCTGACACCCCTGCAAGTGATTGGTCTCTCCCCCTGGCAACCCCAAAATGATTGGTCTCTCCCCCTGGCACCCCCAAGTTATTGGTCTCTCCCCCTGGCACCCCCAAGTTATTGGTCTCTCCCCTGGCACCCCCCCCCAAGTGATTGGTCTCTCCCCCGCCTTGCGGGCCCATTCCTGTGTCATACATTCGGCGTCTCTCCCCTGGCACCCCCCCCCCCAAGTGATTGGTCTCTTCGCCTGGCACCCCGCAAGTGATTGGTCTCTCCCCCTGGCACCCCCCCCCCCCCCCAAGTGATTGGTCTCTTCGCCTGGCACCCCTGCAAGTGATTGGTCTCTCCCCCTGGCACCCCCCCCCCCCAAGTGATTAGACCCTTCGCCTGGCACCCCGCAAGTGATTGGTCTCTCACCCTGGCATCCCTGCAAGTGATTGGTCTCTCCCCCTGGCACCCCCCCCCAGTTATTGGTCTCTCCCCCTAGCACCCCCAAAATGATTGGTCTCTCCCCCTGGAACCCCCCAAATGATTGGTGTCTCCCCCGCCTTGCGGGCCCGCTCCCGTGTCATACATTCGGTGTCCATAGACAGCGTCATTGGATTTCATGGACAGCAGCGGAAGCCAATGGCTGCACTGCTATCAATCTATCCAATGAAGAGCCGTGAACCTGTGGAGAGAGAGATCGAAGCGGGATTGCGCCCATGGAAAAAACGAGGGGGGGGGGTTGCGGCTGGGGGGCCAGACACCGCAAGGTGTTTTTTCACCTTAATGAATAGAAAAACCGTGAAGGTTTACAACCCAATTCACATTGCAAAGAATACCCAATCACATGCAAGGGGTGGGGGGGGGAAACAGCTTTATTGCTGGCATGATTGGATGATGGAAGTCAGCAGAGCTTCCCCCTCATTTACTAAGCTCTGGAGCAACTGCTCTTTGCAAAGTGCACAGTGTGTTTTCCTTTAGTAACCCCCCCCCCCCCCACCATGTGTCGGTATTCAGATATCTGTAGATTTTTTCTCCAGGAACCGACATCCCAAGAACGGTGACTTCCATGGCACCGGAATACCGAGACCTCTGAATCCGAGACCATGAAAGTCCAGATTCTCGGTGTCCCTCTGGTGTAGAGAATGCAGTCCATGGCTCTGTACGGTGGCACCCATGACACGGCGGCACACCGGGGGGACCGCCCAGGAGGTGACCGCCAATCATTTCCCCCTTTGTGTCCCACAAGTGTGGCGGCTTCTCTTCTAATAAAGGAGGACAGAAGTCACATTGGTCACGGCTCTGTGGCCGGTCCCATCTGCACCCCCCCCCACCCAGATAATGGTGAAGGTAGATTATCATACGATACGAGGGCCACCTGCAGACAGAGGCAGGGGGCCGGACGGGACAATGGAGGAGCACGTTATCTGCAGGAGTATTGATCGTGTATTGATAGGAGTTCCCCACCGCATCTGCTCTACACAATGTAAACCAAAGACAATGAAAGTGTGACCCCAAATCCGGGATATTTAAAGGTTGTGTTCAGACTGAACCTTGGCTGTCCGTGGTCTTGGCACAGTGGCTGCGTTTAACGGGCATAGTGGCTGCGTTTGATGGGCACAGTGGCTGTGTTTGACGGGCTCAATGGCTGCGTTTGATGGGCACAGTGGCTGCATTTGATGGGCATAGTTGCTGCGTTTGACGGGCACAGTGGCTGCGTTTGATGGGCACAGTGGCTGCGTTTGATGGGCACAGTGGTTGCGTTTGATGGGCACAGTGGCTGCGTTTGATGGGCACAGTGGTTGCGTTTGATGGGCACAGTGGCTGCGTTTGATGGGCACAGTGGCTGCGTTTGATGGGCACAGTGGCTGCATTTGATGGGCACAGTGGCTGCATTTAAGGGGCATAGTGGCTGCATTTAAGGGGCATAGTGTCTGTGCTTGACGGGCATAGTGGCTGCATTTGATGGGCACAGTGGCTGCATTTGATTGAACAGTGGTTGCGTTTGATGGGCACAGTGGCTGCGTTTGATGGGCACAGTGGCTGCGTTTGATGGGCACAGTGGCTGCGTTTGATGGGCACAGTGGCTGTGTTTGACGGGCTCAGTGGCTGCGTTTGATGGGCACAGTGGCTGCATTTGATGGGCACAGTGGCTGCGTTTGATGGAACAGTGGCTGCGTTTGATGGAACAGTGGCTGCGTTTGATGGAACAGTGGCTGCGTTTGATGGGCACAGTGGCTGCGTTTGATGGGCACAGTGGCTGCGTTTGATGGGCACAGTGGCTGCGTTTGATGGGCTCATTGGCTGCATTTGATGGGCACAGTGGCTGCGTTTGATGGGCTCAGTGGCTGCATTTGATGGACACAGTGGCTGTGTTTTTAATGGGCACAGTGGCTGTGTTTTTAATGGGCACAGTGGCTGCGTTTGATGGGCACAGTGGCTGCGTTTCATGGACACAGTGGCTGCGTTTGATGGGCACAGTGGCTGCGTTTGATGGGCACAGTGGCTGCGTTTGATGGGCACAGTGGCTGCGTTTGACGGGTACAGTGACTTCAGTGGCTACAATTTTGAAAAAATAATATATATTTTTTACTTTTGCTATAATAAATATCCCCCAAGAAATATTAAACACATTTTTCCCTCAGTTTATTCCGATACGTATTCTTCTACATAGTTTTGGTTAAAAAAAATCGCAATAAGTGTTTATTGATTGGTTTGAGCAAAAGTTATAGCGTCTACAAAATAGAGGATAGTTTTATGGCATTTTTATTATTATTATTATTTTTACTAGTAATGGCGGCGATCTGCTTTTTTTAGCGGCACTGCGACTTTGCGGCGGACACATCGGACACTTTTCATGCTTTTTTGTGGACCACTGTCATTTATACAGCGACTACTGATTACTGTATAAATGTCGCTGGCAGGGAAGGGGGTTAAACACTAGGGCATACCTCCCAACCCTCGCGGATTCTGTGGGACTTTCCCGCATAGACACCCATTTCCCGCAGTTCCGTGATAGAGGATGTTTCCCCGCACACGAAGAGTAGCCAGTGGAGGCAGCACGGGAGGAGGAGGTAATAGGTGACAACCCCCCCCCCCCCCCCACTTATCAACAAAGATGTTGGCAGGGCCGTCTTATTAGCATCATGGGCCCCTGGGCAAAGTAATGCTCTGGGGCCCCTACAATGGTGACAGTGCAGGGAAACGGACATCAAGTAGGTAGGAAGCAGACTGCCCCCCCCTGTGTATCTATCACTCTCAGTGCCATCATGGGGCCCCACACTTTCAGGGCAGGGTGGGCTCAAGGACCAGCTGCTTTGGGGAAAGTGAAGGGGCCCCCCATGCAGCTGGGGCCCCTGGGCAGTGCCCTCTCATTAAGACAGCCCTGGGTGTCTCACGCTAGCACCCACCACCCCCTCCGCTCAACAACTGTCATGACAAAAATTTGAATGAATGTCCCGCAGTGGAATTTTTTAATGTTGGGAGTTATGCACTAGGGGGCAATCAAGGGGTTAAATATGTTCCCTGGGAGGTGTTTCTAACTGTGGGGGGGGGGGGGGACTGACTGGAGGAGGAGAGAGATCGCTGTTCCCGGATCACTAGGAAAAGCAGTTCTGTCTCTCCTCTCCTGTCCGAACGGGGATTTGTGTGTCTACATACACAGATCCCCGTTCTGGCTCTTGTGCCCGCGGGTGGCCGGCGCCCATTGCGGCCGGCGGCCACGCACATCGGGTCCCCCGCCGTGCAGCCGGGCGTGCGCCTCTTAAAGGAGCCGACGTACCGGTACGGCGATTCGCGAGAACGAGCCGCGACCTGCCGCCGTATAATGATGGCGGCTGGTCGGCAAGTGGTTAAAATTGCGCGCGCTCGTGGAATGGAGACAAGCTACGCTATTTCAAAATCTCCATAGGTGACGTTTCAAATGTATATCGTCCAGAGGAATACGTGACTGATATGCGCAATGTGTTTTCTCATAGAATACCTCCAATAATTCTGAAGCCTGTGTTGTAATGAGTGTCTTACCCCTATCTGCCAGCAGAGGGCAGGCGAACATTACTATTGAATGCTGATTACCAAAAAAAATGTCCTTGTCTGGCTCATGAGCGTTGTCAGACTTCATTAAGCAAAGATGCTGCTTTTCTTTAAAGGGGAACTGCAGTGCGCTCACATAATTTGTAATAAAAAAAAATCTTTGCCATTCTGAAGCTTCCCCTCCAACCACTTTGCATATTATTTTATATATACAGTAATTCTGTACTTGCCAAATATGCTGCAGAAATCTCTCTCCACTGAGTCTGGCGGCAGCCATTTTAACTGTGGGCAGCTGAAGCGGCTGCCTGTTCACTTCCTGGATTTACACAGACACACCTCCAGCTCTGCAGTACTCATTGGCCCTCTTATGACTCCTCCCCCTCCCTTCCTGGCAAACACTCAGAGAGAGAGAGAGAGAGAGAGAGAGAGAGCTGTGCATGATGTTATAAGTAGGGTTTTCCCCGATACCGACACCAGTATCAGTATCGGGACCGATACCGAGTATTTGCGGGAGTACTTGTACTCGCGCAAATACCCCCGATACCTAAATAGAATACTCCCCCCCCCCCCTGCCATCGCCGCCAAAGCCGCCGCATCGGAAGCCGCGCCGCATGGGTTAAACGGGAACGTGCGGGAACATCACAGCTTTCATTTGAATAGCTGTAGTGTTCCCGCGCGTATAGACACTCCCCCTTGCTCGGGATTGGATGAGTGATCGTGATCTGTCCAATCCCATGCAAGGGGGAGTGTCTATACGCTCAGGCAAAACAGCTATTCAAATGAATGCTGTGATGATCTCCGTGCGGCGGCGGCGGCTAGGTATGGACATGGCTAGAGGGACATGGCTGAAGGGACATGGCTGGAGGGACATGGCTAGAGGGACATGGCTAGAGGGACATGGCTAGAGGGACATGGCTGAAGGGACATGGCTGGAGGGACATGCCTGGAGGGACATGCCTGGAGGGACATGGCTGAAGGGACATGGCTGAAGGGACATGGCTGAAGGGACATGGCTGGAGGGACATGGCTGAAGGGACATGGCTGGAGG
>CM056060.1:156247023-156644523 GCA_029574335.1 Rana kukunoris
AACCCCCCCCCCCCTTTTTGGTGTAGTTTCAGTGCAACAACAACAGCAAAAAATATTTTTTTTGCCATTTTTGAATGTTGACCCTCCCTCTGCGTCAGCCTCATTGCCCATCCTGCTTGGGCATGCCAATTCTCTCTCCTTCCCTCCCCCTCCCCCCCTTGTATGAGTCCCAGACAGGCCCCTTTTCCTCTCTCTCTCAAAATGGGCCTGGAGGGCACTCAACTGCTCCGGAAGTCTCAGCCTTTTTTTTTTGCGAAAACGGGCCACCGCCCCCACGAGCCTCTCTCAAAGTTCAAGCAGTGGCGGCGGCGGCGCTCTTTTTTTTCAAACCTGCGTTGGCAACCCAGGTAGCTGAAATCACCTCCGTATGTACGAGCAACGGGGATAAGGACACAATTAAGACTGCTTTGGTACGGTACGCAAATTTTGGTAAAATTTTTGTTGGGGGGAGTAATGTCCGCATACAAAATTTTTATTTATTTTTGTAGCGGACTTTAATACTATTTTTTTTTTTTTTTTTTTACATTTTGGTTTTTTAGCTTACGGAAGCTAGGAGGTCAAAATAAGCAAACGATACTATGTACATATATGTAAAAAGTGTTATAAATAGGTTTTTAAACCACAGATACTATTTACATCTTCGATGAACAAAGGAACCTCCCCCACCGTCCTCTCTCATTGTAGGTGAGGGGAGGTTGAAATGTTTTGGGTTTTTATTTTTTATTTTATTCGATACTTTTAGGATCCCCTTTAGACTTTGTATTCAGCGTTTTTTCTTTTTTTCTTTTCTTTTTTTCTCTCTCTCTCTCTCTCGTTCTTCTTTTATCCCGACTTTTGGCCGGCCGGGCGGCCTACTCGCGTTTCCTCAGGATGACGTAGATGATGCCGCTGATGGCGGCCAGCGGGAAGGCCACCCATGCCAGGATGTAGGCGAATCCGAAGCTGGCCGAGTCCTTATGCCAATCCGTGTGCCGCACGGTGAAGATGGAGGCTCCGGCGACTATGCACAGCGCTAAAGAAAAAAAGAGAGAGAGAGAGAGACGGAGATTTGTTAGGGGGGAGATATATTCAATGCGAAGATTTTTCTTCAGTAAATTAAAAAAAAAAAAAAAAAAACATCTGTAATAACATAAAGGAACACCAGAGGGCGTGAACTAAGTGCAGAATAATGAATCAATTGTGCAATTCGTTTTTCTCCAAATTCTTTTTTTGACGAAATAAAAAAAAAAAAAAAAAACGTTAATCTGGAAATATTTTAATTAACAAAAACCTACTTAATACATTTCTCCAAAAATTTGAAAATTTGGTAATCTGAGAATCCAAAAATAAGAATAAAAATCCAAAAATTCAAAAGAACAAAAATCCAAAAATAAGAATGAAAAAATGAAAAAGAACATCTGTAATAACATAAAGAAACACCAGAGGGCGTCATCTACGTTCAGCATAATGAATCATTATTAGACATGTGCAATTGGATTTGTTCCGAATTTGTTTGACGAAAAAAAAAAAAAAAATGTTAATCTGGAAATATTCAAATTTTTCCAAAAATTAGAAAATTCGGTAACCTGAGAATCCAAAAATAAGAATGAAATTCCGAAAATTCAAAAGAGCAAAAATCCAAGAATAAGAATACAAATAAGAAAATTAAGAACAAAATAATTAACAGAAATAAATAATTTAAATAATTAAATAACTAATAACTATTACTAACTATTAAATTATAGCTATTGGAATTTCCTTTAAAATTCTAAAAAAAAAATCAAAAGAAAAGAAAGAAAATCCAAAAATTCTAAATAACTAACTAATAATAACAAACTATTAAATTATAAGTATTAGAATTTCTTTTCAAATTTGGCTGTTAGTGAATGTAACGAATACGAATTTATCTGAAATAACGAATGCTGCATCTAAACTATTGGAACGTAACAAATTAATAAAAATAAATGATAATAAAAAAAACTTTTTATAGATATTATTATTATTTATTTTTATTAATTTGTTATGTTCCAATAGTTTAGATGCAGCATTCGTTATTTCAGATAAATTCATTATGATCAACAAGTAGCCACTAATTTGAAAGGAAATTCCAATACCTATAATTTTATTATTTAAATTCATTATTATTTTTGCATTTTCGTTCTTTCAAATTTCCAAATTTTCGAATTAAATAACGAATACCGCATCTAAACCCACCGATCACCAATGTAAGGGACATTCTTCCCACTGATCACCAATGTAAGGGACATTCTTCCCACTGATCACCAATGTAAGGGACATTCTTCTCACTGATCACCAATGTAAGGGACATTCTTCCCACTGATCACCAATGTAAGGGACATTCTTCCCACTGATCACCAATGTAAGGAACATTCTTCTCACTGATCACCAATGTAAGGGACATTCTTCCCACCGATCACCAATGTAAGGGACATTCTTCCCACCGATCACCAATGTAAGGGACATTCTTCTCACTGATCACCAATGTAAGGGACATTCTTCTCACTGATCACCAATGTAAGGAACATTCTTCCCACTGATCACCAATGTAAGGAACATTCTTCCCACTGATCACCAATGTAAGGGACATTCTTCTCACTGATCACCAATGTAAGGGACATTCTTCTCACTGATCACCAATGTAAGGGACATTCTTCTCACTGATCACCAATGTAAGGGACATTCTTCTCACTGATCACCAATGTAAGGGACATTCTTCCCACTGATCACCAATGTAAGGGACATTCTTCTCACTGATCACCAATGTAAGGGACATTCTTCCCACTGATCACCAATGTAAGGGACATTCTTCCCACTGATCACCAATGTAAGGGACATTCTTCCCACTGATCACCAATGTAAGGAACATTCTTCTCACTGATCACCAATGTAAGGGACATTCTTCCCACTGATCACCAATGTAAGGGACATTCTTCCCACTGATCACCAATGTAAGGGACATTCTTCTCACTGATCACCAATGTAAGGGACATTCTTCCCACTGATCACCAATGTAAGGGACATTCTTCCCACTGATCACCAATGTAAGGGACATTCTTCTCACTGATCACCAATGTAAGGGACATTCTTCTCACTGATCACCAATGTAAGGGACATTCTTCCCACTGATCACCAATGTAAGGAACATTCTTCTCACTGATCACCAATGTAAGGGACATTCTTCTCACTGATCACCAATGTAAGGGACATTCTTCTCACTGATCACCAATGTAAGGGACATTCTTCTCACTGATCACCAATGTAAGGGACATTCTTCCCACTGATCACCAATGTAAGGGACATTCTTCTCACTGATCACCAATGTAAGGGACATTCTTCTCACTGATCACCAATGTAAGGAACATTCTTCTCACTGATCACCAATGTAAGGGACATTCTTCCCACTGATCACCAATGTAAGGGACATTCTTCTCACTGATCACCAATGTAAGGGACATTCTTCTCACTGATCACCAATGTAAGGAACATTCTTCTCACTGATCACCAATGTAAGGGACATTCTTCTCACTGATCACCAATGTAAGGGACATTCTTCCCACTGATCACCAATGTAAGGGACATTCTTCCCACTGATCACCAATGTAAGGGACATTCTTCTCACTGATCACCAATGTAAGGGACATTCTTCTCACTGATCACCAATGTAAGGAACATTCTTCTCACTGATCACCAATGTAAGGGACATTCTTCCCACTGATCACCAATGTAAGGGACATTCTTCCCACTGATCACCAATGTAAAGGACATTCTTCCCACTGATCACCAATGTAAGGAACCTGAATAATTTGTTTCCTCTCCCGGTTGAAAATCTTGATGAAGTCGGGTCTATAGATTTCCGAATTCTGATCTGTGTGGGATGTGAATGTTGGAAGACCTTTAGGTTCCTCGTCTCGCCCTCCCTGGATTTCCATTGTCCCATTGGATGGATTTTGCCCCTCTGGTCATTCCTCTCTAATTGTCCACAAGACACCTACTGTGCCCGCTGGGTACACTGTGTACTTTGTTCGAGAAAATGCAGCGGAGGGCATTCTCCAAATGTGCCGATTGTCTCCTCCGGGGCCGAGCCTCCTACTCTCGGGATGACGACATTTAAAGACAAGGAAGGCCGTGTCACCTCCTACTTTACAACAATATCTGAAGGCCGTGCCAAGACTGCGGAGACACGATCAGCAATTCCATCCAAGTGTGGCATTCCAATCGGCGTGTCTTCCGACAGTCTGACCTCACAATGGGTTTTTGTTGGGTCCCGCCAGTCTCAGCTCGTCAGGTAAGATTTATCGTGTGTGTGGCACCCTTCTGATTCAGAGTAGGCGGCTGGGGCAAGTTAGATTAGATCCTCTGTAATTAGTGGAGCAGAGATTGATTGCTCTGGGCTGCTCAGTGTCTCACAAGCTGCTGTTCTGCTACTCCCCCCTGTCTTCTACAACACATATTTCAAGCACAAGGCCCACCAGACCAATACCCTGCACTCTGTACATAGCAACCCCTGAACCCTGCACTCTGTACATGGCAACCCCTGAACCCTGCACTCTGTACATGGCAACCCCTAAACCCTGCACTCTGTACATGGCAACCCCTAAACCCTGCACTCTGTACATGGCAACCCCTAAACCCTGCTCTCTGTATATAGCAACCCTAAACTCTGCACTCTGGATATATCGCACCCCTAAACCCTGAACTCTGTACGTAGCAAACCCTAAGCCCTGCAATCTGTATGTAGCAGCCCCTGAACTCTGCACTCTATATGTAGCAACCCCCTAAAGCCTGCACTCTGTACATAACACACTCCTCAACTCTGCACTACGTACATAGCAACCCCTGAACCCTGCACTCTGTACATAGTGCACCCCTTAACTCTGCAATCTGTGCATAGGGCACACTGGAACTGCAATCTGTACACAGCGTGCATCTGAACCCTGCACTCTGTACATAACACACTCCTGAACCCTGCACTCTGTACATAGAACACCCCTAAACGGTGCACTCTGTATGCTGCAACCCCTTATCCCTGCACTCTGTACATAGCAACCCCCAAACCCTGCATTCAGTACATGGTGCACCCCTAAACCCTGCACTCTGTGCGCTGCAAACCCTTATCCCTGCAATCTGTACATAGCGCACCCCTAAACCATGCACTCTGCACATGGCAACCCCTGAACTCTGCACATAGCAACCCCTGAACCCTGCTTTCTGTACATAGAGAACCCCTGAACTCTGCAATCTGTTCATAGGGAACACAGGGACTGTACATATCACACCTCTAAACTCAGCATTATGTACATAACACACTCCTGAATGCTGGAGTCTGTACATAATATATTCGTGAACTCTGCAATACGTAGTATAATCTCCTTGCTAGCTGGGTTGTTGGGTGACCATGGGAGCCTGGGAGAAGCATCAACTGTTAACACAGCCATCTCCTTGTTTGCTGCATTGTCAGTTGGTCATGGGAGCCAAGGAGAAGCGCCAACTATCAGCAAAGGCATCTCCTTGCTAGCTGGGTTGTTGGGTGGTCTTGGGAGTCTGGGAGAAGCACCACTTATCAGCAAAGGCATCTCCTTGCTAGCTGGGTTGTTGGGTGGCCATGTGAGTCTGGGAGAAGCACCAACTGTCAGCAAAGGCATCTCCTTGCTAGCTGGGTTGTCGGGTGGCCATGGGAGTCTGGGAGAAGCACCAACTATCAGCAAAGGCATCTCCTTGCTAGCTGGGTTGTTGGGTGGCCATGGGAGCCAAGGAGAAGAACCAACTGTCAGCAAAGGCATCTCCTTGCTAGCTGGAGTTGCTGGTGGTGGCCATGGGAGGAGGGGTTGTCCGTTATGCTAGCCTTCCACAGCATGTAGGACGACACTTTGTCCCCTGGGGAACATAATATATTAATAAAAAAGGGAGGGTCTTTAATTGGGATCAGGACCGCATTCAGAGCCAATCAGGTGTGCTGCTTGCACATGTGCTGACCCTGAACACGCTGACAGGAGCAGAGAGATGAGCTCATCAGTCTGCTGCTGCTCCTTTACTATCCTACCGCAGGCTGGGGAGGCGGAGAGGTGACCCATCTTTATTGCTTATCCGCAGTAAAGAAAAGTCATATATGTTGTATTGAGCTGTTTGCCCGGAGTTCCCCTTTAAAGGTTCTTCCCGGAGAACATTTGTAGTAACAAGAAAGGTTACAATGAGAACACGGAGTGAACAGCTACTAAATAAATATGACCAACGCCTTCCCTACGAGTTTTTTTTTTTTACAATGGAGAGGCGATGGAACGTTACACTGCGGTTGGAGCCGTCAGAAGTGACAATCCAGGAGCGGCCGCTCCGGGGGGAAACAGTTGTCCAATTAATAACTCGGGATGAGTCAGCGGCCAGCTATGCCGCAGCACACACAGAACTGCTAATCCTCGGCTCAGCCCCGCCGGGCCGCTCTGAATGGGGCACTGAATGAGCATTAATCTCCACCCTACCAGAGCAGACTCTGCAAACTTTCGCTCAGCTTCTCCATTTCAGCCGGACGCCGGGGGGGGGGGGGGGAAGGGCCCGCATGGTGTGGTTCAGAAAATGTTCTCATATAGACATATTTGGAACACATAGTGGTGTGTTTGTAAAAAGAAGTAATTTGCCCAGTGAAATGTACATTCATTCTGTGTGAATTGGGCAAAACAACCCCCCCCCAAAAAAAAAAAAATGAATGCTTAATATAGGCTATAACCTGTGCTGGTCGAACGTATATCATTGAATTACATGAGAAATACTGCATTTGGCCCCTAGATGGTGATAAGTATGATAGGGATTTCCTATGACACATGGAGCCATCTAGTGGCCAAATGTGTTTTTTTTCTATTGTAAATCAATAAAAACATTCGACCAGCTCAGGGAAATAGCATAACATTTGTTTTCGAATGACTGTGCATGGCCTTTCACTGGGCAAATTGCTTTGCAAATTTTCTTATTAACCACTTAAGACCCGGACCAAAATGCTGCTAAAGGACCTTGCCCCTTTTTGCGATTCGGCACTGCGTCGTTTTAACTGACAATTGCGCGGTCGTGCGACGTGGCTCCCAAACAAAATTGGCGTCCTTTTTCCCCCACAAATAGAGCTTTCTTTTGGTGGTATTTGATCACCTCTGCGGTTTTTATTTTTTGCGCTATAAACAAAAATAGAGCGACAATATTGAAAAAAATGCAATATATTTTACTTTTTGCTATATTAAATATCCCCCCAAAATTCATATACATTTTTTTTCCTCAGTTTAGGCCGATACGTATTCTTCTACCTATTTTTGGTAAAAAAAAAATCGCAATAAGCGTTTATCGGTTGGTTTTTGCAAAATTTATAGTGTTTACAAAATAAGGGATAGTTTTATTGCATTTTTATTAAATTTTTTTTTTTTACTACTAATAGCGGCGATCGGCGATTTTTTTTTTCGTGACTGCGACATTATGGCGGACACTTCGGACAATTTTGACACATTTTTGGGACAATTGTCATTTTCACAGCAAAAAAATGCATTTAAATTGCATTGTTTACTGTGGAAATGACAGTTGCAGTTTGGGAGTTAACCACAAGGGGGCGCTGTAGGATTTGTGTGTTCCCTGTGTGTGTTTACAACTGTAGGGGGGTGTGGCTGTAGGTGTGACGTCATCGATCGCGTCCCCCTATAACAGGGATGACGCCATTGATGCTGCGGCCACAGAGAAGCACGGGGAAGCCGTGTTTACACACACCTCTCCCCGTTCTTCAGCTCCGGGGACCGATCGCCGCACTGCAGCGGCGATCGGGTCCGCGAGTCCCGCGGTCCCGGAGCTTCGGACCGGGTCACGGGAGCGCGCCGCGGGCACAGTAAGGCGAGGCAAGGGCACAGTGAGGTGAGGCAAGGGCACAGTGAGGTGAGGCAAGGGCACAGTGAGGTAAGGCAAGGGCACAGTAAGGCGAGGCAAGGGCACAGTGAGGTGAGGCAAGGGCACAGTGAGGTGAGGCAAGGGCACAGTGAGGTGAGGCAAGGGCACAGTGAGGTGAGGCAAGGGCACAGTGAGGTGAGGCAAGGGCACAGTGAGGTGAGGCAAGGGCACAGTGAGGTGAGGCAAGGGCACAGTGAGGTGAGGCAAGGGCACAGTGAGGTGAGGCAAGGGCACAGTGAGGTGAGGCAAGGGCACAGTGAGGTGAGGCAGGGGCACAGTGAGGTGAGGCAAGGGCACAGTGAGGTGAGGCAAGGGCACAGTGAGGTGAGGCAAGGCAAGGGCACAGTAAGGTGATGCAAGGGCACAGTGAGGTGAGGCAAGGGCAAAGTGAGGGGTCATCTTATACAGTGAATATATCCCAAAACCAAAATTTTAGCTGGAAAATTAGGGGGTCGTTTTACACGCCCAGTCGCCTTATACGCCGGCAAGTACGGTAGGCGTTGCCTAAGTCCTCATACTCGCAGGGGCCTCGCAACTACCTAATTAAAGAGCTTGAGATGGGTAGGAATAGCAGCGCCTGGGTGGCTGGAGGACGGAGTGAGTAGCAGAGCTCCCGCCTGTATTGCACCTGCTGCTCTGTATTACATTCCCTGCCTGTGCGCTCGGCCGGTGATCATCGTCTCCTCCGGATCGCCCTCTCCTTCTCCATGCAGCACCGCTCAGCCCAGAAGTTATGCCTAGGGCCTGACAAAGTCTAGAGCCGCCTCTGGTTGGGGTTAGAACCTCGTTTGGGTTTTTGCTTCAGTCTGTGACCCCTTTTTGGGGGTCTACCCTCACATACTGTGCAATCACCTGGTTTAGAGGCGAATCTCTACTACAGGGAGAAATAAGGACCCGGAAGAGGGTCTAACCCTTCCATGCTCCATTCAAAACGGAAAAAAAACCTGTGTGAGTGATTTGGGGTTCTGCCTAAAAATACCATGGTGTCCCTTTTGGGGTGTCTTACCTGCAAGAAGCTGGAAGATTCCTGTTATGTAGAAGCGTCCCCCCTTTGTAAGCGTGAACAGCTGGCAGAAGAAGAGAAACAAGGACAGGACACTGAAGATGATCGACAATATCATCATGGCCTGGACGGACTGGAGCCATTCTGTCAATGAAATAAAAAATAAAAAAATAAAATCAAAACCACGATCATTAATTATTCATCATCTCAGAGCAGGAAGCACTTAACTGGCCTGTGCGAAGATTTATAGATCACGCCGGGTGTGAGAGCCGGGACCGCGGTCTACATCGGATGCATCATTCCGAATGTTCATTGATTCAAAGCAATAAGACATTCGGAGGGGGCTGGGCAGAGACTGAGAACATTCATCTAATCGTTTTACAATGGATAGAAGATCTGGGAACTCTGGGAACATTTATCAACTCAAGATCAGTGACATCATCGAGACGCTGAATATACCTCTTCATTCACTATAGACCAGTGACATCACCGAGACCCTTCATATTCATGAGAACACAGCCTATCCAATCACTAGAGACCAGTGACATCACCGAGACCCTTCATATTCATGAGAACACAGCCTATCCAATCACTAGAGACCAGTGACATCACCGAGACCCTTCATATTCATGAGAACACAGCCTATCCAATCACTAGAGACCAGTGACATCACAGAGACCCTTCATATTCATGAGAACACAGCCTATCCAATCACTAGAGACCAGTGACATCACCGAGACCCTTCATATTCATGAGAACACAGCCTATCCAATCACTAGAGACCAGTGACATCACAGAGACCCTTCATATTCATGAGAACACAGCCTATCCAATCAATGGAGACCAGTGACATCACCGAGACCCTTCATATTCATGAGAACACAGCCTATCCAATCACTAGAGACCAGTGACATCACAGAGACCCTTCATATTCATGAGAACACAGCCTATCCAATCACTAGAGACCAGTGACATCACAGAGACCCTTCATATTCATGAGAACACAGCCTATCCAATCAATGGAGACCAGTGACATCACCGAGACCCTTCATATTCATGAGAACACAGCCTATCCAATCAATGGAGACCAGTGACATCACCGAGACCCTTCATATTCATGAGAACACAGCCTATCCAATCACTAGAGACCAGTGACATCACCGAGACCCTTCATATTCATGAGAACACAGCCTATCCAATCACTAGAGACCAGTGACATCACAGAGACCCTTCATATTCATGAGAACACAGCCTATCCAATCACTAGAGACCAGTGACATCACAGAGACCCTTCATATTCATGAGAACACAGCCTATCCAATCACTAGAGACCAGTGACATCACAGAGACCCTTCATATTCATGAGAACACAGCCTATCCAATCAATGGAGACCAGTGACATCACCGAGACCCTTCATATTCATGAGAACACAGCCTATCCAATCAATGGAGACCAGTGACATCACCGAGACCCTTCATATTCATGAGAACACAGCCTATCCAATCACTAGAGACCAGTGACATCACAGAGACCCTTCATATTCATGAGAACACAGCCTATCCAATCACTAGAGACCAGTGACATCACAAGACCCTTCATATTCATGAGAACACAGCCTATCCAATCACTAGAGACCAGTGACATCACAGAGACCCTTCATATTCATGAGAACACAGTCTATCCAATCACTAGAGACCAGTGACATCATAGAGACCCTTCATATTCATGAGAACACAGCCTATCCAATCACTAGAGACCAGTGACATCACCGAGACCCTTCATATTCATGAGTTAGTCACCCTAAATAAGTATATATATATATACACACACACGTAATATTTTTTTACCCTTCGATAATTAAATCCTAGAATTTGTCATCTTGATACACTGTAAGCAATTGACGTTTCATGAATAACAATGTAACCTTCTCATCTGCAGTCACGTGTTCATTCCACGCAGCCATGGTCAATGTGGGAAGAAGGTCTCGCTGGTAATCTGCCCCCGGATACGCTGACATCCGATTGGCTGCTAAGGGGTTACTGAACTGTCACTTTTGGGACCGCCCTGAATAAACCCCAAAGTGTCTGCACAGCTGTAGAATTCCACGCCGGCGATCGGTTCTCAGGATCGGCCAAATGACTCATAAGAAGTAATTTTCCACCAAATTCAACGCTCTGGGACCAAGCGAGACTTTGTCAGCTGCAGTTATAAAAAACAGCCACAAGAGGGAGCCCAAAGCTAAGGCTCCCCCCCCCCCCCAACCTTATGCTCCATGGGGCTCCTTTGAAACTGGAGATGAAGGGCCAATAGCGGCCCCACTATAACTCTATTATTATCTGGGTAATAGCCAAACTATTTGAGAGCCCAAAAGGGCAGGAGGCAGAAATAACTTCCAAAGCGGCGGGTCACATATTGCGGGTTTTGCGAATAGCGCAGTCTGGCGCCCGGCGTTTTTCAGGGGCCGCCGCCTTCATTGATGGGCCAGATACATTCAGTTCAGAGGTGTTACTATTATTGTTGTCAATGTTTCTGTCTTAAAGGGTGAGGGGTGGGGGGGGGGGGCAAACTCCTGCCCTCCAACTGTTGCAGGACTACAAGTCCCATGAGGCATTGCAAGACTCCCTCAGCCACCAGCACGGCTCCATTAGACAGAGGCATGATGGGACTTGTAGTTCCACAACAACTGGAGGGCCGTAGATTGCCCAGCCGTGGCCGTTTCCTACATAAGGTAGCAGAAGCTGACTGTCTCTTTACTTCTCATATACAGAACATGGAATCCCAACTGTCATTGCTGTGAATCAGGGGTCTCCAAACTGCAGCCTGGGGGGCAAGATGCCCTTTGGGGATCTATGTCCTTCACTGACACCAACAAAGGGACACAATTCCTCCCAATGACACCAGTGATGGGGCATTATTCCTCCCATTGACAACAATGGGGCCCAATGACACCAATGATGGGGCACAATTCCTCCCAATGACACCAATGTTGGGGCAATAATCCTCCCAATGATATCAACAACGGGGTGCAAGACCACCAACGATGGGGCACAATTCCTAGCAATGACATCAATGATGGAGCACAGTTCCTTCCAATGACAACAACAATAGGGTTCAATAACACCAACAATGGGGCACAATTCCTCCTAATAAAACCAACAATGGGGCACAATTCCCAATGACACTAGTGATGGGGCACTTTCCTCTTAATTACATCAATATTGGGGCACAGCTCCTCCCAATGACAACAACAATGGGGCCCAAAGACACCAAATGATGAGGCACAATTCCTATCAATCACACAAATGATGGGGCGCTATACCTTCCAATGACACCAACAACGGCATTCAATAACACTAACGATGGGGAACAATTCTTCCTGATAAAACCAGCAATGGGGCACAATTCCTTTTAATGACAGCATTGATGGGGCACTATTCCTACCGATGAAATCAACAATGGTGCACAATTCCTACTAATGACACCAATGATGGGGCAATTATCCTCCCAATGACATCAACCACAGGGTTCAATAACACCAATGACCACTGGCACCAACTATGGTCCACAATTCCTCCCAATGACACCATATTATTACTACCAATGATGGGGCACTATTACTACCAATGATGGGGCACTATTACTACCAATGATGGGGCACAATTCCTACCAATGACACCAACTATGGGGCCCAATGACAAATGATGGGGCACAATTCCTCCCAAAGACACCAGTGATGGGGCCCAATCCTTCCAAAGACACCAACAATGGGGCAAAATCCCTCCCACTGGCATCAACTATGGTGCACAATTCCTTCCAGTGACACCAACTATGGCGTCCAATGACACCCATGATGCCGCACAATTCCTCTCAATGACACCAATGATGGGGGCACTATTACTACCAATGATGGGGCACAATTCCTTCCAATGACACCAAACGATGGGGCATTGTGTACTCCATTTGATCCCAGGACATTTTCTACTCCTGACGGCCACAGTCCAGCCCCTCTAAAGTCTGAAGGACAGTAAACTGGACCTTTGGGACCTTTGTTTAAAAAGTTTGGAGACCCCCTGCTGCAGATGTAAATGAAAGAACCAAAACTTAACTAAAATAGTGTATTTAGGCCTAATTAAATGTCCAGATAAATGGCAGAGATGCTGCTTGATGAGTCTCTGAGATTGGATCACAATGAGGCATCATTTATTTCCATGCTTAGCTTCTCATTTCCCAATAGTACAGAACATTGCTGCCACGACCTCTATTTTCTAGATCTTCTATTCTCTTTTTTTGAGCTTCTAGACTTTATTCAGCATTATTGAGAAATAATCCCGGACCACCAAGAAAAAAATCCCACCCATGCCTTAGATACGACCTCGCGGAGGACGACTTACCGCTGCTGGACGCGTTGAGGCAGTTCCATGTGTTGCCGGCGCCCCCGGTGCAGTTCTGCCACAAGTCCGCCGAGTAGTTGGTGCCGACCAGCCAGCTCTGGAGAAAGAACAAAGTCCAAAGCGTTAGTATGAAGAGGGAGAGGTAAGGCCCTTTAATGTTGCTGATCGCTTCTCGACTGACTCGAAACATGTCAACTTGTTTCACCGCAAACACACAAAGTCCATCAATAAGGGCTCTGCGGAGGCTTTATTCACCCCAATGATTGTGCACACAGGCATTTCTTCTAAAGGCCAGGAGGTGGCGCTATAAGTCTGCAGTCATCATCACCCGTTGCTTACACCCACGCCCAACGCCCATCAGTCTTTTCAAGCCGTTATAATGACTCACTCCGGTCCAGGGCTGCCTTAATAGCATCATGGGCCCCTGGGCAAAGTAATGCTCTGGGGCCCCTAAAATGATGACAGTGCAGGTAAACAGACATCAAGTAGGTAGGAGGCAGACGCCCCCCCCCCCTTTGCATCCATCACTCTCAGTGCCACCATGGGGCCCCCAATTTTCAGGGCAGCGTGGGCTCAAGGGGAAAGTGCAGGGGCCCCCCCTCATGCAGCTGGGGCCCCTGGGCAGTGCCCAGGTGTGCCCTCTCATTAGGACAGCCCTGCTCCAGTCTACCCGTTACGTCTTTTTCTTTTATCGTTCTGTGCTGCCAATCCCTCCTTTTTTGTGTCCTCTATGATCTGCAACAATGAAGTCCCATTTTCCGAGGCCTCAATGGCCTCCCTCAGTAATGTGCCCGCTGACCTCTTAGTGAGCTCCAAGGGCTGCCTAAGCACTCCCCCCCCCCCACCTGTTCTAATAGCATGCGATGTGGAGTTGCTTCAGCTGTAGAAAGAGGTGCCTGCAGAGATGAACCCAATGCCCTTTGCCCTCTGCCCTTTGCCCTTTTCAGAATGGTGGCCCTCCAGCGGTTGCGAAACTACAAGTCCCATCATGTCTCTGCCTGTGGGAGTGATGCTTGTAACTGTCAGCTTTGCAATACCTCATGGGACTTGTAGTTTTGCAACAACTGGAGGGCCGCCAGTTTGAGACCCCGGCCTTAAAGGGTATATCGACGAAACATCTTTCTCTTTAGTTTTGGATGGAGCAGGGAAGGTTTAGAGCCCCCCCCTTCAGCTCTCATTGCTACCTGGGGCCCATAGGCATGCGCACGGGGTGTGCCAGGTGTGCCCAGGCACACCCTAATCACCCCATGCGCATTAGTGTTATCGCTCTGTACAGCAGCAGGAACATAGGAAAGATCTCCCTCTTACCGGCTCTGCCATAAGAGAAGTGTTTATGCTCTTCTCTTTCACTGTGCCGGCAGGGAGATCAATGTGCCGGGGTCATATATACAGGGTCGTCTTTAAGGCCGGGCAAAAGGGGCCCTGTCATTGTTGTGGAGCCCAAAGCAGCTGCCTCATACTTGCCAACTACCCCAGTTTAAATTCCCTGTGCTGTGTCCTGATATCTCAGTGTGAAGTGCTGCTACTAATGCTGCCCAGCTCTGCCCTATTGTTGTGTACAGATGACTCACCTGCAGACCCTGTGTTTACATGTAAATAACCGTCCTTCATATGTAAATATGGGGAACATTCATATGTAAATAGCTGAGGCCGGCAACATTTATATGTAAATAAAGGCGGCATTGATATATATATATATAGTAACCTCTAGCAACCAATCAGTGAGCAGTATTATTGTATAGTAACCTCTAGCAACCAATCAGTGAGCAGTATTACTGTACAGTAACCTCTAGCAACCAATCAGTGAGCAGTATTATTGTATAGTAACCTCTAGCAACCAATCAGTGAGCAGTATTACTGTACAGTAACCTCTAGCAACCAATCAGTGAGCAGTATTACTGTACAGTAACCTCTAGCAACCAATCAGTGAGCAGTATTACTGTACAGTAACTTCTAGCAACCAATCAGTGAGCAGTATTACTGTACAGTAACCTCTAGCAACCAATCAGTGAGCAGTATTATTGTATAGTAACCTCTGGCAACCAATGAACAAGAAGAAATCATGTGCTGTAACCTCTAGCAACTAATCAGCAAGCCGCATTGTGTGCTGTAACCTCTAGCCATACCTCCTAACCCTCCCGGATTTCGCGGCAATGTCCCGCGATTCGCGGTAAATCCCGATTCCGCGGCACCCCCCCGCGATTGCCGCTGGTAAATCCAGCGGTCCCGCGACCCCCCCCCCCCCCGCTCAACAACTTTGATCTGCCAACCCCCCCTCAACTCTCAACAACTCAGATCTGCGGTACCCCCCCCCCGCGCTCAACAAGGTGTCCCTCATTCCCATCTCAAAAAGTTGGGAGGTATGCTCTAGCAACCAGTCAGTAAGTGGTAATGATATGCTGTAACCTCTAGCAACCAATCCCAATCACTGCCTGATCTGATACAGTAAACTGATTTTAAGTCTAGCTGATATTTATTGTATGTCTCAGAGCAGGGGGGACAAAGTTGCATGGGGGGGGGGGGGGGTTTTGCCCAGGGTCTAATCAACATTAAAGACGGCCCTGTATATATATATATAGAACTGGGGCTCTATTTGAAAGATCCCCCCCCCCACTTCCTGTCCTGGTGACAACGGTTTTATTAGACAGGAAGTGAAGGAAAATCTGCAGCAAAGGAGCAGAAAGCTCTAAACTTCCCCAACTTTACTAAAAATAAAGTTTCTATTTCTGTCTGTGTGGCTGGTGGAGAGTTCTTCTCACTTCCTGTCTAGTAAAACGTTGTCAGCGGGACAGGAAGTGACGGGAAATCTCTCTGTGGGGGGATTTTGTAGCATAACAATGTAATTGCTAAACCTTGGGATTGATATTGATTTATAGTTAGCGCTTTCATTACTACAGAAGCAATTGCCACTGCTAAAGATTGAACCCCTTGCTATGTGATTGGGTGGGCGTGCTCTGCTGCAAATCGCTGTAAAAACCTCAACGGGGTTTTAAAATGGAATTGAAACGTTCTGTCTGAGCGCATACATTAAGCAGTATCAAACCGTAAATAAATAACAGCTGATCATTGCAAGCACCCCCCCCCCCCGGTCGGTGGTAAGCGGTTTGTCTCATTCCTGTCGCTGATACATTCTGCCAGAGAGCTTGTTCTTTCGGAAAAAAAAAACAGCAGACTTGCTGACAGGATCACCAGGTTAAAATAAAAAGAAAGAAAGTCTAAAAAAAAAAGAAAGAAAACTAAAGCAGCCATCACATCTGTGGTGAGCTGCAACAACAATATGAGAAATGTTTGAGTCTGGGTTTAATACCGCCTCAGCCCTGTCAGCCAGATTCTCCATTTCAGCTGGTGTGTTGGTGATGAAGAGGATGAAGGGTAAAACCAAGACTGTGTGCTCAGAAGTAGAGACCTTTTTATTTGTCTTAGGCCCCTTTCACACGAGGCGACTCCGGCTGCGATCCGCTTGCTCAGCAGGGACTCTCTCCACTGGTCTCCGCTGAGAAGGCAGATGACAGGTCCGTGTCCGCGGCTACGCTATGCAGAGCAGACACAGACACAGCCTGGTCTTCTCTATGGGTATAAACAGACCGCCGATCCGCTTTCCATCCAATCCGATCCGTGGGACGGAAGGGGGACGTTTTGGCGGATCGTATTGCATGTAGGCGGGACTAAACGGTCACGTGTCCCACCGCTCCATAGAGAAGAATGAAGCTTCTGATTGGGTCCGCCTGGAAAACAGACACGTGGACCCGATTGGAACGTCCGTGTGAAAGGGGCCTGACAGGGAACAAAGTTCAATTCCAGGGAGAGCAAATAAATCAAAAACAGCTTCACTAATAACAAAATATTTATAAATATCTTCTATAAATATAAATATAATAAATATAAATATCTTCCATTATATTCATATTTATAGAAGATTTTTGTAGATTTTATATTTATTATATTTATAGAAGATATTTATATTATATCTGAATTTATAGAATATTTTTGTAGATATTATATTTATATTTAAAGAAGATATTTATAGATATTATGATCATAGAATATTTGTGTAGATATTATATTTATTATATTTATATTTATAGAAGATATTTATCTTCTATAAATATAATATCTGAAAACATCTTCTTTAAATATAAATATAATATCTACAGAAATATTCTATAAATACAGATATATTATCTATAAATATCTTCAATAAATATAAATATAATATCTATGAATATATTCTTTAAATATAAATATAATAAATATAAAATATAATATCTACAAAAATCTTCTATAAAAACAGATATAATAATTTCAGTTCAGATCCCCAAAAAAAGGGATTAGAACGGACCTCCTATCTGGGTTGTGAATGTACTGACAGTGTGAGGAGTACAGTTGCTACAAATTGATACTTTTAATACGCTACTAGGTGACACTCTGTATACGGCACTAGGTGACACTCTGTATACGGCACTAGGTGACACTCTGTATACGGCACTAGGTGACACTCTGTATACGGCACTAGGTGACACTCTGTATACGGCACTAGGTGACACTCTGTATACGGCACTAGGTGACACTCTGTATACGGCACTAGGTGACACTCTGTATACGGCACTAGGTGACACTCTGTATACGGCACTAGGTGACACTCTGTATACGGCACTAGGTGACACTCTGTATACGGCACTAGGTGACACTCTGTATACGGCACTAGGTGACACTCTGTATACGGCACTAGGTGACACTCTGTATACGGCACTAGGTGACACTCTGTATACGGCACTAGGTGACACTCTGTATACGGCACTAGGTGACACTCTGTATACGGCACTAGGTGACACTCTGTATACGGCACTAGGTGACACTCTGTATACGGCACTAGGTGACACTCTGTATACGGCACTAGGTGACACTCTGTATACGGCACTAGGTGACACTCTGTATACGGCACTAGGTGACACTCTGTATACGGCACTAGGTGACACTCTGTATACGGCACTAGGTGACACTCTGTATACGGCACTAGGTGACACTCTGTATACGGCACTAGGTGACACTCTGTATACGGCACTAGGTGACACTCTGTATACGGCACTAGGTGACACTCTGTATACGGCACTAGGTGACACTCTGTATACGGCACTAGGTGACACTCTGTATACGGCACTAGGTGACACTCTGTATACGGCACTAGGTGACACTCTGTATACGGCACTAGGTGACACTCTGTATACGGCACTAGGTGACACTCTGTATACGGCACTAGGTGACACTCTGTATACGGCACTAGGTGACACTCTGTATACGGCACTAGGTGACACTCTGTATACGGCACTAGGTGCACTATGGCACTCTGTATACGGCACTAGGTGACACTCTGTATACGGCACTAGGTGACACTCTGTATACGGCACTAGGTGACACTCTGTATACGGCACTAGGTGACACTCTGTATACGGCACTAGGTGACACTCTGTATACGGCACTAGGTGACACTCTGTATACGGCACTAGGTGACACTCTGTATACGGCACTAGGTGACACTCTGTATACGGCACTAGGTGACACTCTGTATACGGCACTAGGTGACACTCTGTATACGGCACTAGGTGACACTCTGTATACGGCACTAGGTGACACTCTGTATACGGCACTAGGTGACACTCTGTATACGGCACTAGGTGACACTCTGTATACGGCACTAGGTGACACTCTGTATACGGCACTAGGTGACACTCTGTATACGGCACTAGGTGACACTCTGTATACGGCACTAGGTGACACTCTGTATACGGCACTAGGTGACACTCTGTATACGGCACTAGGTGACACTCTGTATACGGCACTAGGTGACACTCTGTATACGGCACTAGGTGACACTCTGTATACGGCACTAGGTGACACTCTGTATACGGCACTAGGTGACACTCTGTATACGGCACTAGGTGACACTCTGTATACGGCACTAGGTGACACTCTGTATACGGCACTAGGTGACACTCTGTATACGGCACTAGGTGGCACTCTGTATACGGCACTAGGTGACACTCTGTATACGGCACTAGGTGACACTCTGTATACGGCACTAGGTGACACTCTGTATACGGCACTAGGTGATACTTTGTATACAGCACTAGGTGACACTCTGTATACAGCACTAGGTGACACTCTGTATACAGCACTAGGTGACACTCTGTATACGGCACTAGGTGACACTCTGTATACGGCACTAGGTGACACTCTGTATACGGCACTAGGTGACACTCTGTATACAGCACTAGGTGACACTCTGTATACAGCACTAGGTGACACTCTGTATACAGCACTAGGTGACACTCTGTATACAGCACTAGGTGACACTCTGTATACAGCACTAGGTGACACTCTGTATACAGCACTAGGTGACACTCTGTATACGGCACTAGGTGACACTCTGTATACGGCACTAGGTGACACTCTGTATACGGCACTAGGTGACACTCTGTATACGGCACTAGGTGACACTCTGTATACGGCACTAGGTGACACTCTGTATACAGCACTAGGTGACACTCTGTATACAGCACTAGGTGACACTCTGTATACAGCACTAGGTGACACTCTGTATACAGCACTAGGTGACACTCTGTATACAGCACTAGGTGACACTCTGTATACAGCACTAGGTGACACTCTGTATACAGCACTAGGTGACACTTTGTATACAGCACTAGGTGACACTCTGTATACAGCACTAGGTGACACTCTGTATACAGCACTAGGTGACACTCTGTATACAGCACTAGGTGACACTTTGTATACAGCACTAGGTGACACTCTGTATACGGCACTAGGTGACACTCTGTATACGGCACTAGGTGACACTCTGTATACAGCACTAGGTGATACTTTGTATACAGCACTAGGTGACACTCTGTATACAGCACTAGGTGACACTTTGTATACAGCACTAGGTGATACTTTGTATACAGCACTAGGTGATACTTTGTATACAGCACTAGGTGACACTCTGTATACAGCACTAGGTGACACTCTGTATACAGCACTAGGTGATACTTTGTATACAGCACTAGATGATCAGCTTCCAGGTTTTATTGTCAAAGCTTAATTGAAGAAGCTGAAGTTTGAAGCTGATTGGCTGCACCAGATTCTGAGTGCTACAATGTTAGTAAATCCCCCATGTGATTGGATTTTCCTTGCAAAGTGAAGCTTTACCTCATTGACTAAGCTCGGGAGTTACTGCAATTGCAGAGTGCACAGTCTATTTGTCTTTAGTAAATCCACTCCTAACTGTTTGTTGTGCAACACTAAAGACAACTGTGCTTCATCACAAGAACGACGTGTTGTATTATAGAACAATCACCGGGAACGAGGGACACCAGGCAGCTACGTCTGTCGTCCAGCAAACCCTACAGCTGTGCTTAAAGTGTAGCTGGGCCTCCTATGTGTGTGTGCACCTCAAAACTCAAACACACATGTGTGTGTGTGTGTGTGTGTGTGTGTGCATATATATATAGTGACGGTGTCAGTAGAGCAGTGGACGGTGTCAGTAGAGCAGAGATTGATGTCAGTAGAGCAGAGGACAGTGTCAGTAGGGCAGAGGACAGTGTCAGTAGGGCAGAGGACGGTGTCAGTAGGGCAGAGGACGGTGTCAGTAGGGCAGAGGACGGTGTCAGTAGGGCAGAGGACGGTGTCAGTAGGACAGAGGACGGTGTCAGTAGGACAGAGGACGGTGTCAGTAGGACAGAGGACGGTGTCAGTAGAGCAGAGGACGGAGTCAGTAGAGCAGAGGACGGCGTCAGTAGAGCAGAGGACGGCGTCAGTAGGGCAGAGGGCGGCGTCAGTAGGGCAGAGGATGGCGTCAGTAGGGCAGAGGGCGGCGTCAGTAGGGCAGAGGGCGGCGTCAGTAGGGCAGAGGGCGGCGTCAGTAGGGCAGAGGGCGGCGTCAGTAGGGCAGAGGGCGGCGTCAGTAGGGCAGAGGGCGGCGTCAGTAGGGCAGAGGGCGGCGTCAGTAGGGCAGAGGACGGTGTCAGTAGAGCAGTAGACGGTGTCAGTAGGGCAGAGAATGGTGTCAAGTGTCTTGAGTGAAATATCAGGTGTTTAAACAAGGAGAGTCTTCAGCAGTGATTAGGGTGTGCCCAGACACACCTGGTACACCCTGTCCGCATGCCTGTGCCGGGACTGCAGCTTCTCCGTGGACTTGGCAAAGAAGATGTGTGTAGTTTTGGGGATTTAGAGCAGAGAGGGATTAGAACCTCTGTCCGGTTTGTATCGCTGTCTGTGTCTCAATTAGGGAGGTTTGCTCTTTCTATTTGCTTTGTTATTACTGAAAGTGAAAGGGATGTCACCAGGAATAGAGGGGAAATCTTCCAATCAGGGCACTGGTTCCAGGGAGTCCCTCACTTTGGAAGGATTTCCTCTCACTTCCTGTTTTGACTATGGAAACAGGAAGTAAAGCGAACCCACCCCCCTCCAAAAAAAACTGACAGCCATTCTAACCCTTCTTTCTTTATCCAAAGCTAAAAAAGTTTGGGCTTTGGTTTTACTGTAAGCGTCTCATATCACTTAAAGTGAAATTCATGCAAATAGGGAAGATCCGCTTTTCTGGCACCTCCCCCTCTCCTCCATCATTTTTGGAATCATTTTTTTTTTTGGGGGGGGGGGGGGGGGGACAGGTACCTAGTTTTGACAGGTAACCACTCCCTCTTTGCCCGCAGCCTTCCAGGACACCTCACAGGTCCCAGAAGGCTGCGGGACCAATCACAAAGTGCAGCACGGCTCATACATGCACAGTGGGTAGCTGGCTGTGAAGCCACAAGGAGCCACAGCAGGCTTTCCATAGATAACATGCCTGCCCCCGGAGATCCAAAACCCTGGTGAAAAAGAACCGCGGGGGGTGAGGACCGCACCGGATCCCTAACCAGGTAAGTGTCCTTTTATTAGAAGTCAGCAACTACAGTATTTGTAACCTGAAGGCAGGGCGGTCTTAATAGCATCATGGGCCCCTGGGCAAAGCAATGCTCTGGGGCCCCTAAAATGGAGACAATTTTGGGGCAGCGTGGGCTCAATGACCAGCTGCTTTCTGGAAGGTGCAGGGGGCCCCCAATGCATCTGGGGCCCCTGGTGCCCAGTTGTGCCCTTTCATTACGACAGCTCTGCCTGAAGGTCCTCCTTAAGTGCTCTGTAATCCCCACTTCAGGAAGAATTCACAAAGCTCCTCAAAGGCTTACTGGGAGTGTACTTCCTGTCCTCTCTGCTTCCTGTCTCACCAATTACATTCAGGGCGGGTCTGAATCTGATTGGTGACTGTAACAATCTACTTGGTTCTGGTTTCACAACAAGCTTTCTATACAGAAGGGGCAGCAAGGAGCCTGCAGTGGGCGTGTTTGGGATCACCTGCATCACAGACAGGCGTTTCCAGACCTAACGGATGGCCAACATTCCCAATGAGTATCCTAACAAGTATTACAAAGACTGCAGCTTATCTATGTATCAGGAGCCGACCCATCCCTGTGCTAAACTCTTGGCCCCAATCAGCAAAGATGAATCCTTTATTCCTGCTAAACCGATAGACCGGGCATGGGTCAGGCAAGCAAGATGGCTGCCTTATACTGAGCGAAAAACAAAAGCCGCAAACAGCCAGCTGGATTGAAAATCTTTCTGGAAACGGCTTGCATGTGAGACAGAAGAAAGGTTCATTTTCTCCAACCTTTCCCAATCGAGCAAAATAAACACCATCCGCTTGGCAACCAGTGTACACGAAACCCAGGTAAGACCCCGGGGCTGTTTATAAACTGAGCGCACATTCCCTGCCAACTATACTACGGCTGATGAGTACGGTGTTGGTGTATGTAATCCCTCAAATACCAAAGAGCCCAGCAAGGAAATTCTCCGTCAACGCCATCTGAATGGCTCTTAACCCTTCATTACCCGGCTTCCCAGTAGAGAAGGAGAGCCGGGCATGCCTGGCCCTTTTAGGATTACAGATAGAGAATGAATCTTGCCCCCCCCCCCCAATCAATCCACTTCGATCTCTTAATGCTGCAATATTATAGGAGGATCCAGGGCTACCGTCTAAGCCAGGGGCAGGCAACCTCGGCCCTCCAGCAGTTTTGAAACTACAAATCCCATGAGACATTGCGAGACCCTGACAATCACAGGCATGACTCCTAGAGGCAGGGGCATGATGGGGTTTGTAGTTTCGAAACAGCTGGATGGCCGAGGTTGCCTACCCCTGGTCTAAGCCAATGGTGTCATAGCAAACTGCAAGCAAACACGCCCTGATTTATTACACATGACCAATCCTTACACCTAACATTAAGGATAAATGCATAAGGCAAAGTCTAACATTTTTTTTTTATTATTGCCTCTAGGCAGGAGCCAACTGTGCCACAGACATAGGCCTGGGCGGGCTTCAGACTGGACTAAAAAAAAACGACGACATTATGTTGTAACAAACTCTTAACCTGGAAAATGCATCAGCGAAATTTTCCTAAGCGCTTTTCCAAATTTCCACATCATGAGGAATGGAAAGTCTAGTTAAGATTTTGGTGGGGTTTTTTTTTTTTTTAGGCTCCTAATGCCAAATTCAGCATTACAGCCCTTGGACAGCAAAAATGAGGCTAAAAGGAATATGCTAGATGCAGCACCCCCCCCCCCAAAAAAACACAACTTGCTCTCGTTGGTTTCAAAATCTAGATACATTTTAGACTTAAGTTCCAAATTTAAGTAGTTGAAAAAGCAGACCATAAAAAGTGTAAGCAACACTTATTTTAAAACTGTACTTGTACTGGAGATTACATTATTAAACAAAAAGAAAAAACCCCATCTCATTCATGGGCACCTCCCATATAATATGACTTGATCCTATTGAAAAAAATCTGCCTTCGAAATCTGGATACATTTTGGACTTTGCTTTTCAACTACATAAGTTTGGAACTTAAAGTCTAAAATGTATCCAGATTTCGAAGGCAGATTTTTTAAAATAAGATCAAGTTGTGTTTTTTGGGAGGTGCCCATGAATGAGATGGATTTTTTTTTTAATAATGTAACCTCCACTACAAATACAGTTTTAAAATGAGTGATGATTACACTTTTTATAGTCTGCTTTTCAGCTACATAAGTTTGAAATTTAGACTATAAAAAGTGTAATCATCACTCATTTTAAAACTGTACTTGTCGTGGAGGTTACATTATTAAAAAAAAACTCCAGCTCATTCATGAGCACCTCCCCAAAAATATGACTTGATCTTATTGAAAACAATCTGCTTTCAAAATCTGGACACATTTTAGACTTAAGTTCCAAATTTAAGAAGTTGAAAAACAGACTATAAAAAGCGTAATCATCACTTATTTTAAAACTGTACTTGTCGTGGAGGTTACATTATTAAAAAAAAAACTCCAGCTCATTCATGAGCACCTCCCCAAAAATATGACTTGATCTTATTGAAAAAAATCTGCTTTCAAAATCTGGATACATTTTAGACTTAAGTTCCAAACTTATGTAGTTGAAAAACAGACTATAAAAAGTGTAATCATCACTTATTTTAAAACTGTACTTGTAGTGGAGGTTACATTATTAAAAAAAAAAATCCATCTCATTCCTGGGCACCTCCCAAAAAACACAACTTGATCTTATTGTAAACAATCTGCTTTCGAAATCTGGATACATTTTAGACTTAAGATCCAAATTGAAGTAGTTGAAAAGCAGACTATAAAAAGTGTAATCATCACTTATTTTAAAACTGTACTTGTAGTGGAAGTTACATTATTAAAAAAAAAAATCCATTTCATTCATGGGCACCTCCCAACAAAACACAACTTGATCCTATTGAAAACAATCTGCTTTCAAAATCTGGACACATTTTAGACTTAAGTTCCAAATCTAAGAAGTTGAAAAACAGACTATAAAAAGTGTAATCATCACTTATTTTAAAACTGTACTTGTAGTGGAAGTTACATTATTAAAAAAAATAAAAAAAAATCATCTCATTCATGGGCAGCAGGCACCTCCCAACAAAACACAACTTGATCTTATTGAAAAAAAAATCTGCTTTCAAAATCTGGACACATTTTAGACTTAAGTTCCAAATTTAAGAAGTTGAAAAACAGACTATAAAATGCATAATCATCACTTATTTTAAAACTGTCCTTGTAGTGGAGGTTACATTATTAAAAAAAAAAAAAAAACATTCTTAGGCAGTAGGCACCTCCCAAAAAACAAATCTTGATCTTATTGAAAAAAATCTGCTTTCGAAATCTGGATACATTTTAGACTTTAATTTCAAAAACGTAAGTCGTTGAAAAGCAGACTATAAGAAGTGTAATCATCACTCATTTTAAAACTGTACTTGTAGCAGAGGCGGTTGTATTATTTAAAAAAAAAAAAAAAAACCTCCATCTCATTCATAGAGTTCATTGTTTTTGTAGCTAGCAAAGTTCCCTCCAGCTGCGTCTCGCCATGCATTTCAGAGATCATATTTCACAGAGCCCTCCAACCTTACACACTGCAGATCAGACACACCAGTCCCCTCCTAAACCACACATCTGGGAAACATATTGCGCCCAGACCAAACCAACCCAGCCTTCCTATATTATTGTCTCTTTGTGCGCTGAAAACAAGTGCTTATTTTTCTTTCCATACTTTGTTATAAATAATATATTCCTAATTGTTCTGCAAATGCATGTAGCCAATTAATACGTTGTTCGCTTAGGTTATTATATAGCATATGTACATCCCACCAACCTTATGAAGAATAGAAATAAAGATAATGAAAAAAAAAATAATAATCTAGAATGTTAATGCAATATTTGAGAGACAGAATTACGCGGTTTCCTGTTCATGCATTCAAAATAATCTCTAAAATATGAATAAATATATAAATACGTCGTCAACGTATCTTACTGTTTTATAATAGACTTATAGATGGAAGATGCATGCAAAACAGACCCAGAGGCCAAAGGAAAGTGCATGTTTATGAAGGGTAAGTCCCCTCGGGTCCCCAGACTCTTGCTCAGGTGCACATATGTTTAAAGTTATAATTTTTTTTTTAGGAAGAGTTATAAGTACTTACGCTGACAATTGTAGACACAAAAAGCAGTACCAGAGCTGCCACATGCAGAATAATGATCCCAAGCAACAGGAGAAGCATTTTCAGTCAAGTATTTGGATTCCTAGGGGAAAAAAGAGAAGAAACTTTGGTTTAAATCCCTCTCTTTTGGGCTCCTTCTTGTGCCTCTATGAGCAGCGATGTGAGTGAAGTCACAGCTTGGGAGAGGCAGGACACAAGGTTGAAGAATGGGTGTGTCATTTTTGCATCTATGCAGCCATTGGCCAGTAGGGGGAGCCTGGGTATCGCAAGTTAATGTTTTTTTTTTTAAAGGGGGGTTTAATTTATTATATTCACTGAGGAATTCTCCCCCATGCCCCCCTCCCTATCAGTCAGGCAAATTGGGAGTAGCTGCAGTTGAACTTTTTATGTTTTGCTTTAAGTTTGTAGCGTTTGGGTGACAAAAAGTGGTTTATTCATCAAAACTTTTCTTGTGTGTTTTAACCACCTTACGATATAACCCCTTCCTGCATCCTAGGGGAGGCTAGCATTGTTAGCGAAGAGTTAAATCTGAGTTGTCTTTTTTTTTTTATATTATTTCTCACTCCAGCTTACACACCCAGAATTCCAACTTCTCCACATCTGTTTTTTATAAGTTTTTGCAACTTTTCTTTTTTTTTGGCATGACTGACATATGGGATTAATAAGGTTATGTGAATCCGATTTTTTATTTTTTTTTACCCAGGCTGAGTTCCTGAAAAGATTTGCATCCCTAGCAACAGTCCTGTGCAGAAATTTCAAGGGTAATTTTGAGGGTAACCATCTACTTAAAAAAAAAAAAAAAATAATAATAAAAGGCTGCACATGTGTTTTTCTTCTATTCACACCTCCCCCAAAATCTACAAGCACAGGATTCCATCTCAATCTATGGCTAAAGGGGAGGGGGGTGCCATAAAAAAGGTGGTGGTCTCTGCTGTACTAACTAAATATATATCAGCTACAAATAACCACCACAACATTGCAACGTAAAAGAGATACGTGTTGTCAGTCTGGATACACAAAATGCTTTAAAGTTACAATCTGCATTCAAATCATAAAAAATATACAAAAAATACTCACTTTGGTATAAAGCATTTTCCTTTTATTTTTTATTTTTTATTTTTTTAGCATACCAATAACTTAAGAATAAACTATAAAGAAATGATAAAAAAAAATATTTTTATCATGTATATTATAATACAGAATCAATTAGTGCTTTACATTTCGTTGTATTTTAATACTTATAAAATTTGATTTTTTTTTTAATCACTTTTATTATTATACAGAATCAATTAGTGCTATATATTTCATTTTTTTTAACACTTGTAAAATTGCATTTTTTTAATCACTTATATTATTATACAGAATCACTTAGCACTTAATATTTCTTTGTATTTTTATACTTATAAAATTAGATTTTTTTAACACTTATATTTTTATACAGAATCAATTAGTACTGTAAATGTCCTTGAATTTTAATACTTATCAAATTTGATTTTTTTTTTTTTTAATCACTTATATGCAGAATCAATTAGTAGCTTTTAGATAGAGATAGATAGATAGATAGATAGATAGATAGATAGATAGATAGATAGATAGATAGATAGATAGATAGATTTTTTTAAATCAGATATTATTGTAGAGAATCATTTAGTAACTTATACTTCATTTTATTTTTACTCTTGGAAACTTAGATTTTTTTCAAGTATAAAAATACCAAGAAATATACATTTTTAATTGCTTCTGTATAATAAGTTAGAAGATTTTTTATTTTTATTTTTTGCATTCCTCTGGATCAACTGAGGACATAGGGTTCTATAGATAAAGGTTTCTATTTATTTATTCAATTTTTTTTCTTCGTTTTTACTTGACTAATTATGTAATAAAAACAACATTTACAGTTACAAATTGATTCTTTATATAATAATATACATAATGAGATTATATATATATACATACATACATAATGAGATTATATATATATATATATATATATATATATATATATATATATATATATATATATATATATATATATATATATATATTTAAAATATTTATATATATTTATAGATATATATTATAATAATATACAGATATATATTTATATATTTTCTCTGTATATATGTATGTAGAAGTAAATTATGAATACAATTTATTATTTCAACCCTTTTATAATTATTATATCTGTATAGAAGGGGCAGATATTTGGGGAAAGCACATGATTGGCTGCTGGGTGTCTCTCCTGTTATCTGCAGTCCAGCCTGACCAGTCACACCCAGTGTCCTCACCCACCATCCACAATACCCAGCAACAAGAAATAAATACAAAAATAAAATAAAACACTAACATAAAAACAGCAACTAGGTAACAATCTGCCTAAACACATCAACATTATAATAAAAAAAGCTCTATAAGAAGACACAATGTAACACAATGTAACACAATGTAACACAATGTAGCACAATGTAACACAATGTAACACAATGTAACACAATGTAACACAATGTAGAACAATACAATGTAACACAATGTAATACAAGGGCAGTCAGCACTGATCATTGCAGAATGGAGAGCAGCCCAGGCTGCAATGACAATGCATGGCACTTGTGGAGGAGATGAGGTGGAAGGGGTACTTACTGTGTGTTGGAAGAGGAGAGGTAGGTGTCCTCCTGTCCTGTGCTGAGGATGATGATAGTAGTAGTAGATCCAGGGATGTGTCTTGGCCCCCACACTGAGTTATCTGAGGTTAGATGCTCTCAGCAGTCACACATATAAGTTTTCCTTCCAGCAGGAATGATGACGCCCTGTGACGCCCGCTGCTGCTGCCTGGGTGGGGCGCTCACATCACTCTCTATTGCTATTAATAAGATAGTGGAAAAGAAATGAGGGGGAGGGGGAGGAGGGGGTTAATCACTGTGTGTGTGACGTCACTCAGGAATGTGACAGTGGCTGTGCTGTGCCTGGTTAGGTTGACAGCCTCTTGCTGGGTCTTGTAGTTCTACAGCAGGTGGGGGACACCTGACTCTTAGTTAAAGGGACACTCACATTCTTTTTTTTTTTACTGACTCTGGGATAAAGGGGCACCCTGATATTCTTTTTTTACTGACTCTGGGATAAAGGGGCACTCTGATATTCTTTTTTTACTGACTCTGGGATAAAGGGGCACTCTGATATTCTTTTTTTACTGACTCTGGGATAAAGGGGCACTCTGATATTCTTGTTTTACTGACTCTGGGATATGGGGGGCACCCTGATATTCTTTTTTTACTGACTCTGGGATAAAGGGGCACTCTGATATTCTTTTATTACTGACTCTGGGATATGGGGGCACTCTGACATTCTTTTTTTTACTGACTCTGGGATAAAGGGGCACTCTGATATTCTTGTTTTACTGACTCTGGGATAAAGGGGCACTCTGATATTCTTGTTTTACTGACTCTGGGATAAAGGGGCACTCTGATATTCTTGTTTCACTGACTCTGGGATAAAGGGGCACCCTGATATTCTTGTTTTACTGACTATGGGATATGGGGGGCACCCTGATATTCTTTTATTACTGACTCTGGGATAAAGGGGCACTCTGATATTCTTTTTTACTGACTCTGGGATATGGGGGCACTCTGATATTCTTTTCTTACTGACTCTGGGATAAAGGGGCACTCTGACATTCGTTTTTTTACTGACTCTGGGATAAAGGGGCACCCTGATATTCTTTTTTTTACTGACTCTGGGATAAAGGGGCACTCTGATATTCTTTTTTTACTGACTCTGGGATATGGGGGCACCCTGATATTCTTTTTTTACTGACTCTGGGATAAAGGGGCACTCTGATATTCTTTTTTACTGACTCTGGGATATGGGGGCACTCTGATATTCTTTTCTTACTGACTCTGGGATAAAGGGGCACTCTGACATTCTTTTTTTTACTGACTCTGGGATAAAGGGGCACTCTGATATTCTTGTTTTACTGACTCTGGGATAAAGGGGCACTCTGATATTCTTTTTTTACTGACTCTGGGATAAAGGGGCACTCTGATATTCTTGTTTTACTGACTCTGGGATAAAGGGGCACTCTGATATTCTTGTTTTACTGACTCTGGGATATGGGGGCACTCTGATATTCTTTTTTTACTGACTCTGGGATAAAGGGGCACTCTAGGACTTTTAGTTCAACAAGTGGGGGAGGGTTGGTGCCCCTGATATGTCTGTGTGGGCATGCTGGGAGTTATAGTACTATAGCAGGTGGGAGGGGGGGCTGGGTGTAGTATGGAAGGGATGTATATATATATATATATATATATATATATCAGGCGGTACCAATGATTCTAGGGGATGCAGCAGGGTCGGCACAAAGAGGGGGGGGCAGAAGGGACGGCTGCCCTGGGCACTGTGGTATCACGTGAGGTGGGGGGGCTGCAAAGAGATTGAGGGGAATGGGGGGGGGGAGGCAGGAGGTGAGAATTGTTCTAGGAGGGGTGATTTAGGGGGATTTGTGTTGGGAGGGGGAAGATTATCTGTGCTAAGAGGGGGGATTTTGGGGGGTTTGTGCTAGAAGAGGTGGTGGGGGGGGGCGGAGAGTATTTATGGGAGGATGGGATATTTGTGCTGGTAGGGATGTTTGGGGGGAATTTGTGCTAGAAGGGGAAATTGGGGGGGGGGGGGTTGTGCTAGGATGGAGGATTGGGGGAGGGGAGTTTGTGCTGTGTGGAGGGGAAATCTGAAGGGTAGAGGATTTGTGCTGGAAAGGGGGATTTTTTTGGGGGGAGGGGGGTTGTGCTGGAAGCATATGCGGAATAAGAGAATTTCATCTGGGGGAGGGGGGGCTTTGCTGGAAGGGAACATTGGGGGGGGGGGGCCGCAGGAGGTAAGAATTGTTCTGGGACTGGTGATTTGTGTTGAGAGGGAAGATGGGGGAATGTATTTGTGCTGGCGGGGGGGTTGGTTGTGCTGGAAAAGGTAATAATGGCGTGGGGGGGGGGGGGGATCGATGCTGCAGAGAGATACGCAGGGCATTGTTCCTGTAATTGCCCCCCTACCCACAGATCCCCCTCCCTGTCCTGCCCACATCTGATTCCCCCTGCTGTCCTGGCCCCCCTCTGTGCCCGGACCCCTATAGGAAAACTGTCCCCAGTCAAGTCACATAGTGATGTCATCAGTCTGCTGCAGGGGGGAGGAAACATTTCCTCAGTCTCCTAACCCCCCCAGTGATTATTCTGCAATGTTCACATGCAACTTTGTAGCAGGGGGCTGATCTGTGTCAGACATTTGTGAACACGGCCAAGAAATGCGCAGACACCTCCGAGCCGACATCTCAGTCCAGGAAGCAGAGAAAACTTTTTTTTGTTATTAAAATCCTGAAAGGAAAGAAGAGAAGGAACGTAAACAAAATGCTTCCCAAACAGCAAAAATGTGCCTATGTTTAATAACAAAGGTGGTTGCTCGGTGTGCTCATCGTGTCTTCAGCACAGGGGGGTCCCATGCGGCTGGCTCCATAACGTTTTTTTTAGGATTCTGGAACAGCCCCCTTCCCCAGACACGTCAGACCTCTGCAGAGACACCACTGCTTCCACACACAGAGAGAGCGCATGGGTCCTTCGCTGCAGCATGCTGGCAGAGCACAGGCTTTTCTACTCTCATTTAGGAGCAGAGGTAGAACTCTCAGAAAAGCTTGAACTTCTTGCTGATTAGGGAGCTCTGAAATCAAGAAGGGGGGGGGGGGGGGGGGTGTTTACATAAAAAAGAAGAAATAAATAAAAATATATATATATATAAAAAATTATAAAAAAAAGGGGGGTAGCCATCCGGGGCCCTGGGGACCTCTGGGCCCTTTAATAAAAAATATATATTTATAAAAAAGGAAAAAAAAGAAATAAAATAATATATATACATTTATTTTTATAAAAAAAAGGGGGGGGGGGGTTTAATAATAATAAATAAATAAATAAAATATATATATATAAAAAGATTTTTTTTTTTATAGAAAAAAGGGGGGTTGTCATCAGGGGGCCCTGGGGACCTCTGGGCCCTTTAATAAAAAAAAGATAAAAAAAAATGTAAAAAGAAAAAAAAAACATTTATAAAAAAAAAAGGGGGGGGGGGTTGCCATATGGGGCCCTGGGTACCTCTGAGCCCATTAATAAACAAAAAAATATATATATATATAGATATATATATATATATAAAAAAAAAAGAAAAATGAAGAAATAAAAATAATATATATAATTTTTATTTATTTATTTTTATAAAAAAAGGGAGAGTTGTCATCCGGGGACCTCTGGGGCCTTTAATAATAATAAATAAATAAATAAAAATAAATAAATATATATATATATATATATTTTTATAGAAAAAAGGGGGGTTGTCATCCGGGGCCCTGGGGACCTCTGGGCCCTTTAATAAAAAAAATATATAAAAACAAAAACAAAAAAAATAAACATTTATAAAAAAAAAAAGGGGGAGGGGGTTGCCATATGGGGCCATGGGTACCTCTGAGCCCATTAATAAAAAATAAAAATATATATATATATATATATAAAAATAAAAAAAAATAAAAAAATAATATATATAATTTCTTTTATTTATTTTTATAAAAAAAAGGGGGGGTTATCATCCGGGGACCTCTGGGGCCTTTAATAATAATAAATATATATATATATATA
Source organism: Rana kukunoris (assembly GCA_029574335.1). Lineage (NCBI taxonomy): Eukaryota > Metazoa > Chordata > Amphibia > Anura > Ranidae > Rana > Rana kukunoris. Next base: position 156,280,068 of record CM056060.1, read on the forward strand.
TATATATATATATATATATATATATATATATATATATATATATATATATATAATATAATATATATATATATATATATATATATATATATATATATATAATATTTTTTTATAGAAAAAAGTGGGTTTTCATTCGGGGCCCTGGGGACCTCTGGGCCCTTTAATAAAAAAATAAAAAAAAATATATATATATATATATATAAAAATATATATATTTTGTTATAAAATATAAATTAAAAAAAGGAAGGGATGCCATCCGGGGCCCTGGGGACCTCTGGGCCCCTTACAGGTGTACTGCCTGTACCCCCCTGATGGCGGCCCTGACGTCAGACCTCTGCAGAGACTCCACTGCTTCCACACGCAGAGAGCAAAGGTCCTGACCTCAACCCCATAGAACACCTTTGGGATGAATTGGAGCGGAGACTGTGAAACCAGGCCTTCTCATCCAACATCAGTGTCACAAATGCTCTTCTGGAAGGATGGTTGCCCAAATGAACGATCGGTATTTCGGTGGGTCTGTGGTCGGCGTTCTGGTCCCAGCATGCAAGGCATTTGCAGCACGAGGAGCGGAAAATCGGTGATGATCGGAGGGTTTGATAACAAACGATCGTCTTGTAGAGGATTGAAAGTTCTCCCTTGGAGATGTGCGGAAACATTCCACCAATTCCCACAGCCGCTTCCTCAATGGACGTCTCTGTTTCCCAGGAATCCGCTGAGGATCGCAAGGATCGTATATCTAATGCAGGGAATGTGGGATCCACCGATCATTCATTGCAGGGGAATCGATCGTTGTCATATAACAGACATGGACCTGAGAGATTCACCTGCAGGGAGTGTTCAATGAATGTCACATTTACTGTCCCTTGATGTATGGCGGTCACCTGGACTGTGTGATGGCGGGGGGAGGGGGGGGTTGTATATATACAGTGGCTGCGATGCTCAGTGGCTGGAGGGGGTTGTATATATACAGTGGCTGCGATGCTCAGTGGGTGGGGGGGGTTGTATATATATATATACAGTGGCTGCGATGCTCAGTGGTTGGAGGGGGTTGTATATATACAGCGGCTGCGATGCTCAGTGGTTGGAGGGGGTTGTATATATACAGTGGCTGCAATGCTCAGTGGTTGGAGGGGGTTGTATATATACAGTGGCTGCGATGCTCAGTGGTTGGAGGGGGTTGTATATATACAGTGGCTGCGATGCTCAGTGGGTGGGGGGGGGGTTGTATATATACAGTGGCTGCGATGCTCAGTGGTTGGAGGGGGTTGTATATATAAAGTGGCTGCGATGCTCAGTGGCTGGAGGGGGTTGTATATATACAGTGGCTGCGATGCTCAGTGGCTGGAGGGGGTTGTATATATACAGTGGCTGCGATGCTCAGTGGTTGGAGGGGGTTGTATATATACAGTGGCTGCGATGCTCAGTGGTTGGAGGGGGTTGTATATATACAGTGGCTGCGATGCTCAGTGGCTGGAGGGGGTTGTATATATACAGTGGCTGCGATGCTCAGTGGTTGGAGGGGGTTGTGTATATACAGTGGCTGCGATGCTCAGTGGTTGGAGGGGGTTGTATATATACAGTGGCTGCGATGCTCAGTGGTTGGAGGGGGTTGTATATATACAGTGGCTGCGATGCTCAGTGGTTGGAGGGGGTTGTATATATACTGTGGCTGCGATGCTCAGTGGTTGGAGGGGGTTGTATATATACAGTGGCTGCGATGCTCAGTGGTTGGAGGGGGTTGTATATATACAGTGGCTGCGATGCTCAGTGGTTGGAGGGGGTTGTATATATACAGTGGCTGGAGGGGGTTGTATATATACAGTGGTTGGAGGGGGTTGTATATATACAGTGGCTGCGATGCTCAGTGGTTGGAGGGGGTTGTATATATACAGTGGCTGCGATGCTCAGTGGTTGGAGGGGGTTGTATATATACAGTGGCTGCGATGCTCAGTGGTTGGAGGGGGTTGTATATATACAGTGGCTGGAGGGGGTTGTATATATACAGTGGTTGGAGGGGGTTGTATATATACAGTGGCTGCGATGCTCAGTGGTTGGAGGGGGTTGTATATATACAGTGGCTGCGATGCTCAGTGGCTGGAGGGGGTTGTATATATACAGTGGCTGCGATGCTCAGTGGTTGGAGGGGGTTGTATATATACAGTGGCTGCAATGCCCAGTGGCTGGAGGGGGTTGTATATATACAGTGGCTGCGATGCTCAGTGGCTGGAGGGGGTTGTATATACGCCGTGGCTGCGATGCTCAGTGGCTGGAGGGGGTTGTATATATACAGTGGCTGCGATGCTCAGTGGTTGGAGGGGGTTGTATATATACAGTGGCTGCGATGCTCAGTGGTTGGAGGGGGTTGTATATATACAGTGGCTGCGATGCTCAGTGGTTGGAGGGGGTTGTATATATGCCGTGGCTGCGATGCTCAGTGGCTGGAGGGGGGTTGTATATATACAGTGGCTGCGATGCTCAGTGGCTGGAGGGGGTTGTATATATACAGTGGCTGCGATGCTCAGTGGCTGGAGGGGGTTGTATATATACAGTGGCTGCGATGCTCAGTGGCTGGAGGGGGTTGTATATATACAGTGGTTGGAGGGGGTTGTATATATACAGTGGCTGGAGGGGGTTGTATATATATACAGTGGCTGCGATGCTCAGTGGTTGGAGGGGGTTGTATATATACAGTGGCTGCGATGCTCAGTGGCTGGAGGGGGTTGTATATATACAGTGGCTGCGATTCTCAGTGGCTGGAGGGGGTTGTATATATACAGTGGCTGCGATGCTCAGTGGCTGGAGGGGGTTGTATATACGCCGTGGCTGCGATGCTCAGTGGCTGGAGGGGGTTGTATATATACAGTGGCTGCGATGCTCAGTGGTTGGAGGGGGTTGTATATATACAGTGGCTGCGATGCTCAGTGGTTGGAGGGGGTTGTATATATACAGTGACTGCGATGCTCAGTGGTTGGAGGGGGTTGTATATATGCCGTGGCTGCGATGCTCAGTGGCTGGAGGGGGTTGTATATATACAGTGGCTGCGATGCTCAGTGGCTGGAGGGGGTTGTATATATACAGTGGCTGCGATGCTCAGTGGTTGGAGGGGGTTGTATATATACAGTGGCTGCGATGCTCAGTGGTTGGAGGGGGTTGTATATATACAGTGGCTGCGATGCTCAGTGGTTGGAGGGGGTTGTATATATACAGTGGCTGTGATGCTCAGTGGCTGGAGGGGGTTGTATATATACAGTGGCTGCGATGCTCAGTGGCTGGAGGGGGTTGTATATATACAGTGGCTGCGATGCTCAGTGGCTGGAGGGGGTTGTATATATACAGTGGCTGCGATGCTCAGTGGTTGGAGGGGGTTGTATATATACAGTGGCTGCGATGCTCAGCGGTTGGAGGGGGTTGTATATATACAGCGGCTGCGATGCTCAGTGGTTGGAGGGGGTTGTATATATACAGTGGCTGCGATGCTCAGTGGTTGGAGGGGGTTGTATATATATATACTGTGGCTGCGATGCTCAGTGGCTGAGGGGGTTGTATATATACAGTGGCTGCGATGCTCAGTGGCTGGAGGGGGTTGTATATATACTGTGGCTGCAATGCTCAGTGGCTGGAGGGGGTTGTAAATATACAGTGGCTGCCATGCTCAGTGGCTGGGGGGGTTGTATATATAAAGTGGCTGCGATGCTCAGTGGCTGGAGGGGGTTGTATATATACAGTGGCTGCAATGCTCAGTGGCTGGAGGGGGTTGTATATATACAGTGGCTGCAATGCTCAGTGGCTGGAGGGGGTTGTATATATACAGTGGCTGCAATGCTCAGTGGCTGGAGGGGGTTGTATATATACAGTGGCTGCAATGCTCAGTGGCTGGAGGGGGTTGTATATATACAGTGGCTGCAATGCTCAGTGGCTGGAGGGGTTGTATATATACAGTGGCTGCAATGCTCAGTGGCTGGAGGGGGTTGTATATACGCCGTGGCTGCCATGCTCAGTGGTTGGAGGGGGTTGTATATATACAGTGGCTGCGATGCTCAGTGGTTGGAGGGGGTTGTATATATACAGTGGCTGCGATGCTCAGTGGCTGGAGGGGGTTGTATATATACAGTGGCTGCGATGCTCAGTGGCTGGGGGGGTTGTATATATACAGTGTCTGCAATGTTCAGTGGTTGGAGGGGGTTGTATATATACAGTGGCTGCGATGCTCAGTGGCTGGAGGGGGTTGTATATATACAGTGGCTGCGATGCTCAGTGGCTGGGGGGGGTTGTATATATACAGTGGCTGCGATGCTCAGTGGCTGGAGGGGGTTGTATATATACAGTGGCTGGAGGGGGTTGTATATATAGTGTGGCTGGAGGGGGTTGTATATATACAGTGGCTGCGATGCTCAGTGGCTGGAGGGGGTTGTATATATACAGTGGCTGCCATGCTCAGTGGCTGGAGGGGGTTGTATATATACAGTGGCTGCCATGCTCAGTGGCTGGAGGGGGTTGTATATATACAGTGGCTGCGATGCTCAGTGGTTGGAGGGGGTTGTATATATACAGTGGCTGCGATGCTCAGTGGCTGAAGGGGGCTGTATATATACAGTGGCTGCCATGCTCAGTGGTTGAAGGGGGCTGTATATATACAGTGGCTGCGATGCTCAGTGGTTGGAGGGGGTTGTATATATACAGTGGCTGCGATGCTCAGTGGTTGGAGGGGGTTGTATATATACAGTGGCTGCGATGCTCAGTGGCTGGAGGGGGTTGTATATATACAGTGGCTGCGATGTTCAGTGGCTGGAGGGGGTTGTATATATACAGTGGCTGCCATGCTCAGTGGCTGGAGGGGGCTGTATATATACAGTGGCTGCGATGTTCAGTGGCTGGAGGGGGTTGTATATATACAGTGGCTGCCATGCTCAGTGGCTGGAGGGGGCTGTATATATACAGTGGCTGCGATGCTCAGTGGTTGGAGGGGGTTGTATATATACAGTGGCTGCGATGCTCAGTGGCTGGAGGGGGTTGTATATATACAGTGGCTGCGATGTTCAGTGGCTGGAGGGGGTTGTATATATACAGTGGCTGCCATGCTCAGTGGCTGGAGGGGGCTGTATATATACAGTGGCTGCGATGCTCAGTGGTTGGAGGGGGTTGTATATATACAGTGGCTGGAGGGGGCTGTATATATACAGTGGCTGCGATGTTCAGTGGTTGGAGGGGGCTGTATATATACAGTGGCTGCCATGCTCAGTGGTTGGAGGGGGTTGTATATATACAGTGGCTGTGATGCTCAGTGGCTGGAGGGGGTTGTATATATACAGTGGCTGCGATGCTCAGTGGCTGGAGGGGGTTGTATATATACAGTGGCTGCGATGTTCAGTGGCTGGAGGGGGTTGTATATATACAGTGGCTGCCATGCTCAGTGGCTGGAGGGGGTTGTATATATACAGTGGCTGCGATGCTCAGTGGTTGGAGGGGGTTGTATATATACAGTGGCTGCGATGCTCAGTGGCTGGAGGGGGCTGTATATATACAGTGGCTGCGATGCTCAGTGGTTGGAGGGGGTTGTATATATACAGTGGCTGCGATGCTCAGTGGCTGGAGGGGGTTGTATATATACAGTGGCTGCGATGCTCAGTGGTTGGAGGGGGTTGTATATATACAGTGGCTGCCATGCTCAGTGGTTGAAGGGGGCTGTATCTATACCGTGGCTGCCATGCTCAGTGGCTGGAGGGGGTTGTATATATACAGTGGCTGTGATGCTCAGTGGCTGGAGGGGGTTGTATATATACAGTGGCTGCGATGCTCAGTGGCTGGGGGGGGTTGTATATATACAGTGGCTGCGATGCTCAGTGGCTGGAGGGGGTTGTATATATAGTGTGGCTGGAGGGGGTTGTATATATACAGTGGCTGCGATGCTCAGTGGTTGGAGGGGGTTGTATATATACAGTGGCTGCGATGCTCAGTGGCTGGGGGGGGTTGTATATATACAGTGTCTGCAATGTTCAGTGGTTGGAGGGGGTTGTATATATACAGTGGCTGCGATGCTCAGTGGCTGGAGGGGGTTGTATATATACAGTGGCTGCGATGCTCAGTGGGTGGAGGGGGTTGTATATATACAGTGGCTGCGATGCTCAGTGGTTGGAGGGGGTTGTATATATACAGTGGCTGCGATGTTCAGTGGCTGGAGGGGGTTGTATATATACAGTGGCTGCCATGCTCAGTGGCTGGAGGGGGTTGTATATATATACTGTGGCTGCGATGCTCAGTGGCTGGAGGGGGTTGTATATATACAGTGGCTGCGATGCTCATGCTCAGTGGTGGCTGGAGGGGGTTGTATATATACCGTGGCTGCGATGCTCAGTGGTTGGAGGGGGTTGTATATATACAGTGGCTGCGATGCTCAGTGGTTGGAGGGGGTTGTATATATACCGTGGCTGCGGTGCTCAGTGATTGGAGGGGGTTGTATATATACAGTGGCTGCGATGCTCAGTGGTTGGAGGGGGTTGTATATATACCGTGGCTGCAATGCTCAGTGGTTGGAGGGGGTTGTATATATATAGAGGGGGTTGTATATATACAGTGGCTGCGGTGCTCAGTGGTTGGAGGGGGTTGTATATATACAGTGGCTGCGGTGCTCAGTGGCTGGAGGGGGTTGTATATATACAGTGGCTGCGATGCTCAGTGGTTGGAGGGGGTTGTATATATACCGTGGCTGCAATGCTCAGTGGTTGGAGGGGGTTGTATATATACAGTGGCTGCGGTGCTCAGTGGTTGGAGGGGGTTGTATATATACAGTGGCTGCATGCTCAGTGGCTGGAGGGGTTGTATATATACAGTGGCTGCGATGCTCAGTGGTTGGAGGGGGTTGTATATATACAGTGGCTGCAATGCTCAGTGGTTGGAGGGGGTTGTATATATACAGTGGCTGCGATGCTCAGTGGCTGGGGGGGTTGTATATATACAGTGGCTGCCATGCTCAGTGGCTGGGGGGGGTTGTATATATACAGTGGCTGCGATGCTCAGTGGTTGGAGGGGGTTGTATATATACAGTGGCTGCGATGCTCAGTGGCTGGAGGGGGTTGTATATATGCCGTGGCTGCAATGCTCAGTGGCTGGAGGGGGTTGTATATATGCCGTGGCTGCGATGCTCAGTGGCTGGGGGGGGGTTGTATATATACAGTGGCTGCGATGCTCAGTGGCTGGAGGGGGTTGTATATATACAGTGGCTGCGATGCTCAGTGGCTGGAGGGGGTTGTATATATACAGTGGCTGCCATGCTCAGTGGTTGGAGGGGGTTGTATATATACCGTGGCTGCGATGCTCAGTGGCTGGGGGGGGTTGTATATATACAGTGGCTGCGATGCTCAGTGGCTGGGGGGGGTTGTATATATACAGTGGCTGCGATGCTCAGTGGTTGGAGGGGGTTGTATGTTTGCCACGGGGATAATGGCCGATCAATCTTTTTTTTTTCCCGGGATCTGATGAGCCAATGAATACATAATTGGAGTTGTAATGTTACAGAAGAGGAAGCGATGTGACACACGGAACGATCGTTAGTCATTGTTTTGTGTTGTTATGGGGGGGGAGGGGGGGGGACACGCTGCAGTGTGACCGAGTCACATGGAATGTGCTTTCTGTGAATCACCTTCATCCACACAGTATGATGTGGGAACTCGGCCCATGTGACCGCCCGCCGGGCCGGCCGGGTCCCCCTCGCAGGAGAAGCTGCGGTTTTGCCGCTGATCTGAGGTTTCCATTTTAAAGCGGCGATGCGCATAACTTCATATTTCTGACACCGGGATCGATCGATCGATTGGTGGGAAAAAAAAAAAAATAGTGAAAAATATACCGATTCCACGAAAACTCTGAAAAATGACATTAATTAGGAGGAAGAATGGAGGTGTCAGTCTTGTGTGGTCTGCCCCCCCCCCCCTCCCTCCCCCCAGGCAATGATGAGCTCCTGAGCGCCACCCGCTGGTGAGGGCGAGGCCCAATCAGACATTTAATCTGCTTGATTAAATATTTTGCCTTACCTGCCCCCCCCCCTCCCCCATCAACATGTTAAAGGGGTTCTAAAGGCAGCAGGTTTTTTTTTACCTTAATGCATTCTCCCCCCAGCCCCCCCCCCCCATAAGTGGGTCTTTCTCTCTCCTCATTGGACAGAGAGGCAGCAGCAGTTATTTATTTTTTACCCTAATGCATCCCCCCCCGTAAAGGCTCTTCTTTCTCTCTCCTTATTGGGCAGAAGGGTACCAGCAGTTTATTTGCATTGCCCCCCCCCCCCCCATAAGTGGGTCTTTCTCTCTCCTCATTGGACAGAGAGGCAGCAGCAGTTATTTTTTATTTATTTTTTACCCTAAAGCATTGCCCCCCCTCAGCCCCCCGTAAAGGCTCTTTCTCTCTCCTTATTGGGCAGAAGGGTACCAGCAGGTTTTTTTTTGCATTGCCCCCCCCCCCCCCCCCCCGATAAGTGGGTCTTTCTCTCTCCTCATTGGACAGAGAGGCAGCAGCAGGTATTTTTTTTACCCTAATGCATTGCCCCCCCTCAGCCCCCCCCGTAAAGGCTCTTTCTCTCTCCTTATTGGGCAGAAGGGTACCAGCAGTTTTTTTTTGCATTGCCCCCCCCCCCCCCCCGATAAGTGGGTCTTTCTCTCTCCTCATTGGACAGAGAGGCAGCAGCAGTTATTTTTATTTTATTTTTTTACCCTAATGCATTGCCCCCCCCCCCAGCCCCCCCATAAGAGGCTCTTTTCCTCTCCTTATTGAGCAGAGGGGTAGCAGCCTTTTTTTTTTACCTTAATGCATTTTCCCCAGCCCCCCGTAAGTAGCTCTCTCTCCTCATTGGACAGAGGGACAGCACCAGTTTTTTTTTTCAGGGGCGACTTGTCAGGTGACTCGGCCGCCTGACAAGCCGTGCTCCTCTCTATTCAATGGAACCGTTCTAATAGGAGCGACTCAAGTCGCTCCAAATTAGAAAAAGGTTCCTGTACGACTTTGGGGGGCGACTCGGGGCGACCTGCATTGACTTCTATACAGAAGTCATTTTGCAAGTCGCCTCTGAAGTCGTCTTGCCGAGTCGCCCCCCCCCCCCCCAAAGTCGTGCCGCCCCCCTGTGTGTGAACCGGCTCTAAGGCTCAGTTTCCTCTATTGCAACCCCAAAAGTCGCACGATTTACAATCTCCTATTCTGTATCAACTTTCTATATAACTATCATACTCTTCTATATCAACTCCTATTATCATATAATATATGTATAGAATACAATTATTTAGTATTTTTATTAAAGCGGTTGTATACCCACTGTTAGGTCAGTTTGCCCCGGTGCACCCGTGGTTTGTCCTGTGTGTGAATTTTTTACTAATTTTTTCACCTGAAAGGCAAAAGCCATAATGAGCTAGTATGCACCGCATACTAGCTCATTATGAAATACTTTCCTTTGGAACGAGGTGAAGAGCACCTACCTGGCCCACGCCGAGCGAGATATCATCTTGACTCGGCGTGTCTTCCGGGTATCGCCGCTCCAGCGCTGTGATTGTCGTCGGGAGATTTCATTCCGGCAAGGTCCAGCGGCTGTCGTCCATTTCGCCGAGGATCCCCCTCGCGCATGCGCCGCTGCAATCAGCAGCGCATTGCGAGGGGAATATCTCCTAAACCGTACAGGTTTAGGAGATATTCTTTATACCCACAGGTAAGCTTTATTATAGACTCACCTGTAAGTGAAAGTGGTAGCATAGAGTATACTACCACCTTAATTTAATTTATTTAAATATATTTATAAAAAAAAATTACATTTTCATTTTTTTTTAATACATTTTTTTATTACACCCAGTGCACAGAGCAGACGAAATGTCATCCATTAACAGCGTTTTTTTTTTTTTGGTGGATATTATTGTCTGCTCGCCGTTGTTCTGCCCCCATGGGTCGATCTGAGCACGCGTCGTCTAACGAATCCTCCTGGCGGTTGATTGGTCGCAGCGGCCCGGCGTCGGCCTCCCGGTGACTCAGCTCAGGATACCAAACATCACTTAAACTCATTAAGAGCGGATCACGGCTGAAAGGTCATTTGTGTCTTATCAGCATTTATCCCCATCCTGCCAGAGAGAGCCGGCCCCATTATTTCTAATTATTCCTTTGAAGAGCCTGTTATGGATAAAGCCTGGGAGTGGATCCTGGAAATGGGTCACTGATACGTGGAGCACCCGGCCGGGCGGAGGAGGGGAACGCCCCATTTCAGGACCATTGTTGTGCTTAGAGGAGAAATTCTATGAAATGGACCTTAATGAGATTTAAACCTCATCAGATACATTTCTAGTGTCCAGACAATGAAGAGATATCGCTACATTGTATCCCCCTTACATCGAGGTCCCCGTCAGAATCCCCCTTACATCGAGGTCCCCAGCCGACGCCCCCTTACTTCTACAGCCCCCCTTACATTAAGATCCCCATCAGAATCCCCCATTACATCAGGGTCCCCATCAGAATCCCCCATTACATCAGGGTCCCCAGCCGACGTCCCCTTACTTCTACAGCCCCCCTTACATTAAGATCCCCATCAGAATCCCCCATTACATCAGGATCCCTAGCCGACACCCCCTTACTTTAACAGCTCCCCTTACATTAAGATCCCCATCAGAATCCCCCATTACAGCAGGGTCCCCATCAGAATCCCCCATTACATCCGGGTCCCCAGCCGACGCCCCCTTACTTCTACAGCCCCCCTTACATTAAGATCCCCATCAGAATCCCACATTACATCAGGGTCCCCAGCCGACGCCCCCTTACTTCTACAGCCCCCCTTACATTAAGATCCCCATCAGAATCCCCAATTACATCAGGATCCCTAGCCGACACCCCCTTACTTTAACAGCTCCCCTTACATTAAGATCCCCATCAGAATCCCCCATTACAGCAGGGTCCCCATCAGAATCCCCCATTACATCCGGGTCCCCAGCCGACGCGCCCCCTTACTTCTACAGCCCCCCTTACATTAAGATCCCCATCAGAATCCCACATTACATCAGGGTCCCCAGCCGACGCCCCCTTACTTCTACAGCCCCCCTTACATTAAGATCCCCATCAGAATCCCCCATTACATCAGGGTCCCCAGCCGACGCCCCCTTACTTCTACAGCCCCCCTTACATTAAGATCCCCATCAGTATCCCCCATTACATCAGGATCCCTAGCCGACGCCCCCTTACTTTAACAGCCCCCCTTACATTAAGATCCCCATCAGAATCCCCCATTACATCAGGGTCCCCATCAGAATCCCCCATTACATCAGGGTCCCCATCAGAATCCCCCATTACATCAGGGTCCCCAGCCGACGCTCCCTTACTTCTACAGCCCCCCTTACATTAAGATCTCTATCAGATTCCTCCTTTACATCAGAGTAACCCTTACATTGAGGTCCCCATCAAAATCCCCCATTACAGTGTCCCCATTAAGTCCCCAGCCGGGCCCCCCTTACATTAGAGCCCCACCTTACTCTAGGGTCCACATCGGAGTCACCCTTACATCAGGGTCCCCATCACACCCCCCTCCCTTACATCATCAGGGTTCCCATCAGAGTCCTCCTTAGATCAAGGTTCCCATCAGAGTCTCCAGCCAAGCCCCCTTACATCAGAGCCCCACCTTACACCAGGGTCCCCATCACAGCCCCCCTTAGATCAGGGCACCTAACAGAAGTGTGACAACTGAGAGAGTGCCCAAACTGAAGTGTGACAACCGGGAGAGTGCCCAAACTGAAGGGTGACAACCGGGAGAGTGCCCAAACTGAAGTGTGATAACCGGGAGAGTGCCCAAACGGAAGTATGACAACCGGGAGAGTGCCCAAACTGAAGTGTGACAACCGGGAGAGTGCCCAAACTGAAGGGTGACAACCGGGAGAGTGCCCAAACTGAAGTGTGATAACCGGGAGAGTGCCCAAACGGAAGTGTGACAACTGGGAGAGTGCCCAAAACTGAAGTGTGACAACCGGGAGAGTGCCCAAACTGAAGTGTGACAGCCGGGAGAGTGCCCAAACGGAAGTGTGACAACTGGAAGAGTGCCCAAACGGAAGTGTGACAACCGGGAGAGTGCCCAAACAGAAGTGTGACAACCGGGAGAGTGCCCAAACTGAAAAGTGTGACAACCGGGAGAGTGCACAAACTGAAGTGTGATAACCGGGAGAATGCCCAAACGGAAGTGTGACAACCGGGAGAGTGCCCAAACTGAAGCGTGATAACCGGGAGAGTGCCCAAACTGAAATGTGACAACCGGGAGAGTGCCCAAACGGAAGTGTGACAACCGGGAGAGTGCCCAAACTGAAGTGTGACAACCGGGAGAGTGCCCAAACGGAAGTGTGACAACCGGGAGAGTGCCCAAACTGAAGTGTGACAACTGGGAGAGTGCCCAAACTGAAGTGTGATAATCGGGAGAGTGCCCAAACGGAAGTGTGACAACCGGGAGAGTGCCCAAACGGCAGTGTGATAACCAGGAGAGTGCCCAAACGGAAGTGTGACAACCGGGAGAGTGCCCAAACTGAAGAGTGACAAACGGGAGAGTGCCCAAACGGAAGTGTGACAACCGGGAGAGTACCCAAACTGAAGTGTGATAACCGGGAGAGTGCCCAAACGGAAGTGTGACAACTGGGAGAGTGCCCAAAACTGAAGTGTGACAACCGGGAGAGTGCCCAAACTGAAGTGTGACAGCCGGGAGAGTGCCCAAACGGAAGTGTGACAACTGGAAGAGTGCCCAAACGGAAGTGTGACAACCGGGAGAGTGCCCAAACAGAAGTGTGACAACCGGGAGAGTGCCCAAACTGAAAAGTGTGACAACCGGGAGAGTGCACAAACTGAAGTGTGATAACCGGGAGAATGCCCAAACGGAAGTGTGACAACCGGGAGAGTGCCCAAACTGAAGCGTGATAACCGGGAGAGTGCCCAAACGGAAGTGTGACAACCGGGAGAGTGCCCAAACTGAAGTGTGACAACCGGGAGAGTGCCCAAACGGAAGTGTGACAACCGGGAGAGTGCCCAAACTGAAGTGTGACAACCGGGAGAGTGCCCAAACGGAAGTGTGACAACCGGGAGAGTGCCCAAACTGAAGTGTGATAATCGGGAGAGTGCCCAAACTGAAGAGTGACAAACGGGAGAGTGCCCAAACGGAAGTGTGACAACCGGGAGAGTACCCAAACTGAAGTGTGATAACCGGGAGAGTGCCCAAACGGAAGTGTGACAACTGGGAGAGTGCCCAAAACTGAAGTGTGACAACCGGGAGAGTGCCCAAACTGAAGTGTGACAGCCGGGAGAGTGCCCAAACGGAAGTGTGACAACTGGAAGAGTGCCCAAACGGAAGTGTGACAACCGGGAGAGTGCCCAAACAGAAGTGTGACAACCGGGAGAGTGCCCAAACTGAAAAGTGTGACAACCGGGAGAGTGCACAAACTGAAGTGTGATAACCGGGAGAATGCCCAAACGGAAGTGTGACAACCGGGAGAGTGCCCAAACTGAAGCGTGATAACCGGGAGAGTGCCCAAACGGAAGTGTGACAACCGGGAGAGTGCCCAAACTGAAGTGTGACAACCGGGAGAGTGCCCAAACGGAAGTGTGACAACCGGGAGAGTGCCCAAACTGAAGTGTGACAACCGGGAGAGTGCCCAAACGGAAGTGTGACAACCGGGAGAGTGCCCAAACTGAAGTGTGATAATCGGGAGAGTGCCCAAACGGAAGTGTGACAACCAGAAGAGTGCCCAAACGGAAGTGTGATAACTGGGAGAGTGCCCAAACGGAAGTGTGACAACCGGGAGAGTGCCCAAATAGAAGTGTGACAACCGGGAGAGTGCCCAAACTGAAGTGTGACAACCGGGAGAGTGCCCAAATAGAAGTGTGACAACCGGGAGAGTGCCCAAACTGAAGTGTGACAACCGGGAGAGTGCCCAAACTGAAGTGTGACAACCGGGAGAGTGCCCAAACTGAAGTCAGCGATTTGTGTCATCTGTCAGTCATTCTCTATCTGCTCTGTGATAGGCTCTGAACATGCCTGTCATGTAAGTCCTCTGGTTTCAATACTCCATGCAGATCAGGGGGTTCCGATTCCATCAGCCACTCAGATGACATTGAAGCCGTTGGATTACCATGACAGCCAGTCAGCTGGCATTTTCAGCAGCGGCAGTCCCGGTATTTCTCCAGGAGAAGGTTTCCTGTAATGCAGCACGGCGGCGGTACCGGCTCTTTAAGCAGACCGAGTGACACATACTTTCCACACACCAAAATAACGCAATGAGCACGCCGCTCTTCTAATAGGCCAGACGCCCTATTATTGGCTGCAAAAAATCCCGCTTGTAATCTTTGTCCCCCCACTGAGTTATTTTGTGTTTTTATTTTCCATAAACGCGGGAGGCGGCGCAAAGTCTAAGTATGTCTGTGCCAGGAGGGCCACACATCAGAAGAGTTCTGTCACTGGCAGGAGGGGGGCGACACTGATCAGGTGTAGGGATGTGGATAGGGAAGGCAGGACTATCATTGATCAGGTGTAGGGATGTGTATAGGGAAGGCAGGACTATCATTGATCAGGTGTAGGGATGTGGATAGGGAAGGCAGGACTACCATTGATCAGGTGTAGGGATGTGTATAGGGAAGGCAGGACTATCATTGATCAGGTGTAGGGATGTGTATAGGGAAGGCAGGACTATCATTGATCAGGTGTAGGGATGTGTATAGGGAAGGCAGGACTATCATTGATCAGGTGTAGGTGTGCAGGGATGTGTATAGGGAAGGCAGGACTATCATTGATCAGGTGTAGGGATGTGTATAGGGAAGGCAGGACTATCATTGATCAGGTGTAGGGATGTGTATAGGGAAGGCGGGACTATCATTGATCAGGTGTAGGGATGTGTATAGGGAAGGCGGGACTATCATTGATCAGGTGTAGGGATGTGGATAGGGAAGGCAGGACTATCATTGATCAGGTGTAGGGATGTGGATAGGGAAGGCAGGACTATCATTGATCAGGTGTAGGGATGTGTATAGGGAAGGCGGGACTATCATTGATCATCAGGTGTAGGGAAGGCAGGACTATCATTGATCAGGTGTAGGGTGTATAGGGAGGCAGGCGGGACTATCATTGATCAGGTGTAGGGATGTGTATAGGGAAGGCGGGACTATCATTGATCATCAGGGATGTGTATAGGGAAGGCAGGACTATCATTGATCAGGTGTAGGGATGTGGATAGGGAGGCAGGACTATCATTGATCAGGTGTAGGGATGTGTATAGGGAAGGCAGGACTATCATTGATCAGGTGTAGGGATGTGTTAGGGAAGGCGGGACTATCATTGATCGGGTGTAGGGATGTGGATAGGGAAGGCAGGACTATCATTGATCAGGTGTAGGGATGTGTATAGGGAAGGCGGGACTATCATTGATCAGGTGTAGGGATGTGGATAGGGAAGGCAGGACTATCATTGATCAGGTGTAGGGATGTGTATAGGGAAGGCGGGACTATCATTGCAGGTGTAGGGATGTGGATAGGGAAGGGGACTACTATCAGGTGTAGGGATTGATAGGGAAGGCAGGTGTAGGGAGGACTATCATTAGGGAAGGCAGGTGTAGGACTATCATTGATCAGGTGTAGGGATGTGTATAGGGAAGGCGGGACTATCATTGATCATCAGGGATGTGTATAGGGAAGGCAGGACTATCATTGATCAGGTGTAGGGATGTGTATAGGGAAGGCGGGACTATCATTGATCAGGTGTAGGGATGTGTATAGGGAAGGCGGGACTATCATTGATCGGGTGTAGGGATGTGTATAGGGAAGGCAGGACTATCATTGATCAGGTGTAGGGATGTGGATAGGGAAGGCGGGACTACTATCAGGTGTAGGGATTGATAGGGAAGGCAGGTGTAGGGAGGACTATCATTGATCAGGTGTAGGGATGTGGATAGGGAAGGCGGGACTATCATTGATCAGGTGTAGGGATGTGGATAGGGAAGGCGGGACTATCATTGATTAGGTGTAGGGATGTGTATAGGGAAGGCGGGACTATCATTGATCAGGTGTAGGGGTGTAGGGAAGGCGGGACTATCATTGATCAGGTGTAGGGTGGATAGGGAAGGCGGGACTATCATTGATCAGGTGTAGGGATGTGGATAGGGAAGGCGGGACTACTATCAGGTGTAGGGATGTGGATAGGGAAGGTGACTATCATTGATTAGGTGTAGGGATGTGTATAGGGAAGGCGGGACTATCATTGATCAGGTGTAGGGATGTGGATAGGGAAGACTATCATTGCAGGTGTAGGGATGTGGATAGGGAAGGCGGGACTATCATTGATCAGGTGTAGGTGTAGGGAAGGACTATCATTGATCAGGTGTAGGGATGTGATAGGGAAGGCGCGGACTATCTTTGATCAGGTGTAGGGATGTGTATAGGGAAGGACTACTATCAGGTGTAGGGATGTGTTAGGGAAGGCGGGACTATCATTGATCAGGTGTAGGGATGTGGATAGGGAAGACTATCATTGCAGGTGTAGGGATGTGGATAGGAAGGGACTATCATTGATCAGGTGTAGATGTGTATAGGGAAGGCGGGACTATCATTGATCAGGTGTAGGGATGTGGATAGGGAAGGACTATCATTGATCAGGTGTAGGGATGTGTATAGGGAAGGCGGGACTATCATTGATCAGGTGTAGGTGATAGGGAAGGTGATCAGGTGTAGGGAAGGGCGGGACTATCATTGATCAGGTGTAGGTGTAGGGATGTGTATAGGGAAGGCGGGACTATCATTGATCAGGTGTAGGGATGTGGATAGGGAAGCGGGACTATCATTGATCAGGTGTAGGGATGTAGGGAAGGCGGACTATCATTGATAGGGAGGGAGGTAGGGAAGGGGACTATCATTGATCAGGTGTAGGGATGTGAATAGGGAAGGACTATCATTGCAGGTGTAGGGATGTGTATAGGGAAGGCGGGACTATCATTGATCATGTGGATAGGGAAGGCAGGGATGTGGATAGGGAAGGCAGGACTATCATTGATCAGGTGTAGGGATGTGTATAGGGAAGGCAGGACTATCATTGATCGGGTGTAGGGATGTGGATAGGGAAGGCAGGACTATCATTGATCAGGTGTGGGGATGTGGATAGGGAAGGCGGGACTATCATTGATCAGGTGTAGGGATGTGGATAGGGAAGGCAGGACTATCATTGATCAGGTGTAGGGATGTGGATAGGGAAGGCAGGACTATCATTGATCAGGTGTAGGGATGTGGATAGGGAAGGCAGGACTATCATTGATTGGGTGTAGGGATGTGGATAGGGAAGGCGGGACTATCATTGATCAGGTGTAGGGATGTGGATAGGGAAGGCGGGACTATCAGGTGTAGGGATGTGGATAGGGAAGGCAGGACTATCATTGATCAGGTGTAGGGATGTGGATAGGGAAGGCGGGACTATCATTGATCAGGTGTAGGGATGTGTATAGGGAAGGCAGGACTATCATTGATCAGGTGTAGGGATGTGGATAGGGAAGGCGGGACTATCATTGATCAGGTGTAGGGATGTGTATAGGGAAGGCGGGACTATCATTGATCAGGTGTAGGGATGTGGATAGGGAAGGCAGGACTATCATTGATCAGGTGTAGGGATGTGTATAGGGAAGGCGGGACTATCATTGATCAGGTGTAGGGATGTGTATAGGGAAGGCGGGACTATCATTGATCAGGTGTAGGGATTTGAATAAGACAGGCAGGGCTATCACCAGTTGAGTGTAAGGATGTGTATAGGGCAGTCAAGGCCCTGATGTATGTGGGGGGCTCTCTGGGGACCATGATGCAATGAGGGGGGCTCTGGGGACCCTGATGTAAGTGGGGGCTCTTTGGGGACCCCCGATATAATGAGCGGGGCTCTGGGGACCCTGATGTATGTGGGGGGGCTCTCTGGGGACCATGATGCAATGAGGGGGCTCTGGGGACCCTGATGTAAATGGGGGGCTCTCTGGGGACCCTGATGTAATGAGCGGGGCTCTGGGGACCCTGATGTATGTGGGGGGCTCTCTGGGGAGCATGATGCAATGAGGGGGGCTCTGGGGACCCTGATGTAAGTGGGGGGCTCTCTGGGGACCCCGATGTAATGAGTGGGGGCTCTGGGGACCCTGATGTATGTGGGGGGCTCTGGGACCCTGATGTAATGAGTGGGCTCTGGGGACCCTAATGTAAGTGGGGGGCTCTCTGGGGACCCTGATGTATGTGGGGGGCTCTCTGGGGACCATGATGCAATGAGGGGGGCTCTGGGGACCCCGATGTAATGAGCAGGGCTCTGGGGACCGTAATGTAAGTGGGGGGCTCTCTGGGGACCCTGATGTAATGAGGGGGGCTCTGGGACCCTGATGTACATGGGGGGCTCTCTGGGGACCCTGATGTAATGAAAGGGGCTCTGGGGACCCTGATATAAGGAGGGCGCTTTGGGGACCCTAATGTAATGAGGGGGGCTCTGGGGACCCTGATGTAATGAGGGGGCTCTGGGGACCCGGGTGTAAGCGGGGGGCTCTCTGGGAACCCTGATGTAATTAGCGGGGCTCTGGGGACCCTGATGTAAGTGGGGCGGTTGCTCTCTGGGGACCCTGATGTAATGAGGGGGCTCTGGGGACCCTGATGTAAGTGGGGGGTTTGCTCTCTAGGGACCCTGATTTAAAGGGGGATCTTTGCTGTTATGGGCTCTAGCCCCAGATCTTTTGTAGACCTAGAAATGCCCCTGTCTGTCACTAAATTGGATGTGGGGCAGGGACGCGGGGTGAGGTCAGTGGCTAGTATCAGAGACAGAAAACCACACATGTGAGGTATCGCCATGAACGTCGGAGCGAGAGCAATAATTCTAGCACTAGACCTCCTCTGTAACTCTAAACATGTAACCTGTAAAAAAGTTTAAAATGTCGCCCATGGAGATTTTTAAGTACCGAAGTTTTGCGCCATTCTACAGATCTGCGCAATTTTAAAGCGTGACACGTTAGGTATCTATTTACTCGGTGTAACATCATCTTTCATGTTATACAATTTTTTTTTTTTAAATCAGGCTGATGTTAGTGTTTTTTTTCCGTCATGTGAACCTGTCGCCTCTTTATGTACCCAGGAGGTCTTCATCTTCATTAAAGTTAATGCTTTCTTGTTTCTAGACCCCGAAAAACGATTTGTTTTAGAGTGGAGAAGAATTAGACCAGGGCCGGCGCTAGCAATAGGCGGGTCAGGCGGCTGCCTAGAGCGCCAGGGTAGGGAGAGCGGCAAAATCTGGATCCTCAGCCACTTTCTGGGATTCTGATTTTTTAAATACCTGCAGGGACGGCCAGCGCCGTCACCATCTATAGCATCTGCAGCATGTGCGTCTTATTGTGCCAGGCTAGGGGGGCGAGTAAATGCGCCTGTGAAGACATCCCAGCGCTCTGTGCAAAAATAGTTGGCTCTTTTCGCCCCCGTTCTGTCAGCCTGCTATCTCCGGGACCACTCTGCCTTAGCAGCATCACTATAAAGAGCAGGGGAGAGAGCCGAGACAAGGAGCAGCACGGAAGTGCTGTATTAACATGGAGCCGGGTGAGATGAAACCTGAAGCCCTGCATGTAACCCTGCCTTGCCGCGATTTCCCCTCCCTCCTCCTCCTGGATGGATCGTCAGAGATCTGCTGTGGGAGAACAGGCAGCAGCGTCGCTCTCATTGAGATAAGTTTACCACCGCCGCTGGCTCAGGTAGTGAAAAACTAACAGGCAGCACGCTCAGCTGAATTAAAAAAAATACTTGAATCTGCTATCTGCATTGCATTGTGCACACAGGGGGACAGATGTGCGGTGGGCGGTGGGGGCAGGTATGTGAGGGGGGAGGGAATACAGTTGTGAACAGAGGTGCGGGGGGAGGGGATTCAGCAGAGAATAGAGGTGCGGGGGAGGATAAAGTGGGGAACAGAGGTGGGGGGGGGGATAAAGTGGGGAACAGAGGTGGGGGGGGGGATACAGCGGAGAACAGAGGTACGGTGGAGAATAAATCGGGGAACAGAGGTGGGGGGGGGATACAGCGGAGAACAGAGGTGCGGGGAAGGATAAAATGGGGAACAGAGGTGGGGGGGGAATAAAGTGGGAACAGAAGGTGCGGGGGAGATACAGTGGAGAACAGAGGTGTGGGGGGGGGGGGATACAGTGGAGAACAGAGGTGCGGGGGGGATACAGTGGAGAACAGAGGTGCGGGGGGGATACAGTGGAGAACAGAGGTGCGGGGGAGGATAAAGTGGGGAACAGAGGTGTGGGGGGATACAGCGGAGAACAGAGGTACGGTGGAGAATAAAGCGGGGAACAGAGGTGGGGGGGGGGGATACAGCGGAGAACAGAGGTGCGGGGAAGGATAAAATTGGGAACAGAGGTGAGGGGGGGAATAAAGTGGGAACAGAAGGTGCGGGGGAGGATAAAGTAGGGAACAGAGGTGCTGGGGAGATACAGTGGAGAACAGAGGTGTGAGGGGGGGGGATACAGTGGAGAACAGAGGTGCGGGGGGGATACAGTGGAGAACAGAGGTGCGGGGGGGGATACAGTGGAGAACAGAGGTGCGGGGGGGGATACAGTGGAGAACAGAGGTGCGGGGGGAATACAGTGGAGAACAGAGGTGCGGGGGGGATACAGTGGAGAACAGAGGTGCGGGGGGGGATACAGTGGAGAACAGAGGTGCGGGGGGGGATACAGTGGAGAACAGAGGTGCGGGGGGGGATACAGTGGAGAACAGAGGTGCGGGGGGGGGATACAGTGGAGAACAGAGGTGCGGGGGGGGGATACAGTGGAGAACAGAGGTGCGGGGGGGGGGATACAGTGGAGAACAGAGGTGCGGGGGGGGATACAGTGGAGAACAGAGGTGTGGGGGGGATACAGTGGAGAACAGAGGTGCGGGGGGGGGGATACAGTGGAGAACAGAGGTGTGGGGGGAATACAGTGGAGAACAGAGGTGTGGGGGGGATACAGTGGAAAACAGAGGTGTGGGGGGGGATACAATGGAGAACAGAGGTGTGGGGGGGGATACAGTGGAGAACAGAGATGTGGGGGGGGATACAGTGGAGAACAGAGATGTGGGGGGGGGTACAGTGGATAACAGAGGTGTGGGGGGGATACAGTGGAGAACAGAGGTGTGGGGGGGGAATACAGTGGAGAACAGAGGTGTGGGGGGGGGGATACAGTGGAGAACAGAGATGTGGGGGGGGATACAGTGGAGAACAGAGGTGTGGGGGGGAGACAGTCATTCAGGGTGGTACAATGATAAAAAGGTGTGCATGGGGACTACAGTGATGAAGCAATTGGGGTGATCTGAGGTGTGGAGGTTCAAGTTCACCTTTGTAAAAAAATAATAAATGCAGATTTTTTTGCAGGTAAAAAAATGTGCATTTATTTGAATTTTACTGGAAGACTGTAAAGCATTGTCAGTGTATCTGTCTGCTTATACAGACAGGCAGTTACACAGTTAGCCTGTGGACCACGGCTGAAGAAATAGGTGAAGAGGCGCTGCAAAACCTCCACCTCCGCTCCCTCCATCGTATACACGTACAGGACAAAGGGGGTGGTGTCAAGGGCGGAGCCAATAGGGGGGCGGCAAAATTAGGTTTCGCCTAGGGTGTCAAAAATCCTTGCACCAGCCCTGAATTAGACCCTCGGGATTTTAGAACTGTTAGTGACCCCACTGGGGAGGATTTTGTTTTACTTCCTGTCCCTGTGACACCTGGATAGAGTTGTCCCTGGGGAGGGGGGGGGAGGGGGATTATAAGTCTCCCACTTACCACCAATGCTAGGGGTGAAGGATGGAGATGGGTACAGCTGTACAGATGTTACAGCTCGAGCCTGCCACTTGCCACTAATGCTGAGGCATGGAAGTTATTGCAGCCTGAGCATGCCACTGACCACCAATGCGTGGGGGGGAGGGGCGGGGTTTTGCAGGCTCCCTACTGACCACCTAAGCTGGGGGGTTATTACAGGCCCCCCACTGTCCACCAATGTTGGGGGGTTATTACAGGCTCCTCACTGACCACCAATGCTGGGGGATTATCACAGGCTCCCCACTGGCCACCAATGCTGGGGGGTTATCACAGGCCCCCCACTGAACACCAATGCTGGGGGGTTATCACAGGCCCCCCACTGAACACCAATGCTGGGGGGTTATCACAGGCCCCCCACTGACCACCAATGCTGGGGGGGTTATTACAGGCCCCCCCCACTGGCCACCAATTATGGGGGGTTATTACGGCCCTTCCCAATGACTACCAATGCTGGGAGGTTTTTAGAGGCCCCCCACTGGCCACCAATGCTGGGGGGTTATCACAGGCCCCCCACTGACCACCAATGCTGGGGGGTTATCACAGGCCCCCCACTGACCACCAATGCTGGGGGGGTTATTACAGGCCCCCCCCACTGGCCACTAATTATGGGGGGTTATTACAGGCTCCCCACTGGCCACCAATGCTGGGGGGGTTATTGCAGCCTGAGCTTACCACTCATCATGGTAATAGGGTTTAGTACAGTATGAGCCTGCAACTGACCACTAATGATCGGCGAGGAAGTGACTACAGCCTGAGTCTGCCACTGACCAACAACGCTGGGAGGTTATTACTGCTCCCCTCACTGACCACCACCAATGGTGGGGGGGGGAGGGGTTATTGTGGCCTGAGCCTGCCACTAATGACTGGGGATGGTGAAGGGGTTTATTACATTATGAGCCTGCAAATGACCACTTATGCTGGGGGATAGAAGGTATAACAGCCTGGGCCTACCACTGACCAACAATGAATGAATGAATGAATGAATGAATGAATGAATGAAAAACGTATATAGCGCGGCACATGCAAACTAAATCGCCTCTGGGCAGGGGCAGGGGGAGGGGATAGTTTATTACAGGACACCCACTGACAATGCTGGTGGGGAGAAGGATATTCAAGCCTAGGCCTGTCACTGAGGATGGTGATGGGCTTTATTACAGCATGAGTCTGCAGCTGACCACTTATCCTGGGAAAGGATGTTATTACAGCCTGGGCCTGCCACTGGGCAGTAATGTTGAAGTTGTTACTGCCTGCCACTGGGCAGTAATGTTGGAGTTGTTACTGCCTGTCACTGGGCAGTAATGTTGAAGTTGCTACTGCCTGCCACTGGGCAGTAATGTTGGAGTTGTTACTGCCTGTCACTGGGCAGTAATGTTGAAGTTGCTACTGCCTGCCACTGGGCAGTAATGTTGGAGTTGTTACTGCCTGTCACTGGGCAGTAATGTTGGAGTTGTTACTGCCTGCCACTGGGCAGTAATGTTGGAGTTGTTACTGCCTGCCACTGGGCAGTAATGTTGGAGTTGTTACTGCCTGCCACTGAATGTTGGAGTTATTACTGACTGCCACTGGGCAGTAATGTTGGAGTTGTTACTGCCTGCCACTGGGCAGTAATGTTGGAGTTGTTACTGCCTGCCACTGAATGTTGGAGTTATTACTGACTGCCACTGGGCAGTAATGTTGGAGTTGTTACTGCCTGCCACTGAGTGTTTGGAGTTATTACTGCCTGCCACTGGGCAGTAATATTGGAGTTGTTACTGCTTGCCACTAAATGTTGGAGTTGTTACTGCCTGCCACTGGGCAGTAATGTTGGAGTTATTACTGCCTGCCACTGAATGTTGGAGTTATTACTGACTGCCACTGGGCAGTAATGTTGGAGTTATTACTGCCTGCCACTGAATGTTGGAGTTATTACTGACTGCCACTGGGCAGTAATGTTGTAGTTGTTACTGCCTGCCACTGAGTGTTTGGAGTTATTACTGCCTGCCACTGAATGTTGGAGTTATTACTGCCTGCCACTGACCACCAATACTGGGTGGTTTAACATTACTAACACTGACCACCAATGAAGGGGGGGAATAATGTGGGTACTAATACTGGGGTTCCCTAATAAAACATTTTTTTTTCGGGGGGCTAGACATGATTGGTTACTGTTGGAGGTGGACAGCTCTCTGCAGGGGTGATGCTTCCATGAGCCCACAGGGGGAAGAGCCACGACACCAGCACTCAAGGTAAGTGAATCATGAAGTGGGTGCATCTGCACGGGACTACACCAGAGGGTGGGGAGCCACGGCTGCTTTCTTATTTTCTAAGATTTTATGGGCACCCTTTAAGGTAAAATTGGGCTTTAGTGGTGACCTTGCACCACCTGTTCCTGGCTGCCTTCCATGGAGCCTTAATGGGCACCAGACCAGCCCCGACACCCAGTCAGTGCCTTTAGGAAAAGTGCGATGCTCCAGTGCGCTTGGCTGTTGTGCCCACCGCAATACCATACAAAAGCTCTACACAACGTAACAATATCATACACAGCACCTTGTATGCATGTATTTTTTTTTTTATGTAACACAATCAGAAAAATGTATCCATTTACTTTTGTAAAAAGTAACATTTATTAATTCATACGGATCTTACAGGCATCAAACCAGACAATGCTAAACCAACAAACCACGTGAGGGATTACCAAACAAAAATCTCGGATTTCCGATCACCTCTCCTGTGCACGTCACCACATAGCGCATGGCGGACTGGCGGGCACCTATGTGTACCCGACCAGGCGAGGGGTGCTGGGGAAGCTCTTCCTCATCCCCATACATTTCTCCTGATCGATGAAGAGGGAGTTGGCTTTGATGGACAGGTCATGTTCAAGGTTGGCCTTGGTATGAACCAACATCTGTAGGGTGTCTTCAGCTTCTCGGAGGCGTTGCTGCAACACCTGAATGGTGTCGTCGATTTCTTGGACCTCGTGAACAAGACTGCAAAAGGGGAACATAGAAAGGTTATTGGGCAAAAGATCGGGAACATGGAACACTTTATTATATGGTGCAAGATTGGGTAGTTCCTTGGAGGGGGTGCCAATACATCGGTGTGCAGTGGCAAGGCTCGATAATATTTGACCCGGGGCAAAGTCTCAGTTCAACCCCCCATCCCCCGAAAGAGGACAGTGTCAGTTTTTATGTTATATTCATTATTTCATTTATAATAGTTTTTTTTCTAACTTTTTCTACTCTCCTACCGCTCCACTCCCCTTCTGAGCACCTACCGACATAAAGGACCCCTGCACCTTCTCCCGGCTCTACAGGGAGTAGTGATGTTGCTCTTATTGTCAGCAATGCCGCCCCTCTCAATATAACGCCCTGCCCATCCCCCCACCCCCCAGTCTCGGACCTGCCTTTGTGGTGAAACTTCCCTGTCTGCCTGTGTGGAAGGTAGGCATGAGCGGTTGGTAATATGTGGCCTGCATAATCATAGGTATAGACCAGTCTTTCTCAGAGTTCTGTGGAACCCTAGGGTTCCTCCAGAGGTCGCTAGGGGCAGGGCTGTCTTAATGAGAGGGCAAACCTGGGCACTGCCCAGGGGCCCCAGATGCATGGGGGACCCCTGCACTTTGCCCCAAGCATCTGGTCCTTGAGCACACGCCGCCCCGAAATTGGGGGTCCCATGATAGCACTGAGAGTGATAGATACACAGGGAAGGCAGTCTGCCTCCTACCTACTTGATGTCCGTTTACCTTCCCTGTCATCATTGTAGGGGCCCCAGAGCATTACTTTGCCCAGGGGCCCAAGATGCTATTAAGATGGCCCTGGCTAGGGGTTCCTTGGGCAATGAGCTTTTGGTTGGAAGTTCCAACTGTGTGTAGGCTCCATAGGAATTTTTCTGTTGGAATGTCTGCCAAGAAAAATTTGAGAGCTGGTTCTCCAATTTTCCGACAAGAAAAGTTCTTGATAAACAATGAAAGTATAGTGGATATGCATATAATTAAATGGATGTAATACTCTGCAAATTTAATATGTATGATGTATGACTTCAAATTAATTGATTATATATATATATATATATATAATTTTGTTCTTTTGTCTGGTTTTTTTTTTTTGTTAGAAGACTTGTATTTCAAAACTGGACAGCTTCCCCTGAAGAAGCCACACATATGGGTCGAAACATGTTAGAAAATCCATCTTACAGCGCTGTCCTGCTAATACTGTGATATACTGTACTTGTCCAACTGTTTTATTCTTAATAAAAAAAAATATTTTGGTTCTCAAAATAAAAAATAAATGATTTTTAATATATTTGATATCATTCTTGCACCTAAAAAAAAAATCACAAAATACCTCCCTTGTTTATCTAATAAAATAACAGTTTTGACCTTACATATGCCTTAAATCATTATCAGGAGGTCCTAACTTCTACTCAGGGACGGACTGAAAACTCATGGGGCCCCCCAGGCAATAGAAAATTATGGGGCCCCCACAGAGGCGGCTCTTTAATTAGGCAAATTAGGCAGTCACCTAAGGCCCCGCACTCACAGGGCCCTCACGGCCACCTAACTTGCCCAATGCATTACCCCAGTTTTGAGGGACAAGGAACCTTAATGCTGCTGTGCTCATGCAGACAGCGTTATGAGCCCTGAGCGGGGCCGCCAGCTTCCCTAACCAGTCAATATCAGTGACCCCACCCTTTGTGACGTCAGTGACCCAGCATGCCCTCAGTCAGTGTTGTCACAAGGGGCGGGTTCACCAGGTGACATCACCGGGTGGCCCTCGCCCCTTAGTTATTAAAGAGCAGGATCTGGGGGCTGCCTTGCTAAAAAAGGGGCTTCCAGATTCCAATAAGCCCCCCTGCCCACAGACCCCCACAACCAACGGCCAGAGTTGTGGGGAAGAGGCTCTTTTCCTTGAATTATTTTTCCCGTCATGGGCGTGAGTGGGGCCCCATGTCAAGTTTTGCCTAACAAAGCCTAGAGCCGCCTCTGGGCCCCCAGGCTTACAGATGGCCACCACGCCAGGAGACAGGGCAGCTAAAATCTCAGGATTTTCACATCAAAAGCATGTTGGTATTGGACATATCAGGGACAGATGTAAAAAAAACACAGATTTTTACATACTGTCCCTGGTTTTACTGAGCCTGGCAACCCTGATGGGGCCCCCTAGTGGCATGGGGCCCTCGGGCAGTGCCCGAATGGTCAGTCCGTCCCTGCTTCTACTCACAATGTGTTTCTGTCTGTGGCCCCTGAGAAAAATATCTTTACAGGGAATGAGGGTAAATCTTCTTGGTAGAGAACATAGATGGCAATAAAAATTCTGAAAAGGTCTAATATCCCCCCCCCCCCCCCCCCCCCCGCTCTATCTAAAAAAGGTTCAGCTCAAGTTGGGCGGGTAATTGTGTTGGTAGCATGTAACAAGCGCTCCTCTGAGATTGCCTGTTTCTTGTAATGCGCTCCACACTGAAACTCATTACAGCGACCGCGCAATGACGTCATCCCCCGGCGCTGCATGCGTTCCGGCTTGGAACATGGAAGTGCGCCTTTACTCACGCCGATTCTCTTGAATTCAGTGCTGATGTACTGCAGCTGGTTACTTGCCTATAAAAGGCATTCAGAGGCAATACAAGCCCCGTTCTATTATTGTCGGCCGTAGCCGGCCTGGCTGGCCGCAAACAAACTACAGGGACAGCCATCCCTGAACTGGAGGAAATCTCACTCCTGCAGCTGCGCTGCTAACCTCGCCTTGAGTTGCTCCGGACACCCCAAGCTACCCCCCCCACCAGGAGACCCTCCATACAGAATTTCAAGGCCTGAAGCCCTGAAAACGGATAAGTAGCAATTGTATCACTTGCCTATGACTGTTGCTAAGGAATATCTTAAAGGGACGTCTACTCTCAAATAACCTGTGCGATATTTGCCTCTCATGTGCAACTATTACTATCTCAGCTATATTTACCTCTCAAATGCAACTATTATTACCTGAGCTATATTTGCCTCTTACCAGCAACTATTAGTTGTCTCTACAACTCCTATATTACTACCTGTACTCTCAGGCCGCGTACACATGATCGGTTTTGTACGATGAAACTGGCCTTAAGGCCAGTTTCATTGGTCCAAACTGATCGTGTGTACGGCCCATCGGACCGTCGTCCGTCGGACCAAAGTTTTAAAACTTGCTTTAAAATCGGACCGATGAACGCCTGTCCGTCGGACCACACCGATGGTTAGTACGCAAAAGCATCGGACCAAAAACCCGCGCATGCTCAGAATCAAGTCGACGCATGCTTGGAAGCATTGAACTTAGTTTTTTCAGCACGTTGTTGTGTTCTACATCACCGCGTTCTGACCCGATCGGATTTTGGACTGATGGTGTGTACGTCACATCAGACCATCAGGCCACTTCAGCGGTGAACCGATGAAAACGGTCCGTCGGACCATTCTCATCGGGTTGGACCGATCGTGTGTACGCGGCCTTAAAGTACCCGAGCTATAATTGCTTCTCATACGCAACTATTAGTTGTCTCTACAATGCCTATTTACTATGTGCCTGACATAAGTACTACTTGTTTATGGGCCTATGCCCTAAGTTGCGGAACATGCTCGCCTAAAACTTTCTATGCTAAGGGTTGACGTGTTTCCTACCTCCCTTCTTAGTGGCCTAATGCACGACGCTATGTAATACTGATAATCGCTTGCATACATGTGAATTGCAATCTTTTAGTACATACTATAATTTTAAACGCTAAGCTCTGGTCGCGTGCTGTAATGTGTCCAAGCTCAATAGCTCAACGCCTATCTTTATGTGAGACAGAGATGATGTAGAAAACCCCCAAACTCCTGTTTGTGTGGAGTGACGCCTGGGGTCCAGTACTGAATTCTCACATAACATAGCAAGGTGCATTGAATTCTTTCCCTATCCGCAGTTGTGGTTCACTCCCGTTCGCCGGAGCCGTTACCGTATCTGCGCAGTGTCTCGGCACAGCTCCACGTTGGGGCGCCGTGTGCGTTCATCCAGACGTGTTTGGGCCACTCTCATCGGAGCCATTTTCTCCTTGATGGCCTTTTTGATGGCTTCAATCGTCATCTCTGTCTGAAAGATCTCCTGGAGAGTCTAAAAAAAAAAAGAAGTCATAAAAACTTGTAAATATTTGTCTTCAAAGTTATGAAAATTGAGGGAATGAAGAATTCCAAGACTCAGGCTACAAATACCAGCCAATGGCAGCTGAGCAATGTGAGAATTTCTTACATAAGTACCATTTTTTACCGGTTGGTCACGGTGCACATGTGATAGAAGGCGCTTCTCTATGGTTTAGGAAGAATCGTGTCTATTCTTTCGGCTCCAGCTCTAAAGTGGCAGCTCGTCAGGGTGTACTAATGCATTAATATTCGCATGGAGTCAGCGAGAGCGTCTGAAGTCTCGAGAAACATTCTGGATTGCCGCACGGCACGCACTCAGATTCTGAGCGAAAGTTCCGAAGATTCCATTTCCTCGTCTGCCTGGCCGCGGCCCAACAAGTTTTATGTCTGCCGCTCTCTTGTAGGTGTAAAAATGACATTATTCTAGAGGGGAGAACATTATTTAAAGGGGGATCCCACCTCTGTGTGAATTTATTTACTTTTCAAACACCTTCAAGGTTTTATGTAAAATTTTACTTTTCCCCATCTAGTTTTTTTTTGCTGTTCTTTGGATTTTATTTTACAATCCTCCTCCCACTGAAACACACATCTGCTCTATGGATACGGTAAAATCCCCCATCAAATTCCATTGTAATAGGAAGAAACACCTTCACCTAAATAAACAGAACTCTCAGTAATACAAACAATACAAAGGTACATTATGTAGAGTTCATCAAAATGCAATCATTCTGTAAAACCATCCCCCACTACTCTGCTCTGCTGGAGGACTCTGCTCCTTCCTCTATAACTCTCCTCTCCTGATATACTCTGCTGGAGGACTCTGCCCCCTCCTCCAGAACTCTCCTCTCCTGATATACTCTGCTGGAGGACTCTGCTCCTTCCTCTATAACTCTCCTCTCCTGATATACTCTGCTGGAGGACTCTGCTCCTTCCTCTATAACTCTCCTCTCCTGATATACTCTGCTGGAGGACTCTGCCCCTTCCTCCAGAACTCTCCTCTCCTGATATACTCTGCTGGAGGACTCTGCTCCTCCCTTTATAACTCTCCTCTCCTGATATACTCTGCTGGAGGACTCTGCTCCTTCCTCTATAACTCTCCTCTCCTGATATACTCTGCTGGAGGTCTCTGCTCCTTCCTCTATAACTCTCCTCTCCTGATATACTCTGCTGGAGGACTCTGCTCCTTCCTCTATAACTCTCCTCTCCTGATATACTCTGCTGGAGGACTCTGCTCCTTCCTCTATAACTCTCCTCTCCTGATATACTCTGCTAGAGGACTCTGCTCCTTCCTCTATAACTCTCCTCTCTCCTCTCCTGATATACTCTGCTGGAGGACTCTGCTCCTTCCTCTATAACTCTCCTCTCTCCTCTCCTGATATACTCTGCTAGAGGACTCTGCTCCTTCCTCTATAACTCTCCTCTCTCCTCTCCTGATATACTCTGCTAGAGGACTCTGCTCCTTCCTCTATAACTCTCCTCTCCTGATATACTCTGCTGGAGGACTCTGCTCCTTCCTCTATAACTCTCCTCTCCTGATATACTCTGCTGGAGGACTCTGCTCCTTCCTCTATAACTCTCCTCTCCTGATATACTCTGCTGGAGGACTCTGCTCCTTCCTCTATAACTCTCCTCTCCTGATATACTCTGTGCTACAGAAGGATCCTGGTCCATCTTCCTACATCATTGCGTTTCCTCTGTCATCTTCAGACCTGTCTTGATATAATGACGGGTGAACAGGCAAATGCAACCCCCCCTCCCCCCCACAAGACATGTACACTCCTGTCACAACATTCTATGTGGTGTGATCAAAGACAGAGATCTTCCTGAAAGCAATGGGCAGGAAGTAGTTTCCAAGACTTTCTCAAGCCCTCGCACACCCCACGGTCTGCATTGTAAAACAACTACACATGCAAGACCTTCGATCCTTCAGTCCTTCCATAAAAAATAAAGGTTTGGCCTCTTAACAAAGGGAGATTTTCTAACATACTCAAAATGGGGGGCATCGCTTGTGAATATTGGGCTGTCTCTTGGCCCCTCTGTAGATAATCTGCCTCCATGCACTTCATAACCGAACACGAGCCCAACTTTGTACCTTTGCCAGGTGACTCTGGAGCTTGTTCTTGGCATCGGCAGACTCCGAGATCCGGTTGGTGAACATGACGTTCACGCGGTTGAACTGGTTCCACATCTCATTGGAAGTGACATTTAGTAAACTCTCGACATCCTCTCGGAGCTTGGCAGAGGCGGCTCTCTCGCTCTGGGACCTCAAGAGGTTGTCATCTGTGAATTTGGCCCAAGTTTCAGGAACAGAAATGCTGAAGGATATAAAACACAGGAGATGAGGAGGGACAGAAAAACAAGGAGACATTGAGGGACAAAAATACGAGATCTCAAGGGACACAAAGACAAGGAGATGTTGGATACCAAAAAAAAAAAAAAAGGGGGGAGATATTGAAGGACACAAAGACTGGAGATGTTGAGGGACACAAAGACAACAAGCTTCTGAGGGACACAAAGACTGGAGATGTTGGGGACAAAGACTGGAGATGTTGAGGGACACAAAGACAGGGAGATGTTGAGGGACACAAAGACAGGGAGATGTTGAGGGACACAAAGACAAGGAGATGTTGAGGGACACAAAGACAAGGAGATGTTGAGGGACACAAAGACAGGGAGATGTTGAGGGACACAAAGACAAGGAGATGTTGAGGGACACAAAGACAAGGAGATGTTGAGGGACACAAAGACAAGGAGATGTTGAGGGACACAAAGACAAGGAAATGTTGAGGGACACAAAGACAAGGAAATGTTGAGGGACACAAAGACAAGGAGATGTTGAGGGACACAAAGACAAGGAGATGTTGAGGGACACAAAGACAAGGAGATGTTGAGGGACACAAAGACAAGGAGATGTTGAGGGACACAAAGACAAGGAGATGTTGAGGGACACAAAGACAAGGAGATGTTGAGGGACACAAAGACAAGGAGATGTTGAGGGACACAAAGACAAGGAGATGTTGAGGGACACAAAGACAAGGAGATGTTGAGGGACACAAAGACAAGGAGATGTTGAGGGACACAAAGACAGGGAGATGTTGAGGGACACAAAGACAGGGAGATGTTGAGGGACACAAAGACAAGGAGATGTTGAGGGACACAAAGACAAGGAGATGTTGAGGGACACAAAGACTGGAGATGTTGAGGGACACAAAGACTGGAGATGTTGGGGGACACAAAGACTGGAGATGTTGAGGGACACAAAGACTGGAGATGTTGAGGGACACAAAGACTGGAGATGTTGAGGGACACAAAGACTGGAGATGTTGAGGGACACAAAGACTGGAGATGTTGAGGGACACAAAGACTGGAGATGTTGGGGGACACAAAGACTGGAGATGTTGAGGGACACAAAGACAACAAGCTTCTGAGGGACACAAAGACTGGAGATGTTGAGGGACACAAAGACAACAAGCTTCTGAGGGACACAGACAACAAGCTTCTGAGGGACACAAAGACTGGAGATGTTGGGGACAAAGACTGGAGATGTTGGGGGACACAAAGACTGGAGATGTTGGGGGACACAAAGACTGGAGATGTTGGGGGACACAAAGACTGGAGATGTTGGGGGACACAAAGACTGGAGATGTTGGGGGACACAAAGACTGGAGATGTTGAGGGACACAAAGACTGGAGATGTTGAGGGACACAAAGACTGGAGATGTTGAGGGACACAAAGACTGGAGATGTTGGGGGACACAAAGACTGGAGATGTTGGGGGACACAAAGACTGGAGATGTTGAGGGACACAAAGACTGGAGATGTTGAGGGACACAAAGACTGGAGATGTTGAGGGACACAAAGACTGGAGATGTTGAGGGACACAAAGACTGGAGATGTTGAGGGACACAAAGACTGGAGATGTTGAGGGACACAAAGACAACAAGCTTCTGAGGGACACAGACAACAAGCTTCTGAGGGACACAAAGACTGGAGATGTTGGGGGACACAAAGACAAGGAGATGTTGGGGGACACAAAGACTGGAGATGTTGGGGGACACAAAGACTGGAGATGTTGGGGGACACAAAGACTGGAGATGTTGGGGGACACAAAGACTGGAGATGTTGAGGGACACAAAGACTGGAGATGTTGGGGGACACAAAGACTGGAGATGTTGGGGGACACAAAGACTGGAGATGTTGGGGGACACAAAGACTGGAGATGTTGGGGGGACACAAAGACTGGAGATGTTGGGGGGACACAAAGACTGGAGATGTTGGGGGGGACACAAAGACTGGAGATGTTGGGGGACACAAAGACTGGAGATGTTGGGGGACACACAGACTGGAGATGTTGGGGGGACACAAAGACTGGAGATGTTGGGGGACACAAAGACAAGGAGATGTTGGGGGACACAAATGTTGGGGGACAAGGAGATGTTGGGGGACACAAAGACTGGAGATGTTGGGGGACACAAAGACAAGGAGATGTTGGGGGACACAAAGACAAGGAGATGTTGGGGGACACAAAGACTGGAGATGTTGGGGGACACAAAGACTGGAGATGTTGGGGGACACAAAGACTGGAGATGTTGGGGGACACAAAGACTGGAGATGTTGGGGGACACAAAGACTGGAGATGTTGGGGGGACACAAAGACTGGAGATGTTGGGGGGACACAAAGACTGGAGATGTTGGGGACACAAAGACTGGAGATGTTGGGGGACACAAAGACTGGAGATGTTGGGGGGACACAAAGACTGGAGATGTTGGGGGACACAAAGACTGGAGATGGGGGGACACAAAGTTGGGGGACACAAAGACTGGAGATGTTGGGGGACACAAAGACTGGAGATGTTGGGGGACACAAAGACTGGAGATGTTGGGGGACACAAAGACTGGAGATGTTGGGGGACACAAAGACTGGAGATGTTGGGGGACACAAAGACTGGAGATGTTGGGGGACACAAAGACAAGGAGATGTTGGGGGACACAAAGACAAGGAGATGTTGAGGGACACAAAGACAAGGAGATGTTGAGGGACACAAAGACAAGGAGATGTTGAGGGACACAAAGACTGGAGATGTTGAGGGACACAAAGACTGGAGATGTTGAGGGACACAAAGACTGGAGATGTTGAGGGACACAAAGACTGGAGATGTTGAGGGACACAACGACAAGGAGATGTTGGGGGACACAACGACAAGGAGATGTTGGGGGACACAAAGACTGGAGATGTTGAGGGACACAAAGACTGGAGATGTTGAGGGACACAAAGACTGGAGATGTTGGGGGGACACAAAGACTGGAGATGTTGGGGGGACACAAAGACTGGAGATGTTGGGGGGACACAACAACAAGGAGATGTTGAGGGACACAACGACAAGGAGATGTTGGGGGACACAACGACAAGGAGATGTTGGGGGACACAACGACAAGGAGATGTTGGGGGACACAAAGACTGGAGATGTTGAAGAACTTGCAGACACCCCTAAACAGTCCACAGACAGAGGATATTCACGTACGTTGCATCGATCCGTTCCACGCCTCGGTAGTATCCAATACCGTCAGAGGTATTCCGTAGATTCTGACATTTGTCATCGATGCGGAAGGCCGATTGCTTGTCACTGATGTCCCTCTCCAGTTCGTGTTGAGCTCCCCTATTTGAACTGTAGACACAGATAAGATCTTAAGATCGCAGATCAAGTTCCTAAACTCCAAGTACTCATAGGTGGTATAAAAACAATATGATTGGGGTTTAGGGTGACTGTAAATGTTCCTGCAGAGGTCCCATCAGTGTGCAACCATAGATCTGCCCAACTGAACAGTTTATGTTGGGTGTTAGACTTTTACAATGCATAGTAATGTTTACTACACACCATATCTGCTGGGGGAAAGACTTCTGGGCCCAGGAAGGCAGGAATCTCAGAAGAAATAAAGCTTGACGTAGATCGAGGGAAGAGATTGATTATTAATGCCTGGCACAGGAACTACAGTACTTTATGATAAGAGTGGTTAGGTTGGGGAATGACCGACCACATACAGAAATAAATGTAAAAGCATTACTTGGATGTAGAAAAGGAGTGGATCATTTCAAGCTGAACTCTATAGCATGGTATCAGCTTTGGATTAGGGTGACCACATTTCCAAACTACCATTTAGGGACACCCTCCCTTCCCAAAAATTAGCTTGTGCTGTAACGAATCACAGCACAGTGATTGGACACAAGAGGCGGGATTTATGATTTCTCCAATCACAAGCAGGGGGCGGGGACTGTGCTCCTCCAGGCATTCCGTGCCAGGACAAGTACTGTCAGTGAGTAAGGTGGTAATGCGATGGCCTGTTTTGGGGGCATTAGATTGGCCCAGGGGGTGGCTGTGTCAGTTTCATTCCGGGACACTGTATTGTCCTGGAAAATGTGGGACTGTCCCGGGCAATCCAGGGACACGTGGTGACCCTACTTTGGACCCCCTCATCCCTTTAAATTAGATGACTAAAGATGGGACCAACGAACCTGGGCCATTCATTGTCTGTACCAGCGTGGCCCCATCAGATACCAACAAGCAGAGGTGCACGGCATTGACCAATTGACTATCCGCCTCATTTTCTGCAGGATAATGAAGGTTGTACCCGGGGCCCTTGGACAGCCAATGGGCTCCAAGCTCCTAAATAGGTTTCCTTGTAGGTAATCCTGCCCAGTGCCCACCCCCAATACACATACACACACACGCAAGGGTGAGGAGGTTACGTGTCTTACGCAAGCTGTGCCGCAGTCCTGTCCAGGTGTCTCCTCATTCTCTCCTGGCAAGACTTGATGCAATCAGCTTCCTATTTAATACAAATACCAACATGATAAATGACACTGATGACCTCAAGAAGGCAAAAAAAATCTCGAAATTCTCTGGTGACGCCATTTTGCTCATATACTTTTATTAGAATGACCCGAGATGGTTAATTCTGACCGCCATGTTGTTTCCTACTCATTGACAGGACTGCGTAGAGTGGAGTTGTAATTCAGGCATTTTTGTCTATTTTTATGTATTTGTTGTTGGTTTTATGTCTAGATTTTAACATTAATATAAATAGAATTGTAAAAGGGGAGTATACCTTTGCCTTTTGCGGATTATTTTGATTTTGTGTCTGTGTGACTTTCTTCTGGGGCACCTCAAAAGTCCATGATGGGCTTAGAGGATTAGGACTGAAGCATTGGCGTCCACAGGTAGAGGCAAGGGGGGGTCAAGTGCCCCCCCCCCCCCCGACAGGGCTGGTGCTACCTATAGGCAAGTGTGCATATTAAATCGGGGGATGTCCCAGGTAGGGTGACCACATTTCCAAACTGCCATGCAGGGACACAAAAAAATTGCCAATTTTAAAGGCTTATATGCAAGTAATTGGCCATAATAGGGGTATGGGGGTCCGGGTACGGCCTTGGGAGACATGTATCAATGCAAAAAATGTTTTTTAAAAATTATATATTTTTTTGGAGCAGTGATTATAATTATGCTTAAAGTGCAACAATACAAATAAACAATTCCCCCAAATATAGTGCCTGGGGGGGTCCCTTTAGTCTGCCTGTAAAGTGGCGCATGTGTACCATGTATAGAACATGCTGCAGCAAAAAAAGAAATTTCTAAAGAAAAAAGGGGCAAATTACATTTAAATTGACTCACAGTTGCAAATGTTGGCACCCGCTAATTAAAAAAAAAAAAAAACGTAGTGCCCCCCCCCCCCCCCCCCCAGATCATAGCAGACCCCTCGGTCTCTACCCCCCACCCCAAGGAACCATGTCCCAAGCTCACCCTGGCCAGTAGTTGTGGTGGAATGCAGGCGGAGTGGTTATCAGAATCTGGAAGCCCCCAAAGGACCCAAAGGGTCTGGAATGGACTAGGGGAGGGGGACCCC
Organism: Rana kukunoris; assembly: GCA_029574335.1. Taxonomy (NCBI): domain Eukaryota; kingdom Metazoa; phylum Chordata; class Amphibia; order Anura; family Ranidae; genus Rana; species Rana kukunoris. The sequence continues at coordinate 156,316,877 of CM056060.1, forward strand.
ACGCCGTTTTTTTTTTTATTGCCAGCTCTTTTTTTATTCAGCTGTCAGCGGTGAAGCCCATTGACAGCTAATGACTCGTCAGTTAATAAGGACGCTGGCTTCCCAGCCCGTCTCCTTAACAACCAACTTTAACTGCGCCCTAGTTGGGCGCAGTGCGCAGCACACTTGGCGGGCGGAAACCCTGGGCTGGGAAACAGACAGTTTCCATCGTCGGTCGGCTCATCGGGTGGCTGTGTGAGTTTCATTCCGGGACACTGTATTGTCCTGGAATGAAGGTGCCTGGGACCCGGGACCGACCTGCAAACTGCGGGACTGTCCCGGGCGATCCGGGACACGTGGTCACCCTAGTCCCAGCTTGCACTCTTTTCTGAAGGATAGCCTCATCTCACCTGCAGGAGCTGCTTCTCCACATCGTCGTGCACCAGATCGATGGACATCCTCTTCTCCCGGTGATACAGACACTCCTGAGCCACCTGCCAGGCAAAGCACAATAATTATCCGACCAATCAGACTTCCCTGTTGTAGAGACACAGCACAGCGCAAAACCAGACAAATACAAAGATGGACGTGATTATAGAGAGAGGGAGAGAGATATAGAGATAGATAGGAGTCAATTCTTACAAATGTTTGATACTCCGGTACGTAGACCCTCCCATCATGATTCCCAACTTTGTTCCGGCTCCTCCTGTTACATGAAATAAATAAAAGCCCAGCAGGGATGATGGGAACTCCTCATAATGGGGCACAGTGGGTGTACAGACCCGGGAACTCAGCACAGGGATGGTGGGAACCCCCCATAATGGGCACAGCGGGTGTACAGACCCGGGAACTCAGCACAGGGATGGTGGGAACCCCTCATAATGGGGCACAGCGGGTGTACAGACCCGGGAACTCAGCACAGGGATGGTGGGAACCCCTCATAATGGGCACAGCGGGTGTACAGACCCAGGAACTCAGCACAGGGATGGTGGAAACCCCTCATAATGGGGTACAGCGGGTGTACAGATCCGGGAACTCAGCACAGGGATGGTGGGAACCCCTCATAATGGGGTACAGCGGGTGTACAGACCCGGGAACTCAGCACAGGGATGGTGGGAACCCCTCATAATGGGGTACAGCGGGTGTACAGATCCGGGAACTCAGCACAGGGATGGTGGGAACCCCTCATAATGGGCACAGCGGGTGTACAGATCCGGGAACTCAGCACAGGGATGGTGGGAACCCCTCATAATGGGCACAGCAGGTGTACAGACCCGGGAACTCAGCACAGGGATGGTGGGAACCCCTCATAATGGGGCACAGCGGGTGTACAGACCTGGGAACTCAGCACAGGGATGGTGGGAACCCCTCATAATGGGCACAGCGGGTGTACAGACCCAGGAACTCAGCACAGGGATGGTGGGAAACCCTCATAATGGGCACAGCGGGTGTACAGATCCGGGAACTCAGCACAGGGATGGTGGGAACCCCTCATAATGGGCACAGCGGGTGTACAGACCCGGGAACTCAGCACAGGGATGGTGGGAACCCCTCATAATGGGCACAGCGGGTGTACAGACCCGGGAACTCAGCACAGGGATGGTGGGAACCCCTCATAATGGGGTACAGCGGGTGTACAGACCCGGGAACTCAGCACAGGGATGGTGGGAACTCCTCATAATGGGGCACAGCAGGTGTACAGACCCGGGAACTCAGCACAGGGATGGTGGGAACCCCTCATAATGGGCACAGCGGGTGTACAGACCCAGGAACTCAGCACAGGGATGGTGGAAACCCCTCATAATGGGGTACAGCGGGTGTACAGATCCGGGAACTCAGCACAGGGATGGTGGGAACCCCTCATAATGGGGTACAGCGGGTGTACAGACCCGGGAACTCAGCACAGGGATGGTGGGAACCCCTCATAATGGGGTACAGCGGGTGTACAGATCCGGGAACTCAGCACAGGGATGGTGGGAACCCCTCATAATGGGCACAGCGGGTGTACAGATCCGGGAACTCAGCACAGGGATGGTGGGAACCCCTCATAATGGGCACAGCAGGTGTACAGACCCGGGAACTCAGCACAGGGATGGTGGGAACCCCTCATAATGGGGCACAGCGGGTGTACAGACCCGGGAACTCAGCACAGGGATGGTGGGAACCCCTCATAATGGGCACAGCGGGTGTACAGACCCAGGAACTCAGCACAGGGATGGTGGGAAACCCTCATAATGGGCACAGCGGGTGTACAGATCCGGGAACTCAGCACAGGGATGGTGGGAACCCCTCATAATGGGCACAGCGGGTGTACAGACCCGGGAACTCAGCACAGGGATGGTGGGAACCCCTCATAATGGGGCACAGCGAGTGTACAGACCCGGGAACTCAGCACAGGGATGGTGGGAACCCCTCATAATGGGCACAGCGGGTGTACAGACCCGGGAACTCAGCACAGGGATGGTGGGAACCCCTCATAATGGGGTACAGCGGGTGTACAGATCCGGGAACTCAGCACAGGGATGGTGGGAACCCCTCATAATGGGGTACAGCGGGTGTACAGACCCGGGAACTCAGCACAGGGATGGTGGGAACCCCTCATAATGGGCACAGCGGGTGTACAGACCGCATGGTAATGACAGGTCCTCTTTGGATGAAGAGCTCTCTAGAATGCTCTTCATAGGTGGCGGCTCTCCCCTCTGCGTTATCAGGTCACTTGACTCCTCTTTGTCCTCCTATAAGAGGCTGGTTGGGAATGTTCCATTGTCTGTGATGGAATGTTCTCTCTGCGGTTTATGGAATGTTCAGTGTTTGGCGCACACGCCCCTCGCCTGCGAATGGCCAGCTAATGTTTTGTGTGATACAAAGTATCGTTGTCCCGCCCGGGGCCCGTGTTTTATTATATAGCCGGCCATTCCTCATTGTCACAATGTTTGTAGCAACCGCCGTCTATACGTCCCGTCCATTGTTGTGCGCAGGGCCCGCGGGGCGTTCTATGGAAGGTACTGGATACCTTGTTTGCTACAAAGTAACCTGGGGGGTCTGAGGTACCGAGTGTGTCACCAAACACACTATATATATATATATATATATATATATATACACACACACACATATATCTTTGTTCAGGCATCATCTATTTACTTCCTAAACTGGGATCCTGCCTCAAAGATGACGCAGTCCTGGTGCCTGTGCAGTTCTTAGGTGTGTTCACAAATGTCTCAGGCAGACTCGTATACTGGGGCGGTATCACCAGTGGCGGCTGGTGCTCAAAATGTTTGGGAGGGCGCAAACGAAAAAATAAAAAATAAAAAGACAAAAATTGCAGCCTCACTGTGTCCCTTTAAATGCAGCCACTGTGCCATCAATTGTCACCACTCACCACTGTGCCGTGCCATCAAACGCAGCCACTGGGCCCCTCAATTGTCGCCACTGTGCCCTTCCTTTAATTGTCGCCACTGTGCCCTTCCTTTAATTGTCTCCACTATGCCCTTTAATTGTCGCCACTGTGCCCTTTAATTGTCGCCACTGTGCCCTTTAATTGTCGCCACTGTGCCCTTTAATTGTCGCCACTGTGCCCTTTAATTGTCGCCACTGTGCCCTTTAATTGTCGCCACTGTGCCCTTCCTTTAATTGTCGCCACTGTGCCCTTTAATTGTCGCCACTGTGCCCTTTAATTGTCGCCACTGTGCCCTTTAATTGTCGCCACTGTGCCCTTTAATTGTCGCCACTGTGCCCATTGATGCCTTTGTGCCCATTGTCGCTGCTGTGCCCTGTAAAATGCACTTACCTTTCTCCTTCCACGTCCCTCCATGTCTTCTCCCGCCCTCGATGACGCTTCAGCCAATCAGGTTACCGATAACCAGAATCGATGAATCTGATTGGCTGAGACGGTCGTCAGTCTTATCCAAGGAACGCACCCCCCCGTATGTTCCAAGGTTACGTTTCTGGGAGACGAGGGCTGTACTCGGAAAGCCTGTCAGAGCCGCTGGCTCTGATAGGCACTTCCGCACAGCCAACCAGCTGCCGTTATTCAGGTGGCCGGCGCTCAATGTCCGGCCATCTGACTAGACCAGCGGCATCAATAGCATAGATTCATGCAATGCAATGAATGTATGTTATTTTCAGTGGCGGTGCGGAGCCAGAGGGGGTGGCATCCAGCACCCTCTATAGACGGACCGCCACTGGGTATCACCTCTTATATATCAGCGCATTACACCTGTAAGGGTCCCAATAGTCCCCACCAGCCAACCCCCCCCCCCCCCCCCCCCACTTATTATCTTGCGTCAGGAGAGAAGAGATTACAGGGCCCCAAAATTGGTGATAGCTGCCCTGCAAACACACCTCAAGGCACCCGCGTTTCAGCATACCACAACGGGAACTCATTGGGCCAGATTCAGGTAGATGGGCGAATCTTTATTTTGGAGTAACGTTTCTCATTTACGTTACTCCGCCGAAACTTTAGGAGCAAGTACTGTTATTCACAAAGCACTTGCTCCTAAAGTTGCGGCGGCGTAGCGAAAATGAGCCGGCGGAATTCAAATTGGGCGGGTAGGGGGCGTGTATTATTTAAACTAGGCGCGATCCCGCGGCGAACGTACTGCGCATGCGTCGACTGTCAGTGCGCATGCTCCAAATTCTGTCAGTGAACGTCAATGACGTCAATCCCCATTCACGGACGTTTTACGCAAACGATGCGAAAAATTTTAAATTCGACGCGATGACGACGGCCATACTTAACATAGGATACTCCACTAGGGGGCTGGTTTTTCTTTATGCCGCGTATCTCTTACGGAAACGTCGGAAAGTCACTGCGTCGGGCCCGAGCACGATCGTGAATTGCCATCTCTCGCTGATTAACATATTCTCGGCGTTAATCAGCGGGAACGCCCCGAGCGCCATTTTTAAAATTGCAGTTCCGATACGACGGCGAAATACAATTACGCCGCTCGTATAGGAACTCCAACCCGGCGTTTCTTGTTTTCTGCTTACAGAGAACAGAAACGCCGGCTCAAAGTGAGAGTTATGCTGGAGTATCACTGATACTGGTGAATCACTGATCACTGATACTCCAGAGTAACTGTACCTGAATCTGGCCCATGGTGTATAAGCAGTCTGTTTTAAACGGTCTTTCCGTAATGCACCGCACAATAACTTTGTGACTTGATACAGTCTGATCATTGAAAAAAAGAAGAGACTGGGAAAATGCTTCCTCCTGCCTGCAGCAGACTGATGGCAAAGTCTCTGCGTGTGCACCGTACAGAAAGTGAAGGTGTAAACAGAGTTTATGTTTTAATAAAAAAATGATGCAATCCTATTTTTACATACATTATTATTTTTAGCTCTGCATAGAAAAGAAATATAGAAGAACGATCGCAGAACAAAAAAAAAAGTTAAGAAATGTTCTTCTTTTTCTCCTGTGTAAAAAAATAAATAAAAAATCAGCAGCATCCAAATTCTTCCAAACGTCAATGAGGGGCCCGGGCCTCGTATGACCCCAGAGACAGACCCCTGTCAGGGATTACAGATGGGGCACAGATGGTGCAACCTGCTGGTTCTCACCACGTCCACCACATTCCCACCATAGAGACTGAAGGTCCCCCCCCCCCTCCCCCGCAGCTGTTCAGGGACCACCAGTCCCAGCATGCTTTGCTGGACACTCTACATAGTTGGCATACTTGGAACTATGAAGACTGACATATATGCAATAATCCGCCGCCATCACTAACATAGCAGGTTTTTTTTTCCTGACTCCCCTTTTTATTCGTTTTATGACTTGTTGAGTCTACCAGGAGATCGGCGACTTTCTATTTCCCGTAGCGGGTCCAGCAAAACCGTCCTCTTTTATTTGTTTGATTTATACCTTTTTTCCCCAAAGAATATATAACCTGTTTCTTCTAGCCTCATGCCACCCAAGTAATGCATATGTGTGGGGCGGCACAGAGGGTGGGCTTTAACACCAACCAGCACAGGGACGGCGTTGTCATAGACCGCTCTCAGCCTGACGTTATTAACGGGAGAATCACGATCATGTGATCATTATGACAGCCTATCACAGTGGTCATGTGCCCATCAAATGCAGCCTATCGGCACCCATCAATGCAACCTACCAGTGCCCATCAATGAATGTTTGCTTGCTTCCATTCATTCGGGAGTCGAGACACAGACACAGTCCTCCGCCATCACTGCGCCCTGGGCTGTCTTAATGAGAGGGCACTTCTGGGGGGGCCCCTGCACTTTCCCCAAAGCAGAGTGTAGAGGGGTCATAGTGCAAGGGGGATATCTGGGGTGTAGAGGGGTCAGAGTGCTGGGGGGATATCTGGGGTGTAGAGGAGTCAGAGTGCTGGGGGGAAATCTGGGGTGTAGAGGGGTCAGAGTGCTGGGGGGATATCTGGGGTGTAGAGGGGTCAGAGTGCTGGGGGGATATCTGGGGTGTAGAGGGGTCAGAGTGCTGGGGGGATATCTGGGGTGTAGAGGGGTCAGAGTGCTGGGGGGATATCTGGGGTGTAGAGAGGTCAGAGTGCTGGGGGGATATCTGGGGTGTAGAGGGGTCAGAGTGCTGGGGGGATATCTGGGGTGTAGAGGGGTCAGAGTGCTGGGGGGATATCTGGGGTGTAGAGGGGTCAGAGTGCTGGGGGGATATCTGGGGTGTAGAGGGGTCAGAGTGCTGGGGGGATATCTGGGGTGTAGAGGGGTCAGAGTGCTGGGGGGATATCTGGGGTGTAGAGGGGTCAGAGTGCTGGGGGGATATCTGGGGTGTAGAGGGGTCAGAGTGCTGGGGGGATATCTGGGGTGTAGAGGGGTCAGAGTGCTGGGGGATATCTGGGGTGTAGAGGGGTCAGAGTGCTGGGGGGATATCTGGGGTGTAGAGGGGTCAGAGTGCTGGGGGGATATCTGGGGTGTAGAGGCATCAGAGTGCAGGGGGGATGGTGTGTATGGTCTGTTTACCTGCGCTGTCTCCATTGTAGGGGCCCCAGAGCATTACTTTGCCCAGGGGCCCATGATGCTATTAAGACGGCCCTGACTGCACCTCTGACACTATGTGCGAACAGAGCGGCAGCTGCCTGCTGATGCTGAGACTTGAGTTGCTTGCTGCAGAGAGAAGAGTGCCCTAGGCGGCTGCCTAGTTTGCCTAGTGGTAGCACCGGTCATACATGTAAGATCCATGACTTGTGATGATGTTCATGTGAATAGAGATGGGAGGAGGAAATGAGGGGGTACTGCACCCCTTATCTCAAGTAAAGGGGTCAGTCATTGACGCAAGGGCATCACCTGGCCAGATAGGATCTCATGTCTACCGGCAGCATTCCTCCACGACAACCTCCTCCGGTGAAGGGCGATGAACCTAAACACACCTGTGACTTCATAAAGACAATCAGTAGGTCATTGTGTCTCTGTTGTACTGCCGGTCCCTCAGCAACTACCCGGGGATTACCGCTGTGTCAACAACTGACTGCGCTCGGTGTTTGTCTGAGTCCTGCCGACTGTTCACGAGATCCGCCTAATATTCCAGCCTGAGTCGTGTTTGCCAATGGATTAGGTGACAATGGCACTTTATAAAGCTCTCACGGGACACTCAGATACAAGGAAAACACTTGGACACTGGTAATAATCTCAGACAAAATCGTTTCTCCTCCAGGACCTCAGAAGATCAGGTCGGGGAAGGTCACACACAGCTCGATAGGCCAACATTCGCTCTTGGTTTAGATTCGGGTTTCTCAACCTTATTGAGACCAAGACCCAGGAAATTCTTCCCAGGCCTCCCATGCCCCAACAGTGAAAAATAAAAAAGTTTATCCTCACACAATGAAAGGTCAGGAATGCAAAATATGTATTGAAATGTTGGAAGGCTCTGGATGGGGCTGGGCAGTGGCATAGTGTGGGGGGTGCGAGGGGGGCCGTGGCCCCGGGCGCAACATTTTAGGGAGCGAAATCCTGGCTCTGTCCCACAAAATTTTTATTTTATGTGCCCCCGCGGCCTGCGCTCCAGCCGCCATTTTTAGTCTCTGGCTGCCCATGTGATTGGGCGAATGGGGTCATGTCCCTGTGCGGTTTTCCTCTTCCACTTACCGCTCAGCGCTGATCTCATTTTAGTGCACCGAACACCAGCTCTGTTTGGTAGACTTGGGTGTCACTGTGGGGGGGGGGGGGGGTTTCTAGAGGAGACTCTCCAGGAGGCTAGGGGCTTTGCAGGGGCACTGTGGGAGAATGGAAGTACAGTGGGAAACTGTTGAAGGGTATGAGCACTTTGGGGGGCTGGAGGCTCTGCAGCAGGCTGGGAGGCACTATGGGAGAATGGGGGAGGGGGAAATATAGATCAAGGGATCTGCAACTGGCAGAAAGCCGGGAGGACACGGCCAGGAGGAGGGAGGACATGGCCGGGAGGAGGGAGGACACGGCCGGGAGGAGGGGGGGACACGGCCGGGAGGAGGGGGGGACACGGCCAAGAGGAGGGGGGGGACACGGCCAAGAGGAGGGGGGGGACACGGCCAAGAGGAGGGGGGGGACACGGCCAAGAGGAGGGGGGGGACACGGCCAAGAGGAGGGGGGACATGGCCAGGAGAGACCCTCCCCCTTACATCAGAGTCCCCAGAGACCCTCCCCCTTACATCAGGGTCCCCAGAGAGCCTTCCGCTTACATAAGGGTCCCCAGAGACCCTCCCACTTACGTCAGGGTCCCCAGAGAGCCTCCCCATACAACAGGGTCCCCAGAGAGCCTCCCCTTACATCAGGGTCCCCAGAGATGCCCCCCTTACATCAGGGTCCCCAGAGAGCCTTCCGCTTACATCAGGGTCCCCAGAGAGCCCCCCCCCTTACATCAGGGTCCCTAGAGGCCCCCCCCCCTTACATCAGGGTCCCTAGAGAGCCCCCCCTTACATCAGGGTCCCTAGAGAGCCCCCCCTTACATCAGGGTCCCCATAGAGCCTCCCCCCTACATCAAGGTGCCTAGACAGCCTCCCCCTAGCGCAGAAAAGAAGAAAGGGGAATCCTTGTCCGCTTTGAATGCTGGGCAGGAAGTGAGTTGCGTCCGTGATGTCACTGGTTGCTAGACGCTAGGGGACTATAGCAACCAGTGCCCAAGAGTAAAGTCAGGTGGAGGCGGGGATGGAGCCACTGCTACCATGGCTCAGTCCACCCCTGTCCCCTGCATTCCGGACCGGGACATACTACACCCAGCTGGTAAGAGACTCAGGGCTATGGGCCACAGACTCTGGGCTATAGCCCCAATAGCCACCCCCTAGCAACGCCACTGCCATGCCCATGAATCATTGAAGCACTATGGCACAATTTGCACAGTACATGGACATTTGTCATTACCAATATACAGCTTCTTCAACTATACTGTAAGTGAAGTAAAGTAAACAGTATTTCATTAGCAGTTGATAGAAAAGTTCAAACCATCCAATATTTTCACAAACGAACATCAGTCCACACTGTATACATTTCCTGAGAACCCAACACATTTTCTTACCTGTAGAGGTCCTTCTGTTTCTGCAAGTGCCCTCTCCAAGCGCCTCTTGACTTCTGACAGAGCATTCGTCTCACCGATCATCTGGTCGATTTCGTGAACGATCTCGGACTTCCAGAAGGCAATATCATTGACCCGCTCTCCCAAATCTTTGCTGGTGTCGGTCTGAATCCTTCTGGTCTTCTGATCTTTCTCTTGAATGAGGCGGCTGGTGTCCGCCCGAAGCCTCTCCGCACTGCGCCTGGAAGACTCCGAATCCCTGTAATTGGTCTCGTTGGACTTGTACCAGTCGTCGGGGGAGTACCTAGTGAAAAGCGCAGTCCTGTTGGAGGCGAAGGGTAGAATCTGAGCTGGACTGAGTCCGGGAGCGCTCTTGGACAGGGGAGCCAATGACGGGGTGGTTGAGGCAACTTTGTAGTAGGTGCTGGGCCTCCATGGTAGACTCAAACTATGGCTTAGGGTATAGTGGGGAAACCGGTTCTTGTAGCTTGATGCCATTGTGGATATGGCTGGCAGAAAGTTGGTAGGAGTTGGCCGATGTCGGGCATAGGTAGACGTCAGCGTTGAGCCCAGGATCTCCATGGTGGATGGAGTGGAGTCACCACCGTTGTCTGTAGACTGAAGACAGAAGAGAAAACAGGGCTGCTTAAACATTGACAAATTATGTAGAGTTATCATAAATGGTGGCAATACCAGAAACCCTATGAGTTGTAGATACACTCAACCAACTATATGGAGGTACTAAAAAATAAAAAACAATGAAAGGGTGTCTAAGAATGTGGAAGTGGCCAAGGAGAAGCAGTGATGGTAGTCAATGGGATGAATGGGCCACTCAGTAATGATGGAGTAATAAAATCCTGACAGGCTGGTTGTACAGAAGTCAATAGAGACGTTGACTTCTGTACAACCAACCTGCCTAGATGGATCGAGATTCGGCCTCTCCCTGCAGAACCAGCCGAACTTTGATCCACGTATGGCTGGCTTATGAGTCAATGACTGTGCAAGCAAAAAAAAACCTCCAATTGTATAAGAATTGTTCTCTCCAGCTGCTTCAAGTACCTTCACACTAAGCCAAGACTGGCCCATTGCCATAGACCAGTGATGGCGAACCTCGGCACCCCAGATGTTTTGGAAACTACATTTCCCAGGATGCTCATCTACACTGCAGAATGCATGAGCATCATGGGAAATGTAGTTCCAAAACATCTGGGGTGCCGAGGTTCTCCATCACTGCCATAGACCTTCGTTCATCAATTCCTATTCGTTACATTCACAAACGGCCAAATTTGAAAGGAAATTCCAAAACCTATAATTTATTAATAATAATAATAATAATAAAAAGTTTTTATCTAAATTGGTGGCACTATAGAAGTACCTTTTATAATAATAATAATAATAATAATAAGATTATTATTTATTTTTATTAATTTGTTACGTTGCATTAGTTGAGATGCGGCATTCGTTATTTCAGATAATTTGTAACTTCGGATAAATTCATATTCGTTATGTTCACTAACAGACAAATTTGAAAGGAAATTCCAAAACCTATAATTTATTATTATTATTATTATTATTATTAATAATAATAATAATAATAATATTTGTTTTAATCTAAATTGGTGGCACTATAGAAGTACCTTAAATAATAATAATAATTTTATTATTATTATTATTGTTATTTATTAATTTGTTACGTTCCATCAGTTGAGATGTGGCATTCGTTATTTTGAATAATTTGTAACTTCGGATAAATTCTTATTCGTTACATTCCCAAACGGCCAAATTTGAAAGAAAATTCCAAAACCTATCATTTATTACTAATAATAGGAATAATAAATATAAAAAGTTTTTATCTCAATTGGTGGCACTATAGAAGTACCTTAAATAATAATAATATTATTATTATTATTTATTTTTATTAATTTGTTACGTTATTTAGTTGAGATGTGGCATTCATTATTTCGGATAATTTGTAACTTCGGAAAAATTCTTATTCGTTTCATTCACTAACAGACAAATTTTAAAGGAAATTCCAAAACCTATAATTTATTATTATTAATAATAATAATAATAATAATAATAATAAAAATATTTTTTTTAAATCCAAATTGGTGGCACTATAGAAGTACTTTAAATAATAATAATAATAATAATAATTTTATTATTATTATTATTATTGTTATTTATTAATTTGTTACCTTCCATTAGTTGAGATGTGGCATTCGTTATTTTGAATAATTTGTAACTTCGGATAAATTCTTATTCGTTACATTCAGAAACGGCCAAATTTGAAAGGAAATTCCAAAACCTATAATTTATTAATAATAATAAAAATAAAAAAGTTTTTATCTAAATTGGTGGCACTATAGAAGTACCTTAAATAATAATAATATTATTATTATTATTTATTTTTCTTAATTTGTTACGTTCCATTAGTTTCCATTAGTGTGGCATTCGTTATTTCGGATAATTTGTAACTTCGGATAAATTCCTATTCGTTACATTCACTAACGGCCAAATTTGAAAGGAAATTCCAATACCTATCATTTAATAATAATAATAATAATAAATTTTTATTATTGTTATTATTAATTTGTTACGTTCCATTCATTTAGATGCGGCATTCATTATTTCAGATAATTTGTAACTTCGGATAAATTTGTATTGGTTACATTCACTAACAGCCAAATTTGAAAGGAAATTCCAAAACCTATAATTTATTAATAATAACATGAATAATAAAAATAAAGCGTTTTTATCCAAATTGGTGGCACTATAGAAGTTCTTTAAATAATAATAATATTATTATTATTATTTATTTTTATTAATTTGTTACCTTCCATTAGTTGAGATGCGGCATTCGTTATTTCAGATAATTTGTAACTTCGGATAAATTCGTATTCGTTACGTTCAAACAGACAAATTTGAAAGGAAATTCCAATACCTATAATTTATTTTTATTATTATTATTATTATTATTAATAATAATAATATATTTTTTTTTTTCTAAATTGGTAGCGCTATAGAAGTATCTTAAATAATAATAATATTATTATTATTAATTTGTAATGTTCAATTCGCTTAGATACGTCATTCATTATTCGGATAATTTGTAACTTCGGTAAATTAGTATTCGTTACGTTCACCAACAGACACATTTGAAATGAGATTCCTATACCTATAATGATAATAATAATGATAATAATAATAATGATAATAATAAAAAGATTTTATCTAAATTGGTGGCACTATAGAAGTACTTTAAATAATAATAATATTATTATTGTTATTAATTTGTTACGTTCCAAACCCCGGCGGATACAGCGAGCGCCTCTACTGCGACGGTGGCGATTCGCCTTCTGAGCCGACGCTTTCTCAGCCTATAATAGGCTGGAAGAGCGACGTCCCCGCCGGAAAGCGATAGCTGCAATTACCCGCCGATAAAACCAGTGTCAGCGCTTATTAATTGAGCGCGGCTGTGAAATAATAAGGGATCGCATTCCTCCTATCGGGTTACCTTCTCCCTCCAGATTCAGCGGCCACCCACGGGGATCTCCGCGCTCCCTGCGCACAAATATAGACGCCGTTTGTTTTGTTTTTTCTCTGTAGATGTTTATTTGCTACACTAACAAATACGAAGCCGGGAACGGGGCAAGCGGTCCAAGTCTTGGCCATCGTTCTCATTGACTGCGGCTTTGAAATCGTGCGACTTCAGGTGGACATCTGTGCATTTTTTTTGGCACGCTATACACTTATATGCCACTATATACAGTGCCTTGAAAAAGTATTCATACCCCTCTATATACAGTGCCTTGAAAAAGTATTCATACCCCTCTATATACAGCGCCTTGAAAAAGTATTCATACCCCTCTATATACAGCGCCTTGAAAAAGTATTCATACCCCTTGAAATTCCCCACATTTTCTCATGTTACACCCAAAAACGTAAATGTATTTTATTGGGATTTTATGTGATAAACCAACACAGAGTGTCACATAATTGTGAAGTGGAAGGAAAATGATAAATGATACATATAAATCTGTGAAAAGTGTGGGGGGAGGGGCATTTGCATGGCGCCCCCCCGGAGTCAATACTTTGTAGAACCCCCTTTCTCTACAAGTCTTTTTGGGGGGTGTCTCTACCAGCTTTGCACATCTAGAGAGGGACATTTCTGCCCATTCTTCTTCTCTGTAAAATATCTCTGTCTGATTGGATGGAGAGCGTCTGTGATCAGCAATTTTCAAGTCTTGCCCACAGATTCTCAATGGGATTTAGGTCTGGACTGTGACTGGGCCATTCTAACACATGAATAGGCTTTGATCTAAACCAGGGGTCTCCAAACTTTCTAAACAAAGTTTATTGTCCTTCAGAGTTTAGGGGGGCCGGATTGTGGCCATTAGAAGTAGAAAAGGTCCAGACAACAGTGGGCATAAACAATGTCCCATTGTTGGTGTCATTGGGAGAATTGTGTCCCATCATTGGAGTCATTGGGTCCCATTGTTAGTGTCATTGGGAGAAATTGGTTCCCATCATAGGTGTCATTGGGGGAATAGTGTCCCATAATTTGTGTTGTTGGACCCCATTGTTGGTGTCGTTGAGAGAATTGTGTCCCATTAATGGAGTCATTGGGCCCCATTGTTAGTAGCATTGGGAGAAATTGTGCCCCATCATAGGTGTCATTGGGGGGAATAGTGTCCCATCTAGGTGTCATTTGGAGGAATAGTGTCACATCATTGGTATCATTGGAAGGCATTGTGCCCCATCATTGTGCCCCATCGTTGGTGTCATTGGACCCCATTGTTGGTGTCATTGGGAGAAATTGTGTCCAATCATTGGGAGGCATTGTGCTCCTTTATTGATGTCAGTGAGGGGAATTACACACCATTGTTGGTATCAGTGGATAAAATAGTGCCCCGAGGGCCACATAAAAGCAAGCAAAGGGACACATCTGGCCCCGGGGCCACAGTTTGGAAACCAATGATCTAAACCATTTCATTGTAGCTCTGGCTGTACTTTAGGGTCGTTGTCCCCCCGTGTCTCAAGTCTTTTGCAGACTCCAACAGGTTTTCTTCTAAGATTGTTCTGTATTTGTCTCCATCCATCTTCCCATCAACTCTGACCAGCTTCCCTGTCCCTGCTGAAGAACAGCATCCCCACCATGTTCCTTTTACCTGTATCCTTAGTGGAGGGGGAAGGGGGGGTGTTTATGGCTTTTAGGGGGCACAACTGAGATCTGCAGCACCCCACTAGCTCCAGCAATGAGCCTGTCATGGGGTCCCCTACTGGCTGCAAGCTCTTGGGCAGTGCCCAAATAGTCAGTCCACCCCTGATGTCACCCCCTCTGGCGGGTGTCAACTGAGTGTGGTCTGCACCCCCCGTACCCTCATAGTGATGCCACTGCATCACATACCCTGCATTCTGCAGTTCCACGTGCACATTTATATGCGTTTTGTGGTGCTTTTTTACATGAGGGCCCCGTGACAGGCTCGTTGCTGGAGCTAATGGGGTGCTGCAGATCTCAGTTGCGCCCCCCTAAAAGCCATCCAAGAAGAATTACCCCCTTACAGATAGCTTAAAAGAGCAATGGTGTCAGTGGCTACTTATCAGCAGAAGTTGCTCAATCCTCGAGGAACCCCCAACAACCTCTAGAGGAACCCCCAACCACCTCTAGAGGAACCCCCAACCACCTCTAGAGGAACCCCCAACCACCTCTGGAGGAACCCCCAACAACCTCTGGAGGAACCCCCAACAACCTCTGGAGGAACCCCCAACAACCTCTGGAGGAACCCCCAACCACCTCTGGAGGAACCCCCAACCACCATAATCTGACGTTTCAGTTTGGAAGGATTGACCCTTTAAGTCATTCTTAAGATTTTCTAGTCAACCTCCCAGATATGACATGTTTATGTTTTAAGTTTGCAGCCCATACCAACCAATCAGGCTTTTCCATGGCTAACAGGAGGATCAAGCAGTTGTCTGATTGGTTACCATGGCACCTGTGGTATTGCAGTGTGCGGTGTGTAGGTAGGCAAAGCAACCTGACCCACAGACCTGGGGGGTTGGACGTTGGTCAGACAATTATTTCTATGATAAAGCATGCATGTACCCAAGAAACAAAATTGCCAGAAGAGCTTACACTTCATTGACGAAAATATATGGGGAAATATATATGTATATATATATATATATATATATATATATATATATATATATACACACACACACATATATACATAAATAGTATATATATTATATATATTTTAGAAGAAAAGAGGGGGAGAGAGAAATGAAGAAGAGGGAGAGAGAGAGAGAGAGAGGAGGAGAAAGAGGGAAGAAGAGAGGGGGGAGAGGGGGGAGAGGGGGGGAGGGGAGAGAGGGGGGAGAGAGAGAGAGATATGAAGAAGAGAAAGAGAGGGGGGAGGAGGGGGGAGGGAGGGGGGGGAGAGGGAGAGACGGGGGGAGAGGGAGAGACGGGGGGAGAGGGAGAGAGATTAAGGAGAGAGAGAGAGAGAGAGAGAGAGAGAGAGAGAGAGAGAGGAGAGAGAGAGAGAGGAGAGAGAGAGGAGAGAGAGAGAGGGGAGAGAGAGAGAGAGAGAGAGAGGAGAGAGAGAGAGAGAGGAGAGAGAGAGAGAGAGAGAGAGAGAGAGGAGAGAGAGAGAGAGAGAAGGGGAGAGAGAGAGAGAGAGAGGTAGAGGGGAAGGAGGGAGAGAGAGAGAGTTAGAGGGGGAAGGAGAGAGAGAGAGGTAGAGGGGGAAGGACGGAGCGAGAGAGAGGTAGAGGGGGAAGGAGAGAGAGAGAGGAGAGAGAGGGGGAAGGAGAGAGAGAGAGGTAGAGGGGGAAGGAGAGAGAGAGAGGTAGAGGGGGAAGGGAGAGAGAGAGGGATGGAGAGAGAAAGAGGGGGAGAGAAGAGGGGGGAAGGAGAGAGAGAGAGGGGGGGAAGAGAGAGAGAGAGAGGGGGAAAGAGAGAGAGAGAGAAAAGGGGAAGAGAGAGAGAGAGGAGGGGGAGAGAGAGAGAGGGGGAGAGAGAGAGAAGGGGGAGAGGAGAGAGGGGGGAGAGAGAGAAGGGGGAGAGAGAGAGAAGGGGGAGAGAGAGAGAAGGGGGAGAGAGAGAGAAAAGGGGAGAGAGAGAGAGGGGGGGAGAGGGGGAGGGGAGAGGGAGAGAGAGGGGGGGAGAGGGAGAGAGAGGGGGGGGAGAGAGAGAGAGAAGGGGGAGAGAGAGAGAGGGGGGAGAAGGAGAGAGAGAGCTAGGGAGGGGGAGAGGGGGGAGAGAGAGGAGAGGGGGAGAGGGGGAGAGAGAGGGGGGGGAGAGGGAGAGAGAGAGGGGAGAGAGGAGAGGGAGAGGGGGGGGGGAGAGGAGAGAGAGGGGGGGGGGGAGAGGGAGAGAGAGGGGGGGAAAGAGAGGGGGGAGAGGGGGAGAGAGAGGGTTTTCGGGGGCTCGAGAGAGGGGGAGGAGACGGGGAGGTCGGAGAGAGGGGGGGGGAGAGGGAGAGAGGGGGGAGAGGGAGAGAGAGTCGGGAGAGGGAGGAGAGAGGGGGGGAGAGAGAGGGAATGAGAGAGACTCGAGAGAGGGGAGGGAGAGAGAGAGCGAGAGAGAGAGAGGGGAGGGAGGAGAGAGAGAGAGCTGCGCTCTCGCTCGCGAGCGAGAGAGAGAGAGAGAGAGAGAGAGAGAGAGAGCTTCGAGACGCCTCTCGGAGATGAGAGCTCGAGAGAGAGAGAGCGAGAGAGAGCTCTGAGAGTTTAATTGACATTTTCTCTGTCATTTTTTATGTCCTCCTGTATTTAGTAACTTGAATGGGAATTGTATTCATTTTGTTGTTTCTTTATGAATAAATAATTGTGTAATAATTATACAAAAAATATAATACACACAACATAAGTACATCAGTGTATATACCATATATATATACATTTATATATATATATACATATATATACATCCATATACATATACACACCATATATACACACATGATTGTAGTTTTGTATGGGGGGGGGGATTTGGTATTTATTGTAGTGATGTTTTGTATTTTTGTAGAAAATATCAACATTTATGAGGTCAGAGGGGGGGGCATTTTTTTGGGGCTATTTAAATCCCAGGGTAGTGAAGACCCTCCGTTTTGCTGAGCTCTATAGATCGATCGATCGATTCATGTAAGGATACAAAGTTGAATTTGTGATTTTATGAACCCCCATACTATAGAAATATTCTCTGCATGACACTCTGGGAATTTGAGGGACGCACACAGGGGCCATTTATACATTTCCAGAGATGAGGCTCCTGATGATTGGTCAGGACATGTTGCATGTTTTGGGGGGCGCTCTCTTGCCTGTGCTGGTGACGGGGTGATTGCCCCAGTATTACAGATGGTTTGTGTCTGCAGATTGGCACTTTCTGGGTCCCAGGTCTGTATCAGTGGCAGGGAGACATAGGCGGACAGCACAGGTAGGTGCAGGCAGGGATATACCTGCAGGTAGGTAGGATGGGGCCCCTCCCCTGCCAAGTAGTCAGGACAGAAAAGAAGGGATTGTCCCTCGGTTAGGTAGGTGCAGGCTGGGACTCATCTGCAGGTAGGTACTCAATACAGGTAGGCTGAGACTTACCTACAGGTAGGTAGTTAGGATAGGTAGGCTGGGACCCCCTTTAGGTGGATAGTCAGGGCAGGTAGACCGAGACCCCCCCCCCCCCCCAGGTAGATAGTCGGGACAGGTTGGTTGGGGCTCAGCTGTGGGTAGATAGCCAAGATAAGTAGGAAAGGCACTCTCAGGTATGTAACTAGGACAGGTAGGTGGAGGCTAGGACTCACCTGCAGGTAATAGTCAGGAAAGGTAGGTAGAACAGTTGGGCTGGGGCTCACCTGCAGGAAGGTAGTCAGGACAGGTGCGGGTTGGGGCTCACTTACAGGTAGGCTGGCAGTGAGGTTCACCTGCTGGTTGGTAATTAAGACAGGTAGGTAGTCAGGACAGGTAGGTTGAGGTTCACATGCAGGTAGGTAGTCAGGACAGTGGGGCTCTCTTTCGGGTACTGTAGATAGTCAGAACTGGTGAACGGGGCTCTCCTGCAGATAAGTAGTCAGGACAGGTAGGTGGGACTCACCCTCAGATAGGTAGTCAGAACTGTTAAATGGGGGCTCACCCTCAGGTAGGTAGATGGGACTCACCTGCAGATAGGTAATCAAGTCAGGTAGGTGGGACTCACCTGCAGGTAGATGGGACTCATTTGCAGGTAGGTAATCAGGACAGGTAGGTGGGACTCATCTTCAGGTAGTCAGGACATGTAGGTGGGACTCACATGAAGGTAGGTAGTCAGGACAGGCTGGTGACTCACCTGCAGGTAGGTAGTTAGGACAGGATGGTGGGACTCACCTACAGGGAGATGGGACTCACTTGCAGGTAGGTAGCCAGGACAGGTAGGTGACTCACCTGCAGGTAGGTAGTTAGGACAGGATGGTGGGACTCACCTACAGGGAGATGGGTCTCACTTGCAGGTAGGTAGCCAGGACAGGTAGGTGACTCACCTGCAGGTAGGTAGTTAGGACAGGATGGTGGGACTCACCTACAGGGAGATGGGACTCACTTGCAGGTAGGTAGCCAGGACAGGTAGGTGACTCACCTGCAGGTAGGTAGTTAGGACAGGATGGTGGGACTCACCTACAGGGAGATGGGTCTCACTTGCAGGTAGGTAGCCAGGACAGGTAGGTGACTCACCTGCAGGTAGGTAGTTAGGACAGGATGGTGGGACTCACCTACAGGGAGATGGGACTCACTTGCAGGTAGGTAGCCAGGACAGGTAGGTGACTCACCTGCAGGTAGGTAGTTAGGACAGGATGGTGGGACTCACCTACAGGGAGATGGGTCTCACTTGCAGGTAGGTAGCCAGGACAGGTAGGTGACTCACCTGCAGGTAGGTAGTTAGGACAGGATGGTGGGACTCACCTACAGGGAGATGGGACTCACTTGCAGGTAGGTAGCCAGGACAGGTAGGTGACTCACCTGCAGGTAGGTAGTCAGGTTCTGGAGCCGCTCTCTCTGCTCCTTCTGCTCTCAGCAGCTCTGATCATCTCCTCGGTCTGCAGCCATCAGCCCTCCCGCGGCTTCTCTCAGTCCCGTAGACTGGCATTCCTCCCAACCAATCAGCGGGCAGCCCTTCCAGAAGAGGGCGGGCCGTGACTGACAGCCGGCCAGTGATGGCCGAGGCTGGGCGGGGCCGAGAGCGCATCTGAGTTCGGTTGCCATGGACGCACATGTCCCTAGCGACCAGAGTTAGAGAACACATGGAGGGCTCAGAGCCTCAGACAGGAGGGGCCCCGGGGGGGCCCCACACCGATCATAACAAGCATCCAATCCCTGCTCCCCTGTATTATATATACCATCACTGAGTATATATACTGTGTGTGTGATATCTCCTATAGATGATCAATGGGGGCCACACACCCACCAATCTCCTTCCATGGACCAATAATTATAAATGATCATATGGCGGCCATCAGGAATTAGAGAGGGGGGGGGGTGCCACAAATTGGGGGGGTTGCCCTGGGGGATCTCTGGGCCCCTTACAAATAAAATAAAATTAATAAAGGAAAATATTATATATACATATATAAAGAGGGGGCCCTTTAATAATAATAATAATAATTATATAAAAAAAATTGTACATTTTTATTTTTGTAAAAAAAAAAAGGGGGGGGGGGGGTTGCCGCCGACCGGGGGCCCTGGGGACCTCTGGGCCCTTTAATAAGAAAAAATAATATATATATATATAAAAATGTTATCATCCGGGGTACTGGGGACCTTTGGGCCCTTTAATAAAAATAAAAAATAAATAAAAAAATAAAAATATATATTTTTATAAAAGAAAAAAAAAAGGGGGGGTTGCTATCCGGGGCCCTGGGAACCTCCGGGCCTCTGGGGACGTCCGAACCTTACAACCTTACAAAAACCTTACAAAAAATAAAATAAAAATAAATGTTGAAAAAAAAGGGGGGTGGCGATCCGGGCCCCTGGGAACCTCCGGGCTCTAACAGGTGTGCTGCCTGTACCCCCCCCTGATGGTGGCCCTGCATACACACCTCCATAAATAATTCATTTATTTTCCAAATGATCTCTTCCAATAATCTGTCTATAATCCACAATCCAATCTATCACTATCACCACCCCCCCCCCCCAGGAATTCGATCGACAGCTGGAAGATACGATCGAAAGTTATCGATCACACATCAGATCAAGCGATCAATCGAAATTTGATGGTATTTATTAGGAAATATGGTGATCAATAATTTTCCACCTTGGCCGATCGACTCAGTTTGATTGATTTCAATCTAAATCTTAATCGATCAAAAGAGAAGTTTTGGAAATTCAATTGTTTGCCGATCTATTTGGATCCAATCGATTGGATAGTGAATTAGAAGTGTGGCCACCATGGGTCATATGGAATGATCATATTGGTAGGTGTGCGAAAGAATCGTAGGTGCGTGGCTGTGAAGAATGATGGGGACGGGGCAATGGCGGGGCTGTGAAGTATCATGGGGGTGGGGCTGTGAAGAATCATGGAGGCGGGGCTGTGAAGAATCATGACAGCGACGCTGTGAAGAATCATGGGGGCAGGGCTGTGAATAATCATGGAGGCGGGGCTGTGAAGAATCATGGAGGCGTGGCTGTGAAGAATGATGGGGATGGGGCAATGGCGGGGCTGTGAAGTATCATGGGGGTGGGGCTGTGAAGAATCATGGAGGCAGGGCTGTGAATAATCATGGAGGCGGGCTGTGAAGAATCATGGGGGCTGTGAAGAATCATGACAGCGACGCTGTGAAGAATCATTGGGCCGGGCTGTGAATAATCATGGAGGCGGGGCTGTGAAGAATCATGGAGGCGTGGCTGTGAAGAATGATGGGGATGGGGCAATGGCGGGGCTGTGAAGTATCATGGGGGTGGGGCTGTGAAGAATCATGGAGGCAGGGCTGTGAAGAATCATGGGGACTGTGAAGAATCATGGGGGCGGGGCTGTGAAGAATCGTGGCGGCGGTGCTGCGTAAAATCATGGCGGCGGTGCTGCGAAGAATTATGGTGGCATTACGTAGACCCGATTGGAGGGCAGTGAAGAATTATGGCGGTGGAGCTGTGAATAATCATGGTGGCGGCGCTGCGTAAAATCATGGCGGCATTACTTAGACCCGATTGGAGGGCTGTGAAGAATCATGGCGGCATTACGTAGACCGGATTGGAGGGCGGTGAAGAATCATGGCGGCATTACGTAGACCGGATTGGAGGGCGGTGAAGAATCATGGCGGCATTACGTAGACCGGATTGGAGGGCGGTGAAGAATCGGTGGAGGATGGCGGCAAGATGGAGGTGAGGGGGGAAGATTGGAGGGGATTACGTAGACCCGATTGGAGGGCGGTGAAGAATCATGGCGGCATTACGTAGACCGGATTGGAGGGCTGTGAAGAATCATTGCGGCGGTTCTGTGAAGAATTATGGCGGCATTACGTAGACCCGATTGGAGGGCAGTGAAGAATTATGGCGGTGGAGCTGTGAATAATAATCATGGTGGCGGCGGCGCTGCGTAAAATCATGGCGGCATTACGTAGACCCGATTGGAGGGCTGTGAATGAAACATGGGGGCGGGGCTGTGAAGAATCATGGCAGCATTACGTAGACCCGATTGGAGGGCAGTGAAGAATCATGGAGGCATTGCGTAGACCTGATTGGAGGGCGGTGAAGAATCATGGCGGCATTACGTAGACCCGATTGGAGGGCAGTGAAGAATCATGGAGGCATTGCGTAGACCTGATTGGAGGGCGGTGAAGAATCATGGAGGCATTGCGTAGACCTGATTGGAGGGCGGTGAAGAATCATGGCGGCATTACGTAGACCCGATTGGAAGGCTGTGAAGAATCATGGGGGCGGGGCTGTGAAGAATTATGGCGGCATTGCGTAGACCCGATTGGAGGGAGGTGAAGAATCATGGCGGCATTACGTAGACCGGATTGGAGGGCGGTGAAGAATCATGGCGGCATTACGTAGACCGGATTGGAGGGCGGTGAAGAATCATGGCGGCATTACGTAGACCGGATTGGAGGGCGGTGAAGAATCATGGCGGCATTACGTAGACCCGATTGGAGGGCGGTGAAGAATCATGGCGGCATTACGTAGACCGGATTGGAGGGCGGTGAAGAATCATGGCGGCATTACGTAGACCGGATTGGAGGGCTGTGAAGAATCATGGCGGCGGTTCTGTGAAGAATTATGGCGGCATTACGTAGACCCGATTGGAGGGCAGTGAAGAATTATGGCGGTGGAGCTGTGAATAATCATGGTGGCGGCGCTGCGTAAAATCATGGCGGCATTACGTAGACCCGATTGGAGGGCTGTGAATGAAACATGGGGGCGGGGCTGTGAAGAATCATGGCAGCATTACGTAGACCCGATTGGAGGGCAGTGAAGAATCATGGAGGCATTGCGTAGACCCGATTGGAGGGCAGTGAAGAATCATGGAGGCATTGCGTAGACCTGATTGGAGGGCGGTGAAGAATCATGGAGGCATTGCGTAGACCTGATTGGAGGGCGGTGAAGAATCATGGCGGCATTACGTAGACCCGATTGGAAGGCTGTGAAGAATCATGGGGGCGGGGCTGTGAAGAATTATGGCGGCATTGCGTAGACCCGATTGGAGGGAGGTGAAGAATCATGGCGGCATTGCGTAGACCCGATTGGAGGGCGGTGAAGAATCATGGCGGCATTGCGTAGACCCGATTGGAGGGCGGTGAAGAATCATGGCGGCATTGCGTAGACCCGATTGGAGGGAGATGAAGAATCATGGCGGCATTACGTAGACCCGATTGGAAGGCTGTGAAGAATCATGGGGGCGGGGCTGTGAAGAATTATGGCGGCATTGCGTAGACCCGATTGGAGGGCGGTGAAGAATCATGGCTACATTACGTAGACCCGATTGGAAGGCTGTGAAGAATCATGGCAGCATTGCGTAGACCCGATTGGAGGGCGGTGAATGAAACATGGGGGCGGGGCTGTGAAGAATCATGGCAGCATTACGTAGACCCGATTGGAGGGCGGTGAAGAATCATGGCGGCATTACGTAGACCCGATTGAAAGGCTGTGAAGAATCATGGGGGCGGGGCTGTGAAGAATTATGGCGGCATTGCGTAGACCCGATTGGAGGGAGGTGAAGAATCATGGCGGCATTGCGTAGACCCGATTGGAGGGCGGTGAAGAATCATGGAGGCATTGCGTAGACCTGATTGGAGGGCGGTGAAGAATCATGGCGGCATTACGTAGACCCGATTGGAGGGCGGTGAAGAATCATGGCGGCATTACGTAGACCCGATTGGAGGGCGGTGAAGAATCATGGCGGCATTACGTAGACCGGATTGGAGGGAGGTGAAGAATTATGGCGGCATTACATAGACCCGATTGGAGGGAGGTGAAGAATCATGGGGGCGGAGCTGTGAAGAATTATGGCGGCATTACGTAGACCCGATTGGAAGGCTGTGAAGAATTATGGCGGCATTGCGTAGGGCCGTATCTCCAACACTATTTGGAGGGCCCAAACTACTCCAGCCCTGATTGGAGGGCTCCAGCTCCACATTCCAATATGAGGGTCACGTGTATGTTTTTTTTGGGGACCGCTGCAGACGTGATAATGAATGGGCGGAGCTAACACAACACACGATCACCAATGACAATTGATTGACATTCCCATCATGTTTGTATCATTATTGTCACATTGTACAGATGAACCTCCACTCTTCTATATCGGTCTCTATACAGTCACCGATCGTCTCTGGAATCTGGCTCTGGATTGGTTGCTGGGGGCGGGTCTTCTCCGCAGTGTCCGCCATCATGTAACGGGATTCTCGGTGTCACACAACATGGAACTAAAGTGTTTATTTCATTCATAGCCGTAATCCGATCTTCTCTCTTCCCTGCAGTCATTTGCTGATTAGATCTCCCACAGGAAAATTGTCTGACCTGTAACTGGAAGATGAAATGGTAAAGACAGGAGGAACAAAAGAAAGGGGGAAGAAGGGAGAGAAAAAAAAAGATATAAGAAAGAAAGAAAAGGGAAAAAAGAAGGAAGGAGGAAGAAGGAAGGAAGAAAGGGAGGAAGGAAGGGCAGAAGGAAGGAAAGCAGAAAGGAAGGGAAGAAACAAAGAAAGAAAAGAGGGAGAAAGGAAAGAAGGGAGGGAGGAAGGAAGGAAGGAAGGTAGAAAGAAAGAGAGGGAGGAAGGAGGGAAGGGAGAAAGGAAGGGAGGGAGGAAGGAAGGAAGGGAGAAAGGAAGGGAGGGAGGAAGGAAGGAAGGGAGAAAGGAAGGGAGGGAGGAAGGAAGGAAGGGAGAAAGGAAGGGAGGAAAGAAGGAAGGGAAAAAGAAAGGAAAGCAGGAAGAAAGGGGGAGGGAAGGAGGATGGAAGGGAAGAAAGGAGAGAGAAAGGGAAGCAGGAAGGAAGAAAGGGAGGGATGTAGGAAGGGAAGAAGGAAGAGAAGGAAGGAAGGAAGGAAATAAAGCAGAAACGGAGGGAAGAAGAAAGAAAGAAAAGAGGAATAAAGGAAAGAAGGGTGGAAGGAAGAACAGGAGGGAGAAAGGAAGGCAAAAAGGAAGGGAGGGAGGGAAGGGAAAAAGGAAGTAAAGAAGGGAGAGAGAAAAGGAAGCAAGAAGAAAGGAAGAAAGGGAGGGAAGGAAGGAAGGAAAGAAGGGAGAGAGAAAGGGAAGCAGGAAGAAAGGGGGAGAGAGGGAGGGAAGGAGGAAGGAAGGGAAGAAGGGAGAGAGAAAGGGAAGCAGGAAAAAAGGAAGAAAGGGAGGGATGTAGGGAGGGAAGAAGGAAGGGAAGAAGGGAGGGAGGAAGGAAGGGAAAAAGGAAGAAGGAAGGAAGGAAATAAAGCAGAAAGGGAGGGAAGAAGAAAAAAATAGAGCAAAGGGGAAGAAAGAAAAGAAAGGAGGGAGGAAGGAAGAACGGTAGGGATAAAGGAAGGAAGGCAAAAAGGAAGGAAGGCAAAAAGGGAGGGAGGGAAGGGAAAAAAAAGGAAAGAAGGGAGAGAGAAAGGGAAGCAGGAGGAAAGGGGGAGAGAGGGAGGGAAGGAGAAAGGAAGGGAAGAAGAGAGAGAGAAAGGGAAGCAGGAAGGAAGGGAGGGACGTAGGGAGGGAGGGAGGAAGGAAGGAAGGAAGGAAGGAAGGAAGGAAGGAAGGAAGGAAGGGAGGGAGGGAAGGAGGAAGAAAAGAAGGGAGGGAGTAAGGAAGGAAGGCAAAAAGGAAGGGAGGGAGGGAAGGGGAAAAGGTAGGAAAGAAGGGAGAGAGAAAGGGAAGCAGGAAGAGGGAGGGAGGGAAGAAGTAAGGGAGGAAGAAAGGAAGGAAAGGAGAGAGAAGTCGATGTAGGAAGGAAGGAAGGGAGGAAGGGAAGGGGGAGGAAGGATGAAACAACAAAGTAAGAATGAAAGAGAAAGAAAGAGAGAGAAGTAACTTTAGGAGAAAGAATGTAAAGCTATAATCATCTGAAAGCCGTGGATCCAGAGCGAGGGAA
The DNA here is from genome assembly GCA_029574335.1 of Rana kukunoris. NCBI lineage: Eukaryota > Metazoa > Chordata > Amphibia > Anura > Ranidae > Rana > Rana kukunoris. The sequence goes on from CM056060.1 coordinate 156,342,852, forward strand.
CACATTGCCATCATTAAAGGCTGCGACTGGAAGAAAAGAAAAGAAAATAGAAAAGGAAAGGAGGGGCCGTGCCAAGAAGATTGTCAGAAAGCTGCTGTAGCCGATGACAGGATTGTAGTCATTCACTGGGAAGACTTCATGGTATAAAATAAGGTTTCAATGGAATGTGCCTTTAAAAATTGTTCATACAGTGTATACTATATATACGTAAATATTTTTAGAAATTTGGGACGCTGATTTCTGATTGGTTGCCTTGTCTAGTATGAAGGCCCCTGCGGTCGGTGGCACGTGCACGCACGCACGCTCGCCAGGAAAAACAAAGTTGCTGGGGTCACTCAGGAGATGAGTTTATCTAATAAGGATATCCCAGTATTGTCCTCTCTATAGATGACGTACACGACATATACTGTCCTCCCCGATACTCACTGATAGTATATACTGTATATACATTATCTCACAAAAGTAAGTACACCCCCTCACTCACTTCTCTTGTATCTTTTCATGTGACAACACTGAAGAAATTACACTTTGTATCTCCAATGTTGTGTAGTGAGTGTACAGCTTGTATAACAAATAACTCAACACACAGCCATTCATGTCTAAACCTGCTGGCAACAGAAGTCAGGACACCCCCTAAGTGAAAATGTCCAAATTTGGCCCATCTAGACATTTTTTCTCCCCGATTCCTTTTTTTTTTTTGTCACAATCACTTTCTATTAAACCCCTCCCCCTCTACTGGGACCCAAATATCGGGACAATCTGATAAAATGTGGGACTTTGATGATGGGCGCACGTACCGCGCATGTCCTCCGAGTGCGGCCCGCTCGCTGTTTGAAGTGGTCACGCAAAGCTCGGAATTCTCCTCTCCTCTTTTATCATAATGACAGATAACGTCATTATGCAGAACATGGCCGTGGGGGGGCCGGGCCCCTGACATTACATGGAGGGTCACTATTAAAAAAGAGAGTCTTGTTTGGGACCCCTCCCCCTCCTCCTCCCCCATAGTTACTGTACCGTGATAGATACTAATTATCCTTCAAGGAACTCCATTGTCAGCTCGTTGGGTTCCCAAAGACTCAACTAACGAGCATGCTCAGTAATGACTCAACTAACGAGCATGCTCAGTAATGACTCAACTAACGAGCATGCTCAGTAATGACTCAACTAACGAGCATGCTCAGTAATGACTCAACTAACGAGCATGCTCAGTAATGACTCACTCGCCGGACACTTTATTACAGTGCCTTGAAAAAAAGTATTCATACCCCTTGAAATTCCCCAAATTTTATCATGTTACAGCAAAAAAGGTAAATGTATTTTATTGGGATTTTATGTGATAGACCGGGGGTCTCCAAACGTTCCAAACAAAGGGCTGGATTACTGTCCTCCAGACTTTAAGGGGGCCGGACTGTGGCCATCAGAAGTACAAAATCCCCCATCGCTGGTGTTATAGGGAGAAACTCCATCACTGGGAGGAATTCTGCCCCATCATTGGTGTCATTGGGAGGAATTCTGCCCCATCATTGGGAGGAATTCTGCCCCATCATTGGTGTCATTGGGAGGAATTCTGCCCCATCATTGGTGTCATTGGGAGGAATTCTGCCCCATCATTGGGAGGAATTTTGCCCCATCATTGGTGTCATTGGGAGGAATTCTGCTCCATCATTGGTGTCATTGGGAGGAATTCTGCTCCATCATTTGTGTCATTGGGAGGAATTCTGCTCCATCATTTGTGTCATTGGGAGGAATTCTGCCCCATTATTGGTGTCATTGGGAGGAATTCTGCCCCATCATTGGTGTCATTGGGAGGAATTCTGCTCCATCATTGGTGTCATTGGGAGGAATTCTGCTCCATCATTTGTGTCATTGGGAGGAATTCTGCCCCATTATTGGTGTCATTGGGAGGAATTCTGCCCCATCATTGGTGTCATTGGGAGGAATTCTGCTCCATCATTGGTGTCATTGGGAGGAATTCTGCTCCATCATTTGTGTCATTGGGAGGAATTCTGCCCCATCATTGGTGTCATTGGGAGGAATTCTGCCCCATCATTGGGAGGAATTTTGCCCCATCATTGGTGTCATTGGGAGGAATTCTGCCCCATCATTGGGAGGAATTTTGCCCCATCATTGGTGTCATTGGGAGGAATTCTGCTCCATCATTGGTGTCATTGGGAGGAATTCTGCCCCATCATTGGTGTCATTGTGAGGAATTCTACACCATCGTTAGTGTCATTGGGAGAAATCCTGCCCCATCATTGGTGTCATTGGGAGGAATTCTGCCCCATCATTGGGAGAAACTCTGCCCCATCATTGGTGTCATTGGGAGAAATTCTGCCCCATCATTGGGAGGAATTCTGCTCCATCAACAGTGTCATTGGAAGGAATACTGCCCCATCATTGGTGTCATTGGGATGAATTCTGCCCCATCATTGGGAGGAATTCTGCCCCATCATTGGTGTCATTGGGAGGAATTCTACCCCATCATTGGGAGGAATTCTGCCCCATCATTGGAAGGAATTCTGCCCCATCATTGGTGTCATTGGGAGGAATTCTGCCCCATCTTTGGTGTCATTGGGAGGAATTCTGCCCCATCATTGGAAGGAATTCTGCTCCATCATTTGTGTCATTGGGAGGAATTCTGCCCCATCATTGGTGTCATTGGGAGGAATTCTGCCCCATCATTGGGAGGAATTCTGCCCCATCATTGGTGTCATTGGGAGGAATTCTGCCCCATCATTGGTGTCATTGGGAGGAATTCTGCCCCATCATTGGGAGGAATTTTGCCCCATCATTGGTGTCATTGGGAGGAATTCTGCTCCATCATTGGTGTCATTGGGAGGAATTCTGCTCCATCATTTGTGTCATTGGGAGGAATTCTGCCCCATCATTGGTGTCATTGGGAGGAATTCTGCCCCATCATTGGTGTCATTAGGAGGAATTCTGCTCCATCATTGGTGTCATTGGGAGGAATTCTGCTCCATCATTTGTGTCATTGGGAGGAATTCTGCCCCATCATTGGGAGGAATTCTGCCCCATCATTGGTGTCATTGGGAGGAATTCTGCCCCATCATTGGTGTCATTGGGAGGAATTCTGCCCCATCATTGGGAGGAATTTTGCCCCATCATTGGTGTCATTGGGAGGAATTCTGCTCCATCATTGGTGTCATTGGGAGGAATTCTGCCCCATAATTGTGAGGAATTCTACATCATCGTTAGTGTCATTGGGAGAAATCCTGCCCCATCATTGGTGTCATTGGGAGGAATTCTGCCCCATCATTGGGAGAAACTCTGCCCCATCATTGGTGTCATTGGGAGAAATTCTGCCCCATCATTGGGAGGAATTCTGCTCCATCAACAGTGTCATTGGAAGGAATACTGCCCCATCATTGGTGTCATTGGGATGAATTCTGCCCCATCATTGGGAGGAATTCTGCCCCATCATTGGGAGGAATTCTGCCCCATCATTGGTGTCATTGGGAGGAATTCTACCCCATCATTGGGAGGAATTCTGCCCCATCATTGGAAGGAATTCTGCCCCATCATTGGTGTCATTGGGAGGAATTCTGCCCCATCTTTGGTGTCATTGGGAGGAATTCTGCCCCATCATTGGAAGGAATTCTGCTCCATCATTTGTGTCATTGGGAGGAATTCTGCCCCATCATTGGTGTCATTGGGAGGAATTCTGCCCCATCATTGGGAGGAATTCTGCCCCATCATTGGTGTCATTGGGAGGAATTCTGCCCCATCATTGGTGTCATTGGGAGGAATTCTGCCCCATCATTGGGAGGAATTTTGCCCCATCATTGGTGTCATTGGGAGGAATTCTGCTCCATCATTGGTGTCATTGGGAGGAATTCTGCTCCATCATTTGTGTCATTGGGAGGAATTCTGCCCCATCATTGGTGTCATTGGGAGGAATTCTGCCCCATCATTGGTGTCATTAGGAGGAATTCTGCTCCATCATTGGTGTCATTGGGAGGAATTCTGCTCCATCATTTGTGTCATTGGGAGGAATTCTGCCCCATCATTGGGAGGAATTCTGCCCCATCATTGGTGTCATTGGGAGGAATTCTGCCCCATCATTGGTGTCATTGGGAGGAATTCTGCCCCATCATTGGGAGGAATTTTGCCCCATCATTGGTGTCATTGGGAGGAATTCTGCTCCATCATTGGTGTCATTGGGAGGAATTCTGCCCCATAATTGTGAGGAATTCTACACCATCGTTAGTGTCATTGGGAGAAATCCTGCCCCATCATTGGTGTCATTGGGAGGAATTCTGCCCCATCATTGGGAGAAATTCTGCCCCATCATTGGGAGGAATTCTGCTCCATCAACAGTGTCATTGGAAGGAATACTGCCCCATCATTGGTGTCATTGGGATGAATTCTGCCCCATCATTGGGAGGAATTCTGCCCCATCATTGGTGTCATTGGGAGGAATTCTACCCCATCATTGGGAGGAATTCTGCCCCATCATTGGAAGGAATTCTGCCCCATCATTGGTGTCATTGGGAGGAATTCTGCCCCATCTTTGGTGTCATTGGGAGGAATTCTGCCCCATCATTGGAAGGAATTCTGCTCCATCATTTGTGTCATTGGGAGGAATTCTGCCCCATCATTGGTGTCATTGGGAGGAATTCTGCCCCATCATTGGGAGGAATTTTGCCCCATCATTGGTGTCATTGGGAGGAATTCTGCTCCATCATTGGTGTCATTGGGAGGAATTCTGCCTCATCATTGGAAGGAATTCTGCTCCATCATTTGTGTCATTGGGAGGAATTCTGCCCCATCATTGGTGTCATTGGGAGGAATTCTACCCCATCATTGGGAGGAATTCTGCCCCATCATTGGAAGGAATTCTGCCCCATCATTGGTGTCATTGGGAGGAATCCTGACCCATCTTTGGTGTCATTGGGAGGAATTCTACCCCATCATTGGGAGGAATTCTGCCCCATCATTGGGAGGAATTCTGCCCCATCATTGGGAGGAATTCTGCCCCATCATTGGTGTCATTGGGAGGAATTCTGCCCCATCATTGGTGTCATTGGGAGGAATTCTGCCCCATCATTGGAAGGAATTCTGCCCCATCATTGGTGTCATTGGGAGGAATTCTACCCCATCATTGGGAGGAATTCTGCCCCATCATTGGGAGGAATTCTGCCCCATCATTGGTGTCATTGGGAGGAATTCTGCCCCATCATTGGTGTCATTGGGAGGAATTCTGCCCCATCATTGGAAGGAATTCTGCCCCATCATTGGTGTCATTGGGAGGAATTCTACCCCATCATTGGGAGGAATTCTGCCCCATCATTGGGAGGAATTCTGCCCCATCATTGGTGTCATTGGGAGGAATTCTGCCCCATCATTGGTGTCATTGGGAGGAATTCTGCCCCATCATTGGTGTCATTGGGAGGAATTCTGCCCCATCATTGGAAGGAATTCTGCCCCATCATTGGTGTCATTGGGAGGAATTCTGCCCCATCATTGGTGTCATTGGGAGGAATTCTGCCCCATCATTGGTGTCATTGGGAGGAATTCTGCCCCATCATTGGTGTCATTGGGAGGAATTCTGCCCCATCATTGGTGTCATTGGGAGGAATTCTGCCCCATCATTGGGAGGAATTCTGCCCCATCATTGGTGTCATTGGGAGGAATTAAATATGTGAAAACTGTAGGGGGGTGGGCATTCGTATTCAGCCCCCCTTTACTCTGATACCCCCAACTAAAATCTAGAGGAACCAATTGCCCTCAGAAGTCACCTAATTAGTAAATAGAGTCCCTCCTGTGTATCATTTAATCCTAGTAGAAATACAGCTGTTCTGTGAAGCCCTCAGAGGTTTGTTAGAGAACCTTGGTGAACAAAACAGCATCACGAAGGCCCAAGGAACACACCAGACAGGTCGGGGATAAAGTTGTGGAGAAGTATAAAGCCGGGTTAGGTGGAGGGCCGCCTGTTTGAGACCCCTGCTCTAGTCTAGACATCCCCCCTTGGGCTCAGCTGATCACAGATCAGGGTATAGGGCCAATCACATGTGACCAGCTGTGTCCAATGACAGCAGGCTGCAGAACAGGCGTCTCTGGCATTTCTTTCCTCACGCTGACAGCCTGAGGAGAAGAGAAGAAAGTTGCACCCGAGTGTTTTACATACACCAGCGGCCTTTGAGGAGGGACAAGAAGTCGCATCCGAGTCGCACCCATCCAAATCCAATCCGGGTTGAACACGAGTGACCCTCCAACGTTGTTCCTTTTACTACAAATTCTAAATTGAAAGCAGAGAGCTCATTGGTTGCCCCAGACGGAGTTTTGCCATCCTTTGGATAAGGGGCCCCATGGAGTGGGATGCAGAGGGCCCTTCATGTGGTGCTGCTGATATTATGCACAGCGCTCTCTCCTTCCCCCCATTTCTCTCCCAATATCCACATCTGCTTGGAATCAGCGCTGGGAGGGCCGGAGGGGCCCCGGAGAGGGGCTCCATCTTCCCGCTCTGTGTACTTTGGGAGACAATGGGCGCTTTTATCGCCAGACACCCCCGGGGGCCCCTACAGCTCAGGTCACTTCCACAAAATCCTGCAGACAGAAGTCTCTGCATCAGAATTTCACCTCCGTGACGTCGCTGGCAACTCGCTGCGTCTGCGGGCCGAGGTCCTGATTGGGTGATGGGATATTAACGTGTCAGAGCCACACCTGCTATGGCCAGACACAGGAGCCACGGCACTACGGGGGCAACACACAGGAGCCACGGTACTACGGGGGCCACACACAGGAGCCACGGCACTACGGGGGCCACACACAGGAGCCACGGCACTATGGGGGCCACACACAGGAGCCACGGCACTACGGGGGCCACACACAGGAGCCACGGCACTACGGGGGCCACAGAGTGAGGACATGATGTGCGGAAATGTCACAACAAAGTCACAAATATCTATAATCTCATATCAGGGCCACTGTTAGAAATCATGGGGTCCTGTGCAGCCTACCCCCCCCCCTTAGTGTCTCCCCATACTTCTTCCAGCACCCTGCATCCCCCACATTCTGCACCCCCCACATTCTGCACCCCTGCACCCCCCACTACCCTACATTCTTATTCCCCACTACCCCGCATTCTGCACCCCCTGCACCCCCCACTACCCCACATTCTGCACCCCCTGCACCCCCCACTACCCCACATTCTGCACCCCCTGCACCCCCCACTACTCCACATTCTGCACCCCCTGCACCCCCACTACCCCACATTCTGCACCCCCCACTACCCCCCACTACCCCACATTCTGCACCCCCTGCACCCCCCACTACTCCACATTCTGCACCCCCTGCACCCCCCACTACCCCACATTCTGCACCCCCCACTACCCCACATTCTGCACCCCCTGCACCACACATTCTGCACCCCCTGCAGCCCCCCACTACCCTACATTCTTATTCCCCACTACTCTGCATTCTGCACCCCCACTACCCCACATTCTGCACCCCCCACTACCCCGCATTCTGCAACCCCCACTACCCCACATTCTGCATCCCCTGCAGCCCCCCATTACCCCACATTCTGCTTCCCCACTACCCCGCATTCTGCATCCCCTGCAGCCCCCACTACTGCACCCCCACTACCCCACATTCTGCATCCCCCACTACTCCGCATTCTGCCCTCTGCATCCCCCACTACCCTGCATTCTGCCCCCTGCATCCCCCAATGCCCCGCATTCTGCCCCCTGCATCCTCCACTACTCCGAATTCTACCCCTTGCATCCCCCACTACCCCACATTCTGCCCCCTGTACTGCCCCTTGTATCCCCCACATTCTGCACCCCCTGCATCCCCCACTACCCCAAATTCTGCACTCCCTGCATCCCCCACTACCCCGCATTCTGCACCCCCTGCATCCCCCACTACCCCAAATTCTGCACTCCCTGCATCCCCAACTTCACCGCATTCTGCACCCCCTGCATCCCCCACTACCCCAAATTCTGCACTCCCTGCATCCCCAACTTCACCGCATTCTGCACCCCCTGCATCCCCCACAGTCTGAAGCCACTGCATCCCCCACTACCCCGCATTCTGCACCCCCACTACCCCACATTCTGCACCCCCTGCAGCCCCAACTTCACCGCATTCTGCACCCCCTGCATCCCCCACAATCTGAAGCCCCTGCATCCCCCACTACCCCGCATTCTGCACCCCCTGCACCCCCACTACCCCACATTCTGCACCCCCTGCAGCCCCCAACTACCCCACATTTTGCTTCCCCACTACCCAATACTTTTGGTGATTGTGGGCCAGATTCAGGAACACTTGCGCTGGAGTATTTCGATATGCGCCGCGTAACTGTGATGATGCGCCGTCGTTTCTATGTGCCCGTACCCACCAAACTAGATGCGCCCAATAACGGGCCATTTGCGACCGGCGGAACGTTCCGACGCCAGAGTATCGTCAGCGCTTAATTTCGCTGGGCGCATCAGTCGCGCCTATTGATTTCCCCTGCAAATATGCAAATGAGGGAGATTTCCCGATTCGCGAACGGATTAGCACCATACGCTGGCTACATGCGCCGCGCGTATCTCGTCCGTCCGGCGCAAAGTTATTTCTACAAATAGCTGCTTTATCTTTACTCCAGACGGCCTCAGGTCAGCAGGAGAGCAGCTACAGCAGCAGCGTTACCGACGATAAGAGCTAGCTGAGCACCCCCACTTGCAGGACAACACCTCTGTCCACGCTTGTCTGTCATACAGCCATGGAGGAAGACATCATAGGTCTCCATAGCCAAGATGACGGCTGACAGCTCCTGGCCTTTAGAGTTCAGCTTTCTCCTGTGTGTTTGCGGGGAACGGGAGCAGCCATCTCAGAACAAAAGTAACATCACTGCGGGGAGGGGGAACAGGATATACTTTAGTGCCGGAATGGCGCTTCTACGGGCGCATTTAAACGCCCAACGGATGGCATTGCGCTGACGTTTCCCGTGAAGTGGTGCCGACGGAAGTTGTGAGCATGCGCACAAAGGGGGCGAGTGGAGCCTCACTCACTGCGCATGCTCCGTGGTTGATGCGCTGAACGTAAGCCTCTGCGCTGGGCTCCGCCCATCATTTACATATGATCACACCCACTTCCCCTTGCGTCGGGTTACGCCAGCGCATTATCGTTACTCTGGCGCAAGTTTACGCGCAACTGCTATGTGAATAACAGTACTTGCGCTGAAAGGGTCGTCAGAGTAACGTAAATGAGAAGCGTTACTCTGGAGCAAAGATGCTCTCATCTACCTGAATCTGGCCCATTGTGTATATATAACATTGAGCACAGAGTCCAGCTTTAGAAACCGCTGGGTATTGTGGTTCTTGTGACTTGTAGACAGACAGCGGCAGATCATCCAGTAACAGGAGAGGGGCGGAGTCTTGAGGAATCTGGATGTGAGGGGCCCGGCAGCGTCTTCCCAAGAATTCCCGGATCCGGGTTCATACCAGACAAGCGGTGATCAGGTCTCTGCACATCCTTCTCATACTAATCCTCTCCGACTTCAATACAAACACAAGAAACCTCTGAAATGTCTTCCAATCATCACATTCCAGAGACCTGCAGAGAGTTCAGGATCCGCTTCTCCATTCCTGGAGGACAGCAGAGGACCAGGAGTGGGGAGTTATAGAGGAAGGAGCAGAGTCCTCCAGCAGAGTATATCAGGAGAGGAGAGTTATAGAGGAAGGAGCAGAGTCCTCCAGCAGAGTATATCAGGAGAGGAGAGTTATAGAGGAAGGAGCAGAGTCCTCCAGCAGAGTATATCAGGAGAGGAGAGTTATAGAGGAAGGAGCAGAGTCCCCCAGCAGAGTATATCAGGAGAGGAGAGTTATAGAGGAAGGAGCAGAGTCCCCCAGCAGAGTATATCAGGAGAGGAGAGTTCTGGAGGAAGGGGCAGAGTCCTCCAGCAGAGTATATCAGGAAAGGAGAGTTATAGAGGAAGGAGCAGAGTCCTCCAGCAGAGTATATCAGGAGAGGAGAGTTATAGAGGAAGGAGCAGAGTCCCCCAGCAGAGTATATCAGGAGAGAAGAGTTATAGAGGAAGGAGCAGAGTCCCCCAGCAGAGTATATCAGGAGAGGAGAGTTATAGAGGGAGGAGCAGAGTCCTCCAGCAGAGTATATCAGGAGAGGAGAGTTATAGAGGAAGGAGCAGAGTCCTCCAGCAGAGTATATCAGGAGAGGAGAGTTATAGAGGAAGGAGCAGAGTCCTCCAGCAGAGTATATCAGGAGAGGAGAGTTATAGAGGAAGGAGCAGAGTCCTCCAGCATGGTATATCAGGAGAGGAGAGTTATAGAGGAAGGAGCAGAGTCCTCCAGCAGAGTATATCAGGAGAGGAGAGTTATAGAGGAAGGAGCAGAGTCCTCCAGCAGAGTATATCAGGAGAGGAGAGTTATAGAGGAAGGAGCAGAGTCCTCCAGCACAGTATATCAGGAGAGGAGATTTATAGAGGAAGGAGCAGAGTCCTCCAGCAGAGTATATCAGAAGAGGAGGGTTATAGAGGAAGGAGCAGAGTCCTCCAGCAGAGTATATCAGGAGAGGAGAGTTAGAGGAAGGAGCAGAGTCCTCCAGCAGAGTATATCAGGAGAGGAGAGTTATAGAGGAACGAGCAGAGTCCTCCAGCAGAGTATATCAGGAGAGGAGAGTTATAGAGGAAGGAGCAGAGTCCTCCAGCAGAGTATATCAGGAGAGGAGAGTTCTGGAGGAAGGAGCAGAGTCCTCCAGCAGAGTATATCAGGAGGGGAGAGTTCTGGAGGAAGGAGCACAGTATATGTGCAGCAGATGGAAGGAGCACCTGATTTGTCTCCTCTGTGGGCGGGCAGCCAATGCTGGCCCAGGTGTGATCAGAGGTCTCCTGGGGTCTTGTTGGCCTCATATGACCCGCCCCGGGGTTGCAGATAAACACTGCTCACTGCTTTCCACATTATCAACAATTCATGAGTTCCATGGGATCCGTCTTACAAACACCGACGTTTCCAACTCCAATGAAATACATCACAGAGGAGTGTCCCCCACACCCCCAAATGTCTGAGATGGGAAGTGGGGTCACCTGATAGGGTCAGAGGCTTTAGGGGACGAACATATAGAACTGTACAGAGACTGATGTGATTGGCTCAGAGATCTCTGTACAGCGCTGCGGTATATGTCAGAGCTCTATACATGTATAATAATGGGGGGTGGCTGAGTTGGTGCATTAGAGTGTTAGCTCCTGTGGTGCAGAGACTGAAGTGACTGAGTAAAGCGCCATATTTCTGGTCTTTAGAAGTACAGGAAATAAATAGATAAGATTCGTCTGATTGTAACGTTTTTTTTTCCGTTATCCAATCAGGCGGCACTCGGGATAGTTTGTCACCCGCGCCCGGCCTGATGGCAGGTAATTGGTACTTAGAGGCTTTGCCACTCCCCCACCATATGAATCCGCCGTCTCCTGTGCCGGCTTTTCACCAAAATTTGAACATTTTCCTAAAATCTGAAGATTTCTGAGAATTCAGGGAAATGAAAACGAATTTCTTTCTTTCGGAACATCGTCTTATTATAGGTACAGAACTCCGGGGGTTATAGATTTTTATTTTTTAGAGGCTCTACTTTGAATATTGGTTTATGTTTGTTTATAGATGGACATTAAAATTCATTTTTGTGTTAACAAAGGCTTGTGGTTGTCTTGATACAAGGAGGGTCTGATGGTAGGAGGGGGGTCTGATGGTAGGAGGGGGTCTGATGGTAGGAGGGGGGTCTAGGAGGGGGGGTCTGATGGTAGGAGGGTGGTCTATGGTAGAGGGGGTCTGATGGTAGGAGGGGGGTCTAATGGTAGGAGGGGGGGCTGATGGTAGGAGGGGGTCTGATGGTAGGAGGGGGTCTGATGGTAGGAGGGTGGTCTGATGGTAGGAGGGGTCTGATGGTAGGAGGGGTCTATGGAGGAGGGGTCTGATGGTAGGAGGGGTCTGATGGTAGGAGGGTGGTCTAGGAGGGGGGTCTGATGGTAGGAGGGTGGTCTGATGGTAGGAGGGGGGTCTGATGGTAGGAGGGGGTCTGATGGTAGGAGGGGGTCTGATGGTAGGAGGGTGGTCTGATGGTAGGAGGGGTCTGATGGTAGGAGGGGTCTGATGGTAGGAGGGGTCTGATGGTAGGAGGGGTCTGATGGTAGGAGGGTGGTCTGATGGTAGGAGGGTGGTCTGATGGTAGGAGGGTGGTCTGATGGTAGGAGGGGGGTCTGATGGTAGGAGGGTGGTCTGATGGTAGGAGGGGTCTGATGGTAGGAGGGTGGTCTGATGGTAGGAGGGTGGTCTGATGGTAGGAGGGGTCTGATGGTAGGAGGGTGGTCTGATGGTAGGAGGGTGGTCTGATGGTAGGAGGGTGGTCTGATGGTAGAAGGGTGGTCTGATGGCACAATTGTGGTCTGATGGTAGGAGGGTGGTCTGATGGTAGGAGGGTGGTCTGATGGTAGGAGGGTGGTCTGATGGTAGGAGGGTGGTCTGATGGTAGGAGGGTGGTCTGATGGTAGAAGGGTGGTCTGATGGCACAATTGTGGTCTGATGGTAGAAGGGTGGTCTGATGGTAGGAGGGTGGTCTGATAGTAGAAGGGTGGTCTGATGGTAGGAGGTGGTCTGATGGTACTATGGTGGTCTGATGGTAGGAGGGTGGTCTGATGGTAGAAGGGTGGTCTGGTGGTAGAAGGGTGGTCTGATGGCAGGAGGGTGGTCTGATGGTAGGAGGGTGGTCTGATGGTAGGAGGGGGTCTGATGGCAGGAGGGTGGTCTGATGGTAGGAGGGTGGTCTGATGGTAGGAGGGGGTCTGATGGTAGGAGGGTGGTCTGATGGTAGAAGGGTGGTCTGATGGTAGGAGGGTGGTCTGATGGTAGGAGGGGTCTGATGGTAGGAGGGGTCTGATGGTAGGAGGGTGGTCTGATGGTAGGAGGGTGGTCTGATGGCACAATTGTGGTCTGATGGTAGGAGGGGGGTCTGATGGTAGAAGGGTGGTCTGATGGCACAATTGTGGTCTGATGGTAGGAGGGTGGTCTGATGGTAGGAGGGTGGTCTGATGGTAGAAGGGTGGTCTGGTGGTAGAAGGGTGGTCTGATGGTAGAAGGGTGGTCTGATAGTAGAAGGGTGGTCTGATGGTAGGAGGGTGGTCTGATGGTACTATGGTGGTCTGATGGTAGAATGGTGGTCTGATGGTAGAAGGGGGGTCTGATGGTAGGAGGGTGGTCTGGTGGTAGAAGGGTGGTCTGATGGCAGGAGGGTGGTCTGATGGTAGGAGGGTGGTCTGATGGTAGGAGGGGGTCTGATGGTAGGAGGGGGGTCTGATGGTAGAAGGGTGGTCTGGTGGTAGAAGGGTGGTCTGATGGTAGAAGGGTGGTCTGATGGTAGGAGGGTGGTCTGATGGTACTATGGTGGTCTGATGGTAGAATGGTGGTCTGATGGTAGAAGGGGGGTCTGATGGTAGGAGGGTGGTCTGGTGGTAGAAGGGTGGTCTGATGGCAGGAGGGTGGTCTGATGGTAGGAGGGTGGTCTGATGGTAGGAGGGGGTCTGATGGTAGGAGGGGGGTCTGATGGTAGAAGGGTGGTCTGATGGTAGGAGGGTGGTCTGATGGTAGAAGGGTGGTCTGATGGTAGGAGGGTGGTCTGATGGTAGAAGGGTGGTCTGATGGTAGGAGGGTGGTCTGATGGTAGGAGGGTGGTCTGATGGTAGGAGGGTGGTCTGATGGTAGAAGGGTGGTCTGATGATAGGAGGGTGGTCTGATGGTAGGAGGGGGTCTGATGGTAGAAGGGTGGTCTGATGGTAGATGGGTGGTCTGATGGTAGGAGGGTGGTCTGATAGTAGAAGGGTGGTCTGATGGTAGGAGGGTGGTCTGATGGTACAATGGTGGTCTGATGGTAGGAGGGTGGTCTGATGGTAGGAGGGGTCTGATGGTAGGAGGGTGGTCTGGTGGTAGAAGGGTGGTCTGATGGTAGGAGGGTGGTCTGATGGTAGAAGGGTGGTCTGATGGTAGGAGGGGGTCTGATGGTAGGAGGGGTCTGATGGTAGAAGGGGGTCTGATGGTAGGAGGGTGGTCTGATGGTAGGAGGGGTCTGATGGTAGGAGGGTGGTCTGATGGTAGAAGGGTGGTCTGATGGTAGGAGGGTGGTCTGATGGTAGGAGGGTGGTCGTATGGTAGGAGGGTGGTCTGATGGTAGAAGGGTGGTCTGATGGTAGGAGGGGTCTGATGGTAGGAGGGGTCTGATGGTAGAAGGGTGGTTCGATGGTAGGAGGTGGTCTGATGGTAGAAGGGTGGTTCGATGGTAGGAGGGGGTCTGATGGTAGGAGGGTATTCAAATGATAAAAGGGTGTACCAATTATATAAGGGTGGTCTTATAATACAAGGGTGGTCTGTTGATACAAAGATGGTCTTAGGGTAAAAGGGTAGTCTGATGGTAGGATGTGGTCTGATGGTACGAGGGTGGTCTAGTGGTACATGAGTGATCTGATGGTACATTGGTGGTCTGATGACACAAGGTGGTGTGATGGTAGGAGGGGGGTCTGTTGGTAAAAGGGGGGTCTGCTGGAACATTGGTGGTCTGATGAGATAGCTAACCCTTAAAAAACACAAAAAATTGCAGAAATGTAAAAATTTCCCAAATTTCAGGCCAATGAAAACGCCCGATTTCCCTCCTTCCTATAGGACTCAGTCTGCACGCTGCCCGTTGAGTTGGGTGGTCCTATTCAGGTTGCCCCCGGGTGGCAGAGAACTCCCTAATCCCAGCTTTGCCAATCTGTTACCGGGCAGACTGGTAACCAAATCATGGGCGGTAACAATGGCCCAGGTGTCACCGAGAACCCTTCACTAAAAGGCTGAGGGGGAGGGGAGGAGTGACCGCGTGACAATGGAACTGCAAGCGGCCAGCCGAGTGTGTACTGTCATGTGTCCCGGGTTACTCTGTGTGGGATAATAGCAACCTGTCTGCAGATCAGTCACCTTCATCAATTAAACATTAAAAATCTCCTCTTGTTGACGGGCGTCGCCATGGCAGCCGGTAACGGTGACGTGTGACGCCCGCAGGCCAAGCCTGGCTTAACCCTTTCCAGGCCAGCGGGCTCCCTCTACACAGAGCCAAAGGGCAGGGCGAGGCGGCCAATTAAATCTCACACAGCATTGTTCTAATGGAAGAAGTACTTTGGAACCCGGACAGGAGATCTGTGATCAGAATTGCTGAGTCAGTCGTTTGTTTCAGAGGAAATGTGTGAAGATTTAGTGATGCGCCCGGAAGAGACAGCGTGAGAGATCAGTGAGAAGAATGTCCCTTACATTGGTGATCAGTGAGAAGAATGTCCCTTACATTGGTGATCAGTGAGAAGAATGTCCCTTACATTGGTGATCAGTGAGAAGAATGAGAAGAATGTCCTTACATTGGTGATCAGTGAGAAGTGTCCCTTACATTGGTGATCAGTGAGAAGAATGTCCCTTACATTGGTGATCAGTGAGAAGAATGTTCCTTACATTGGTGATCAGAGAGACATTGGTTCCAGGTAATGGGGTGATCAGTGAGAAGAATGTCCCTTACATTGGTGATCAGTGTGAAGAATGTCCCTTACATTGGTGATCAGTGAGAAGAATGTCCCTTACATTGGTGATCAGTGAGAAGAATGTCCCTTACATTGGTGATCATGTGTTGTGAGAAGAATGTCCCTTACATTGGTGATCAGTGAGAAGAATGTCCCTTACATTGGTGATCAGTGAGAAGAATGTCCCTTACATTGGTGATCAGTGAGAAGAATGTCCCTTACATTGGTGATCAGTGGAGAAGAATGTCCCTTACATGGTGGATCAGTGAGAAGAATGTCCCTTACATTGGTGATCAGTGGAAGAATGTCCCTTACATTGGTGATCAGTGGAAGAATGTCCCTTACATTGGTTGGGAAGAATGTCCCTTACATTGGTGATCAGTGAGAAGAATGTCCCTTACATTGGTGATCAGTGAGAAGAATGTCCCTTACATTGGTGATCAGTGAGAAGAATGTCCCTTACATTGGTGATCAGTGAGAAGAATGTCCCTTACATTGGTGATCAGTGAGAAGAATGTCCCTTACATTGGTGATCAGTGGAAGAATGTCCCTTACATTGGTGATCAGTGGGAAGAATGTCCCTTACATTGGCGATCAGTGAGAAGAATGTCCTTTACATTGGTGATCAGTGAGAAGAATGTCCCTTACATTGGTGATCAGTGAGAAGAATGTCCCTTACATTGGTGATCAGTGGGAAGAATGTCCCTTACATTGGTGATCAGTGAGAAGAATGTCCCTTACATTGGTGATCAGTGGGAAGAATGTCCCTTACATTGGTGATCAGTGAGAAGAATGTCCCTTACATTGGTGATCAGTGAGAAGAATGTCCTTTACATTGGTGATCAGTGAGAAGAATGTCCCTTACATTGGTGATCAGTGAGAAGAATGTCCCTTACATTGGTGATCAGTGGGAAGAATGTCAGTGAGAAGAATGTTCCTTACATTGGTGATCAGTGAGAAGAATGTCCCTTACATTGGTGATCAGTGATCAAGAATGTCCCTTACATTGGTGATCAGTGAGAAGAATGTCCCTTACATTGGTGATCAGTGAGAAGAATGTCCCTTACATTGGTGATCAGTGAGAAGAATGTCCCTTACATTGGTGATCAGTGAGAAGAATGTCCCTTACATTGGTGATCAGTGGGAAGAATGTCCCTTACATTGGTGATCAGTGAGAAGAATGTCCCTTACATTGGTGATCAGTGAGAAGAATGTCCCTTACATTGGTGATCAGTGAGAAGAATGTCCCTTACATTGGTGATCAGTGAGAAGAATGTCCCTTACATTGGTGATCAGTGGGAAGAATGTCCCTTACATTGGTGATCAGTGAGAAGAATGTCCCTTACATTGGTGATCAGTGAGAAGAATGTCCTTTACATTGGTGATCAGTGAGAAGAATGTTCCTTACATTGGTGATCAGTGGGAAGAATGTCCCTTACATTGGTGATCAGTGAGAAGAATGTCCTTTACATTGGTGATCAGTGAGAAGAATGTTCCTTACATTGGTGATCAGTGAGAAGAATGTCCCTTACATTGGTGATCAGTGGGAAGAATGTCCCTTACATTGGTGATCAGTGAGAAGAATGTCCCTTACATTGGTGATCAGTGGGAAGAATGTCCCTTACATTGGTGATCAGTGGGAAGAATGTCCCTTACATTGGTGATCAGTGAGAAGAATGTCCCTTACATTTTGGAAGGAAGCTCCGGCAGACCAGGTGCAGCACAAGAGGAGCTCTCCATGGAGGAATGAGGGTTGGTGGGAGGAGTCTGTGACGTCCGGCCTCCTCGGAGGGAACATAATAGCGGGATGGTTGTGGACGTCGGTGGTAAACGGACAAAGTCCAGCCACACCCTCTCCCTCCCTCACAATTTACACAAACACGTTACCTTGATAGTCGTTATTTTTAGACTCTTTCCAGAAATAAAGTAAAAAAAGACGCCCTCCCCTCCCCCCCTCGTACAACCAGACGGTGGGGACGGCGCGCAGAGAAACGTCTTTCTCACAGCAGGAAATGAGAACTTCCTTCCTATAAAATCTTCTGCCAGGTCCTATTAATAGTTTTGGCCATTTCAGTGACGTCTCACACGGTCGCAACGTGTCGGGACGTTCGTTGTCGCTGGACGAGTCTGAAAGGGCCTCTGATTCGGGGGGAGGGGGGACATCGCTACGATTGCCCACCGCCGGTCTACGAAATCAGAATGAGTCACTGGAAAATATAAGGAGGCTTTGGGTCACCAAGGAGTGCCGTAACCGTAAAAAGGTACACGTGTGGGCGTCAAGGGATTTCCCGATGAAGGAGGCGAAAAGTTCAAGAGCTGCTAAAAATGATACAAGTATAAATACAGAAAGTGACACAAGCTCTTGGTTGGGCTTGGAGAGAACAGCCAGTCCATTCTATAGCAGGGGGTGTCAAACTAATATTTCTGCGAGCCTCATCAGTAGTATGGTTGCCCTCAAATGGCGGTTGGATCAGGAGTGTGCTATGTACAGAGTGCAGAGCTCAGGGGTGTGCTACATACAGAGTGCAGGCTTCAGGGGTGTGCTGTGTACAGAGTGCATGGTAAGAGGTGCACTGTATACAGACAGCAGTGACAGGGGTACCATATGCACAAAGTGCAGAGTTCAGGGGTGTGCTAGGTACAGATTGCAAGGTTAAGGAGTGTGTTACGTACAGAGTGTAGAGTGTCGGAATGTGCTCTGTACAGAGTGCAGAGTTTGGGAGTATGCTACGCACAGTTTGCAGAGTTTAGGAGTGCGCTACGTACAGAGTGCAGGGTTCAGGAGTGTGCTACCTACAGAGTGCAGGGTTCAGGAGTGTGCTACCTACAGAGTGCAGGGTTCAGGAGTGCGCTTCGTACAGAGAGCAGGCTAAGGGGTGCGCTATATACCGAGTACAGTGACAGGGGTGCCCTATGCACAAAGTGTATATAATGTACAGAGTGCAGTGTTCAGGAGTGCGTTACGTAGAGAGTACAGAGTTCAGGGGTGCGCTATGTACAGAGTGCAACTCCCCCCCCCCAAAGCCTCCTTGAATTCCTCTCTCCTCCTACCTGGCCTGGCTGGTACCTCCCTGTGTCGGTGGCTCCGCCTCGCCTTGCAGGGAGATCGTTCTCTCTCTCTCACTGATTCTGGATTTCTGTTACGTTGTCTGTCTCTGACCCCATTGGTGAGATTTTTGTTCACTTAATGTACCTGTGACACCAGGACAGGAAATGACAGAAAACAAAATGGTATATGTCATTGGGGGCGCCCCGCCAGCTGCGATTTGTGCCGCCCTCCATACCGCGCCGCGCTGACATGACGGCCTGTATCTGTGGAATGTGCGGCTTTATCTGCTGGGCAAACACTTTACACTATCAGAGCTCTGCAAACAATCCCGGGAGATGAAAGCAACGAGCAGCCGACACGTACCATAGCGGTGTACAGTAGGCTCTGGGAGCCGGCGAACCCCCCCCCCCCCCCCCCCCGCTGCTCAAGGGGACTACAAGATCCAGGATGTCCCTTCTTCTCGCTGAAACCGCATCTGATGGCAGATGGCGCGTCAACACCGTTCATGGCCGGGACATTTCTTCGCAATTGTTCTCGGCATCTTTTATAAGTATCAAAAATCTCGAGGAACCACATTCTACAATGTAACAAAATGTAAATATCACTTATGAGGTCCTCCCATCACATCAGAGGTCCCCCCATCTCATCAGAGGTCCCCCATCACATCAGAGGTCCTCCCATCACATCAGAGGTCCCCCCATCACATCAGAGGTCCTCCCATCACATCCAGAGGTCCCCCCATCACATCAGAGGTCCTCCCATCACATCAGAGGTCCTCCCATCACATCAGAGGTCCTCCCCACATCAGAGGTCCCCCCATCACATCAGAGGTCCCCCATCACATCAGAGGTCCTCCCATCACATCAGAGGTCCTCCCATCACATCACAGAGGTCCCCCCATCACATCAGAGGTCCTCCCATCACATCAGAGGTCCTCCCATCACATCAGAGGTCCTCCCATCACATCAGAGGTCCCCCCATCATATCAGAGGTCCCCCCATCACATCAGAGGTCCCCCCATCACATCAGAGGTCCTCCCATCACATCAGAGGTCCTCCCATCACATCACAGAGGTCCCCCCATCACATCAGAGGTCCTCCCATCACATCACAGAGGTCCCCCATCACATCAGAGGTCCTCCCATCACATCAGAGGTCCTCCCATCACATCACAGAGGTCCCCCCATCACATCAGAGGTCCTCCCATCACATCAGAGGTCCTCCCATCACATCAGAGGTCCTCCCATCACATCAGAGGTCCCCCCATCACATCAGAGGTCCTCCCATCACATCAGAGGTCCCCCATCACATCAGAGGTCCTCCCATCACATCAGAGGTCCTCCCATCACATCACAGAGGTCCCCCCATCACATCAGAGGTCCTCCCATCACATCAGAGGTCCTCCCATCACATCAGAGGTCCTCCCATCACATCAGAGGTCCCCCCATCATATCAGAGGTCCCCCCATCACATCAGAGGTCCCCCCATCACATCAGAGGTCCTCCCATCACATCAGAGGTCCTCCCATCACATCACAGAGGTCCCCCCATCACATCAGAGGTCCTCCCATCACATCAGAGGTCCTCCCATCACATCAGAGGTCCTCCCATCACATCACAGAGGTCCCCCCATCACATCAGAGGTCCTCCCATCACATCAGAGGTCCCCCCATCATATCAGAGGTCCTCCCATCACATCAGAGGTCCTCCCATCACATCAGAGGTCCTCCCATCACATCACAGAGGTCCCCCCATCACATCAGAGGTCCTCCCATCACATCAGAGGTCTCCCATCACATCAGAGGTCCTCCCATCACATCAGAGGTCCTCCCATCACATCAGAGGTCCTCCCATCACATCAGAGGTCCTACCTCATCACATCAGAGGTCCTCTCTCATCACATCAGAGGTCCTCCCATCACATCAGAGGTTCCTCATCACATCAGAGGTCCCCCCATCACATCAGAGGTCCCCCCATCACATCAGAGGTTCCCCATCACATCAGAGGTCCCTCATCACATCAGAGGTACTCCATCACATCAGAGGTCCTCCCTCATCACATCAGAGGTCCTCCCATCACATCAGAGGTTCCTCATCACATTAGAGGTTTCTCATCACATCAGAGGTCCTCCCATCACAGCAGAGGTCCTCCCTCATCACATCAGAGGTCCTCCCATCACATCAGAGGTCCCCCCATCACATCAGAGGTCCCCTTATCACATCAGAGGTCCCCCATCACATCAGAGGTCCTCCCATCACATCAAAGGTCCTCCCCCATCACATCAGAGGTCCTCCCATCACATCAGAGGTCCCCCATCACATCAGAGGTCCTCCCATCACATCAAAGGTCCCCCCATCACATCAGAGGTCCTCCTATCACATCAGAGGTCCTCCCCCATCACATCAGAGGTCCTCCCATCACATCAGATGTCTTCCATAACATCAGAGGTCCCCCCCATCACATCAGAGGTATTCCCTCACATCAGAGGTTCCTCATCACATCAGAGGTCATCCCATCAAATCAGAGGTCATCCCATCACATTAGAAGGTCATCCCATCAAATCAGAGGTCATCCCATCACATCAGAGGTCCTCCCATCACATCAGAGGTCCTCCCATCACATCAGAGGTTCCTCGATCACATTAGAGGTCATCCCATCAAATCAGAGGTCATCACATCAGAGGTCCTCCCATCACATCAGAGGTTCCCCATCACATCAGAGGTCCTCCCATCACATCAGAGGTCCTCCATCACATCAGAGGTCCTCCCATCACATCAGAGGTCCCCCCATCACATCAGAGGTCTCCCATAACATCAGAGGTCTTCCCATCACATCAGAGGTCCTCCCATCACATCAGAGGTTCCTCGATCACATTAGAGGTCATCCCATAAAATCAGAGGTCATCACATCAGAGGTCCTCCCATCACATCAGAGGTTCCCCATCATATCAGAGGTCCTCCCATCACATCAGAGGTCCTCCCATCACATCAGAGGTCCTCCCATCACATCAGAGGTCCTCCCATCACATCAGAGGTCCTCCATCACATCAGAGGTCCTCCCATCACATCAGAGGTCCTCCCATCACATCAGAGGTCCTCTCATCACATCAGTGCTGTGGGAGGGACCTATCAGGTGGATCCTGAGGAAGCTCTTCTAGGACGAAACACGTCAATCCACTTGCTCTTTGTTTCTATGCTGGAGATGTAGCTAATGGGCCAGATTCAGGTAGTCCAGAGCATCTTTGCTCTGGAGTAACGCTTCTCATTTGCGTTGCGCTGCAGAAATTTTAGGAGCAAGTGCTGTCATTCACGAAGCACTTGCTCCTAAAGTTGCGGCAGCGCATCGCAAATGAGCCGGCGGAATTCAAATTGGGCGGGTACGGGGCGTGTAGTATGCTAACTAAGCGCGATCCCGCCGCCAACGTACTGCGCATGCGTCGAGTGTCAAAACATCCCCGTGCGCATGCTCCAAAATCTGTGAATGAACGTCAATGACGTCACATTCCCATTCATGACCGTTTTACGCAAGCGACGTTTTTTTTTTTTTTTTTCCGACGCAATGACGACGCCTATACCTAACATAGGATATTCCAACCCCATGTAGGTATAACTATGCGCCGCGTATCCCGTCCGGAAACGTCGTAACGTCACTGCGTCGCGCCGGAATGCGATCGTGAATTGCCGATTTCCGCTCATTAACATATTTTTTGAGCGGAAATCGGCGGGAACGCCCCCGGCGCCATTTTTAAGTTGAAGTAACGATGCGATGGCGAAACTCAGTTACGCTGCTCGCATCGGAGCTTCAACCCGGCGTTTCTTGTTTTCTGGTTACAGAAAACAGAAACGCCGGCTCAAAGTCACAGTTAGGCTGGCGGATCACTGGATCCGCCAGCGTAACTGTTCCTGAATCTGGCCCAATGTTTTTAAGAAATGCTACTTTTTAATGGTAAAAAAAAAAAACATTTTTTTATGGATGTTTTTTTCTAAATCCTTATCCCCACGGTCCCTTCATTTCGGGACAATTGGGACCTTGTCAAAAAAAAAAGGCAATGTTCTGACTTTAGAAACCTTTCATTGGCCACCTAAGAGTGAAACCTTGTACACACGGGCAAGAATCTTGTCAGGAAAAAAACGTTGTTCTTCCCGACGAGATTCTTGGCAAGAATCTCTTTGCCGCCCGAGTGTACAGACACTCCTTACAAAAGAACCGTGGTTCTTTCGGAAGGCAAGAACGTGGTGACGTCATCGCGTACGACGAGCACGCGCTTGTCACATTCGATGCCGTCGCCGCCATCTTGCCGCACCCTACTTATGCCTAGGAAGCTACCGCGAATGCGTCAAAGTAATTTCGAGCGTGCGCGGGTTTCCACGGCGACCGGGTAAGTATATAGACGCTCGGGGTTCTCTATTTTTCGCGTGTAGATTCTGGGCAGTTTCCTTGTCGAGAAACCTGAGAGCCTCGTACACACATTTCGGGTAAACCGAGCGTGTGTTGGAGGCTTTAGATATCGGGTCTGGGTGGAGACGCCTCTTATCGGTCACAGTCCTTATATGACACACAGGAAGATAAGGAGGAGATAATGATGGCCGCCCTATCAGATGGAGGACCCTGGGCAGATAACGAGAGGTGTAATCCTGGCACTTGTGCCCTTAGGAGGGGGATCCCTGCATCCTTGGTGGGGGAAGGGCGCGGTCGCAGGTAACGAGAGGTGTAATCCTGGCACTTCGTGCGGTTCGGAGGGGGATCCCTGCGTCCTTGGCGGGGGAAGGGTGCGGTCGCAGGTAACGAGAGGTGTAATCCTGGCACTTGTGCCCTTAGGAGGGGGATCCCTGCATCCTTGGTGGGGGAAGGGCGCGGTCGCAGGTAACGAGAGGTGTAATCCTGGCACTTCGTGCGGTTCGGAGGGGGATCCCTGCGTCCTTGGTGGGGGAAGGGTGCGGTCGCAGGTAACGAGAGACGTAATCCTGGCACTTGTGCGGTTAGGAGGGGGATCCCTGCGTCCTTGGCGGGGGAAGGGCGCGGTCGCAGGTAACGAGAGGTGTAATCCTGGCACTTGTGCGGTTAGGAGGGGGATCCCTGCATCCTTGGCGGGGGAAGGGCGCGGTCGCAGGTAACGAGAGGTGTAATCCTGGCACTTCGTGCGGTTCGGAGGGGGATCCCTGCGTCCTTGGCAGGGGAAGGGCGCGGTTGCAGGTAACGAGCGCTGCCATTGGCTGAGCCCTCGTTAGTCTCTTCGCGTCGTGTACTCTGACCGGCCCTAACGCCGAGGAGAGATAAGAACAATTACTTTATGACCTAACGAGTTTCGTTTTCTTCAGTAATCTGGGAATAATCCCCGGGATTGGGTGACACATTTCCTATGACTCTGATGATCGGACTCATCCATAGAAGATAATCATCCGAGGAAATCCTTCAGCTTTCATTTCATCCAGAAGGATGAAAATAGTCACAAAATTACAGCCGTTCAGTTTCTTCCATTACATCGTTCCATTGTCGTAATTGTTTCTCACTTAGTCAACCAGTAAAGTGGAACTCCAAACCAGGGCTGGGACAGGAGCAGCTTAGTCCATCACATTAGGAGGACCTCTAACAGGCATTATTTGTCAACTACAATGTTATAAAGATTAAAAAACAAAGTGGATCCTGAGGAAGCTCTTCTCGGGCGAAACATAGGAGGACCTCTGATGTGATAGGAGGACCTCTGATGTGATGGGGGGACCTCTGATGTGATGGGAGGACCTCTGATGTGATGGGGGGACCTCTGATGTGATGGGAGGATCTCTAATGTGATGGGAGGACCTCTGATGTGATGGGAGGACCTCTGATGTGATGGGGGGACCTCTGATGTGATGGGAGGACCTCTGATGTGATGGGAGGACCTCTGATGTGATAGGGGGACCTCTGATGTGATAGGGGGACCTCTGATGTGATAGGGGTCCTCTGATGTGAACGGGGGACCTCTGATGTGATGGGGGGACCTCTGATGTGATGGGAGGACCTCTGATGTGATAAGAGGACCTCTGATGTGATGGGAGGACCTCTGATGTGATAAGAGGACCTCTGATGTGATGGGAGGACCTCTGATGTGATGGGGAGACCTCTGATGTGATGGGGGGGGGGGGGGGGGTCCTCTGATGTGATGGAGGACCTCTGATGTGATGGGGGGACCTCTGATGTGATGGGGAGACCTCTGATGTGATGGGGGGGTCCTCTGATGTGATGGAGGACCTCTGATGTGATGGGGGGGTCCTCTGATGTGATGGAGGACCTCTGATGTGATGGGGGGAACTCTGATGTGATGGGAGGACCTCTAATGTGATGGAGGGACATCTGATGTGATGGGAGGACCTCTGATGTGATGGGAGGACCTCTGATGTGATGGGGGGGGGACGTCTGATGTGATGGGGGGACCTCTGATGTGATGGGAGGACCTCTGATGTGATAAGAGGACCTCTGATGTGATGGAGGACCTCTGATGTGATGGGGGTCCTCTGATGTGATGGGAGGACCTCTGATGTGATGGGGAGACCTCTGATGTGATGGGGGGGGGTCCTCTGATGTGATGGGGGGACATCTGATGTGATGGGAGGACCTCTGATGTGATGGGAGGACCTCTGATGTGATGGGGGAGGCCTCTGATGTGATGGGGGGACCTCCGATGTGATGGAAGGACCTCTGATGTGATGGAGGACCTCTGATGTGATGGGAGGACCTCTGATGTGATGGGGAGGTCCTCTGATGTGATGGAGGACCTCTGATGTGATGGGAAGACCTCTGATGTGATGGGAGGACCTCTGATGTGATGGGGAGATCTCTGATGTGATGGGAGGACCTCTGATGTGATGGAGGACCTCTGATGTGATGGGAGCACCTCTGATGTGATGGGGGACCTCTGATGTGATGGGAGGACCTCTGATGTGATGGGAGGACCTCTGATGTGATGGAGGACCTCTGATGTGATGGGAGCACCTCTGATGTGATGGGGGACCTCTGATGTGATGGGAGGACCTCTGATGTGATGGAGGACCTCTGATGTGATGGGAGGACCTCAGATGTGATGGGGGGACCTCTGATGTGATGGGAGGACCTCTGATGTGATGGGGGGACCTCTGATGTGATGGAGGACCCCTGATGTGATGGGAAAACCTCTGATGTGATGGGGGGACCTCTGATGTGATGGGGGGACCTCTGATGTGATGGGAGGACCTCTGATGTGATAAGAGGACCTCTGATGTGATGGGGGGCCTCTGATGTGATGGGAGGACCTCTGATGTGATGGCGAGACCTCTGATGTGATGGGGGGGGTCCTCTGATGTGATGGAGGACCTCTGATGTGATGGGGGACCTTTGATGTGATGGGGAGACCTCTGATGTGATGGGGGGGGGTCTTCTGATGTGATGGGGGGAACTCTGATGTGATGGGAGGACCTCTAATGTGATGGAGGGACATCTGATGTGATGGGAGGACCTCTGATGTGATGGGGGGGGGGACTTCTGATGTGATGGGGGGACCTCTGATGTGATGGGAGGACCTCTGATGTGATAAGAGGACCTCTGATGTGATGGAGGACCTCTGATGTGATGGGGGTCCTCTGATGTGATGGGAGGACCTCTGATGTGATGGGGAGACCTTTGATGTGATGGGGGGGCGGTCCTCTGATGTGATGGAGGACCTCTGATGCGAGGGGGGGACCTCTGATGTGATGGGAGGACCTCTGATGTGATGGGGGGACATCTGATGTGATGGGAGGACCTCTGATGTGATGGGAGGACTTCTGATGTGATGGGGGGACATCTGATGTGATGGGAGGACCTCTGATGTGATGGGAGGACCTCTGATGTGATGGGGGGGACCTCTGATGTGATGGGGGGACTGATGTGATGGAGGATCTGATGTGATGGGAGGACCTCTGATGTGATGAGGACCTCTGATGTGATGGGAGGATGGGGGGGGGGTCCTCTGATGTGATGATGTGATGGGGGGCTGATGTGATGGGAGGACCTCTGATGTGATGGGGGGGACCTCTGATTTGATGAAGGAATTCTGATGTGATGGGGGACCTCGGATGTGATGGGAGGACCTCTGATGTGATGGGGGAGGCTGATGTGATGGGGGGACTCTGATGTGATGGGGGGACCTGATGTGATGGGAGGACCCGATGTGATGGAAGGACCTCTGATGTGATGGAGGACCTCTGATGTGATGGGAGGACCTCTGATGTGATGGGGAGGACCTCTGATGTGATGGAGGACCTCTGATGTGATGGGAGGACCTCTGATGTGATGAGGAACCTCTGATGTGATGGAAGACCTCTGATGTGATGATGTGATGGGAGGACCTCTGATGTGATGGGGAGGACCTCTGATGTGATGGAGGACCTCTGATGTGATGGGATGACCTCTGATTTGATGGGATGACCTCTGATGTGATGAGGAACCTCTGATGTGATGGAAGACCTCTGATGTGATGGGGAGGACCTCTGATGTGATGGAGGACCTCTGATGTGATGGGAGGACCTCTGATGTGATGGGAGGACCTCTGATGTGATGGGGGGACCTCTGATGTGATGGGAGGACCTCTGATGTGATGGGAGGTCCTCTGATGTGATGGGGGGACCTCTGATGTGATGGGGGAACCTCTGATGTGATGGGGGACCTCTGATGTGATGGGGGTCCTCTGATGTGATGGGAGGACCTCTGATGTGATTGGGAGACCTTTGATGTGATGGGGGGGGGTCCTCTGATGTGATGGAGGACCTCTGATGCGATGGGGGGACCTCTGATGTGATGGGAGGACCTCTGATGTGATGGGGGGACATCTGATGTGATGGGAGGACCTCTGATGTGATGGGAGGACTTCTGATGTGATGGGGGGACATCTGATGTGATGGGAGGACCTCTGATGTGATGGGGGGACCTCTGATGTGATGGGGGGACATCTGATGTGATGGGAGGACCTCTGATGTGATGAGGACCTCTGATGTGATGGGAGGACCTCTGATGTGATGGGGGGCTTCTGATGTGATGGGGGGGACCTCTGATGTGATGGAGGACCTCTGATGTGATGGGAGGACCTCTGATGTGATGGGGGAGGCCTCTGATGTGATGGGGGGACCTCCGATGTGATGGAAGGACCTCTGATGTGATGGAGGACCTCTGATGTGATGGGAGGACCTCTGATGTGATGGGGAGGACCTCTGATGTGATGGAGGACCTCTGATGTGATGGGAGGACCTCTGATGTGATGAGGAACCTCTGATGTGATGGAAGACCTCTGATGTGATGGGAGGACCTCTGATGTGATGGGGAGGACCTCTGATGTGATGGAGGACCTCTGATGTGATGGGATGACCTCTGATTTGATGGGATGACCTCTGATGTGATGAGGAACCTCTGATGTGATGGAAGACCTCTGATGTGATGGGAGGACCTCTGATGTGATGGGGAGGACCTCTGATGTGATGGAGGACCTCTGATGTGATGGGAGGACCTCTGATGTGATGGGGGGACCTCTGATGTGATGGGAGGACCTCTGATGTGATGGGAGGACCTCTGATGTGATGGGGGGACCTCTGATGTGATGGGGGAACCTCTGATGTGATGGGGGACCTCTGATGTGATGGAGGGACCTCTGATGTGATGGGAGGACCTCTGATGTGATGGAGGACCTCTGATGTGATGGAGGGACCACTGATGTGATGGGGAGGGACCTTTGATGTGATGGGAGGGACCTTTGATGTGATGGGGGACCTCTGATGTGATGGGGGACCTCTGATGTGATGGAGGACCTCTGATGTGATGGGGGGACCTCTGATGTGATGAGGAACCTCTGATGTGATGGGGGACCTCTGATGTGATGGGAGGACCTCTGATGTGATGGGGGGACCTCTGATGTGATGGAGGAACCTCTGATGTGATGGGAGGACCTCTGATGTGATTGGAGGACCTCTGATGAGATGGGGAAACCTCTGATGTGATGGGGGACCTCTGATGTGATGGG
The DNA here is from genome assembly GCA_029574335.1 of Rana kukunoris. Classification (NCBI taxonomy): domain Eukaryota; kingdom Metazoa; phylum Chordata; class Amphibia; order Anura; family Ranidae; genus Rana; species Rana kukunoris. Next base: position 156,371,437 of record CM056060.1, read on the forward strand.
GAAACCTCTGATGTGATGGGGGACCTCTGATGTGATGGGGGAACCTCTGATGTGATGGGGGACCTCTGATGTGATGGAGGGACCTCTGATGTGATGGGAGGACCTCTGATGTGATGGAGGGACCTCTGATGTGATGGGGGACCTCTGATGTGATGGGGGAACCTCTGATGTGATGGGGGACCTCTGATGTGATGGGGGAACCTCTGATGTGATGGAGGACCTCTGATGTGATGGAGGGACATCTGATGTGATGGGAGGACCTCTGATGTGATGGGAGGACCTCTGATGTGATGGGGGGGGGACTTCTGATGTGATGGGGGGACCTCTGATGTGATGGGAGGACCTCTGATGTGATAAGAGGACCTCTGATGTGATGGAGGACCTCTGATGTGATGGGGGTCCTCTGATGTGATGGGAGGACCTCTGATGTGATGGGGAGACCTCTGATGTGATGGGGGGGGTCCTCTGATGTGATGGGGGGACATCTGATGTGATGGGAGGACCTCTGATGTGATGGGAGGACCTCTGATGTGATGGGGGAGGCCTCTGATGTGATGGGGGGACCTCCGATGTGATGGAAGGACCTCTGATGTGATGGAGGACCTCTGATGTGATGGGAGGACCTCTGATGTGATGGGGAGGTCCTCTGATGTGATGGAGGACCTCTGATGTGATGGGAAGACCTCTGATGTGATGGGAGGACCTCTGATGTGATGGGGAGATCTCTGATGTGATGGGAGGACCTCTGATGTGATGGAGGACCTCTGATGTGATGGGAGCACCTCTGATGTGATGGGGGACCTCTGATGTGATGGGAGGACCTCTGATGTGATGGGAGGACCTCTGATGTGATGGAGGACCTCTGATGTGATGGGAGCACCTCTGATGTGATGGGGGACCTCTGATGTGATGGGAGGACCTCTGATGTGATGGAGGACCTCTGATGTGATGGGAGGACCTCAGATGTGATGGGGGGACCTCTGATGTGATGGGAGGACCTCTGATGTGATGGGGGGACCTCTGATGTGATGGAGGACCCCTGATGTGATGGGAAAACCTCTGATGTGATGGGGGGACCTCTGATGTGATGGGGGGACCTCTGATGTGATGGGAGGACCTCTGATGTGATAAGAGGACCTCTGATGTGATGGGGGGCCTCTGATGTGATGGGAGGACCTCTGATGTGATGGCGAGACCTCTGATGTGATGGGGGGGGGGTCCTCTGATGTGATGGAGGACCTCTGATGTGATGGGGGACCTTTGATGTGATGGGGAGACCTCTGATGTGATGGGGGGGGGTCTTCTGATGTGATGGGGGGAACTCTGATGTGATGGGAGGACCTCTAATGTGATGGAGGGACATCTGATGTGATGGGAGGACCTCTGATGTGATGGGGGGGGGACTTCTGATGTGATGGGGGGACCTCTGATGTGATGGGAGGACCTCTGATGTGATAAGAGGACCTCTGATGTGATGGAGGACCTCTGATGTGATGGGGGTCCTCTGATGTGATGGGAGGACCTCTGATGTGATGGGGAGACCTTTGATGTGATGGGGGGGGGGGTCCTCTGATGTGATGGAGGACCTCTGATGCGATGGGGGGACCTCTGATGTGATGGGAGGACCTCTGATGTGATGGGGGGACATCTGATGTGATGGGAGGACCTCTGATGTGATGGGAGGACTTCTGATGTGATGGGGGGACATCTGATGTGATGGGAGGACCTCTGATGTGATGGGAGGACCTCTGATGTGATGGGGGGGACCTCTGATGTGATGGGGGGACATCTGATGTGATGGGAGGACCTCTGATGTGATGAGGACCTCTGATGTGATGGGAGGACCTCTGATGTGATGGGGGGCTTCTGATGTGATGGGGGGGACCTCTGATGTGATGGAGGACCTCTGATGTGATGGGAGGACCTCTGATGTGATGGGGGAGGCCTCTGATGTGATGGGGGGACCTCCGATGTGATGGAAGGACCTCTGATGTGATGGAGGACCTCTGATGTGATGGGAGGACCTCTGATGTGATGGGGAGGACCTCTGATGTGATGGAGGACCTCTGATGTGATGGGAGGACCTCTGATGTGATGAGGAACCTCTGATGTGATGGAAGACCTCTGATGTGATGGGAGGACCTCTGATGTGATGGGGAGGACCTCTGATGTGATGGAGGACCTCTGATGTGATGGGATGACCTCTGATTTGATGGGATGACCTCTGATGTGATGTGGAACCTCTGATGTGATGGAAGACCTCTGATGTGATGGGGAGGACCTCTGATGTGATGGAGGACCTCTGATGTGATGGGAGGACCTCTGATGTGATGGGAGGACCTCTGATGTGATGGGGGGACCTCTGATGTGATGGGAGGACCTCTGATGTGATGGGAGGTCCTCTGATGTGATGGGGGGACCTCTGATGTGATGGGGGAACCTCTGATGTGATGGGGGACCTCTGATGTGATGGGGGTCCTCTGATGTGATGGGAGGACCTCTGATGTGATTGGGAGACCTTTAATGTGATGGGGGGGGGGTCCTCTGATGTGATGGAGGACCTCTGATGCGATGGGGGGACCTCTGATGTGATGGGAGGACCTCTGATGTGATGGGGGGACATCTGATGTGATGGGAGGACCTCTGATGTGATGGGAGGACTTCTGATGTGATGGGGGGACATCTGATGTGATGGGAGGACCTCTGATGTGATGGGGGGGACCTCTGATGTGATGGGGGGACATCTGATGTGATGGGAGGACCTCTGATGTGATGAGGACCTCTGATGTGATGGGAGGACCTCTGATGTGATGGGGGGCTTCTGATGTGATGGGGGGGACCTCTGATGTGATGGAGGACCTCTGATGTGATGGGAGGACCTCTGATGTGATGGGGGAGGCCTCTGATGTGATGGGGGGACCTCCGATGTGATGGAAGGACCTCTGATGTGATGGAGGACCTCTGATGTGATGGGAGGACCTCTGATGTGATGGGGAGGACCTCTGATGTGATGGAGGACCTCTGATGTGATGGGAGGACCTCTGATGTGATGAGGAACCTCTGATGTGATGGAAGACCTCTGATGTGATGGGAGGACCTCTGATGTGATGGGGAGGACCTCTGATGTGATGGAGGACCTCTGATGTGATGGGATGACCTCTGATTTGATGGGATGACCTCTGATGTGATGAGGAACCTCTGATGTGATGGAAGACCTCTGATGTGATGGGAGGACCTCTGATGTGATGGGGAGGACCTCTGATGTGATGGAGGACCTCTGATGTGATGGGAGGACCTCTGATGTGATGGGGGGACCTCTGATGTGATGGGAGGACCTCTGATGTGATGGGAGGACCTCTGATGTGATGGGGGGACCTCTGATGTGATGGGGGAACCTCTGATGTGATGGGGGACCTCTGATGTGATGGAGGGACCTCTGATGTGATGGGAGGACCTCTGATGTGATGGAGGACCTCTGATGTGATGGAGGGACCACTGATGTGATGGGGAGGGACCTTTGATGTGATGGGAGGGACCTTTGATGTGATGGGGGACCTCTGATGTGATGGGGGACCTCTGATGTGATGGAGGACCTCTGATGTGATGGGGGGACCTCTGATGTGATGAGGAACCTCTGGGATGGGGGACCTCTGATGTGATGGGAGGACCTCTGATGTGATGGGGGGACCTCTGATGTGATGGAGGAACCTCTGATGTGATGGGAGGACCTCTGATGTGATTGGAGGACCTCTGATGAGATGGGGAAACCTCTGATGTGATGGGGGACCTCTGATGTGATGGGGGACCTCTGATGTGATGGGGGACCTCTGGGAAACCTCTGATGTGATGGGGGACCTCTGATGTGATGGAGGGACCTCTGGGATGGGGGACCTCTGATGTGATGGGGGAACCTCTGATGATGGGGGACCTCTGATGTGATGAACCTCTGATGGAGGGACCTCTGATGTGATGGGGAGGACCTCTGATGGGAGGACCTCTGATGTGATGGGATGGGGGACCTCTGATGTGATGGGGGAACCTCTGATGTGATGGGGGACCTCTGATGTGATGGGGGAACCTCTGATGTGATGGAGGACCTCTGATGTGATGGATGGAGGACCTCTGATGTGATGATGACCTCTGATTTGATGGGATGACCTCTGATGTGATGAACCTCTGATGGATGGGACCTCTGATGTGATGGGAGGACCTCTGATGTGATGGGGAGGACCTCTGATGTGATGGAGGACCTCTGATGTGATGGGAGGACCTCTGATGTGATGATGGGAGGACCTCTGATGTGATGGGAGGACCTCTGATGTGCTGGGGGGACCTCTGATGTGATGGGGGAACCTCTGATGTGATGGGGGACCTCTGATGTGATGGAGGGACCTCTGATGTGATGGGAGGACCTCTGATGTGATGGAGGACCTCTGATGTGATGGAGGGACCACTGATGTGATGGGGAGGGACCTTTGATGTGATGGGAGGGACCTTTGATGTGATGGGGGACCTCTGATGTGATGGGGGACCTCTGATGTGATGGAGGACCTCTGATGTGATGGGAGCACCTCTGATGTGATGGAGGAACCTCTGATGTGATGGGAGGACCTCTGATGTGATTGGAGGACCTCTATGTGATGGGAGGACCTCTGATGTGATGGGAGGACCTCAGATGTGATGGGGGGACCTCTGATGTGATGGGAGGACCTCTGATGTGATGGGGGACCTCTGATGTGATGGGAGGACCTCTGATGTGATGGGAGGACCTCTGATGTGATGGGAGGACCTCAGATGTGATGGGGGGACCTCTGATGTGATGGAGGGACCACTGATGTGATGGGAGGACCTTTGATGTGATGGGAGGACCTCAGATGTGATGGGGGGACCTCTGATGTGATGGGAGGACCTCTGATGTGATGGGGGGACCTCTGATGTGATGGGGGACCTCTGATGTGTTGGGAGGACCTCTGATGTGATGGGAGGACCTCTGATGTGATGGGAGGGACCTCTGATGTGATGGGGGACCTCTGATGTGATGGGGAAACCTCTGATGTGATGGGGGACCTCTGATGTGATGGGGGAACCTCTGATGTGATGGGGGACCTCTGATGTGATGGAGGGACCTCTGATGTGATGGGAGGACCTCTGATGTGATGGAGGGACCTCTGATGTGATGGGGGACCTCTGATGTGATGGGGGAACCTCTGATGTGATGGGGGACCTTTGATGTGATGGGGGAACCTCTGATGTGATGGGGGACCTCTGATGTAATGGAGGGACCTCTGATGTGATGGGAGGACCTCTGATGTGATGGAGGGACCTCTGATGTGATGGGGGACCTCTGATGTGATGGGGAGGGACTTTTGATGTGATGGGAGGGACCTCTGATGTGATGGGGGACCTCTGATGTGATGGGGGACCTCTGATGTGATGGGGGACCTCTGATGTGATGGGGGACCTCTGATGTGATAGGAGGACCTCTGATGTGATGGGGGACCTCTGATGTGATGGGAGGACCTCTGATGTGATGGAGGGACCTCTGATGTGATGGGGGGACCTCTGATGTGATGGGGGTATCTCTGATGTGATGTGAGGACCTCTGATGTGATGGGGAAACATCTGATGTAATGGGGAGACCTCTGATGTGATGGGGGGACCTCTGATGTGATGGGGAAACATCTGATGTGATGGGGGAGGACCTCTGATGTGATGGGGGACCTCTGATGTGATGGGAGGACCTCTGATGTGATGGGGGGTCCTCTGATGTGATGGAGGACCTCTGATGTGATGGGAGGACCTCTGATGTGATGGGGGGACCTCTGTGATGTGATGGGGGGACCTCTGGTGTGATGGGGGGACCTCTGATTTGATGGGGGACATCTGATGTGATGGGAGGACCTCTGATGTGATGGGAGGACCTCTGATGTGATGGGGGGACCTATGATGTGATGGGGGAACCTCTGATGTGATGGGGGAACCTCTGATGTGATGGAGGGACCTCTGATGTGATGGGAGGACCTCTGATGTGATGGGAGGACCTCTGATGTGATGGGAGGACCTCTGATGTGATGGGGGACCTCTGATGTGATGGGGGGACCTCTGATGTGATGGGGGGACCTCTGATGTGATGGGGGACCTCTGATGTGATGAGGGGACCTCTGATGTGATGAGGGGACCTCTGATGTGATGAGGGGACCTCTGATGTGATGGAAGGACCTCTGATGTGATGGGAGGACCTCTGATGTGATGGGAGGACCTCTGATTTGATGGGGGATCTCTGATGTGATGGGGGGACCTCTGATGTGATGGGGGGACCTCTGATGTGATGGGGGACCTCTGATGTGATGGGAGGACCTCTGATGTGATGGGGGACCTCTGATGTGATGAGGGGACCTCTGATGTGATGAGGGGACCTCTGATGTGATGGGGGACCTCTGATGTGATGGGAGGACCTCTGATGTGATAGGAGGACCTCTGATGTGATGGGAGGACCTCTGATGTGATGGGGGGATCTCTGATGTGATGGGGGGACCTCTGATGTGATGGGAGGACCTCTGATGTGATGGAAGACCTCTGATGTGATGGGGGGATCTCTGATGTGATGGGGGATCTCTGATGTGATGGGAGGACCTCTGATGTGATGGGGGATCTCTGATGTGATGGGAGGATCTCTGATGTGATGGGGGATCTCTGATGTGATGGGAGGACCTCTGATGTGATGGGGGGACCTCTGATGTGATGAGGGGACCTCTGATGTGATGAGGGGACCTCTGATGTGATGGGAGGACCTCTGATGTGATGGGGGGGACAAAGCTCTAGGACACGCATGTAGCACAGTAGCAGGCTCCTCCTCCTGGACTGAAATGGCTTAACTCTGATTTCACTGCACACAGTGAGCTTCTCACAACGTCAGACAGAGCTCCGCCTTGTTTCCTGGCTGGAGGACGTCCGGCGTCAACCAGCACTTTCCTCCTCAACCTGACTGGTTCTGCCCTCCTCCTCGCATTTACTGTTCATTCATAGAGGCTCATTATCACACGTGGGCGGCGGTCTGCATGCAAATACAGAGCCGAAGACACACCCACTCTTCCATCCAGACTGACATCTACTCATCGGGGCGTGTTTGCATAACTCCTCCCCAGAGCCCGCCCACTGCTTGCATCAGGAGACAAGTACAGAGGCAGGGTGCTGCGATACATATGGCACTCTGCATGATCTGTAGGAGGAGTTCTGTCCTCCTCTCTGCTGCTGACTGCTGAGAGCGGGGGAGGTGGAGGCAAGGAGGTGCAGGATCTGTAGGAGGAGTTCTGTACTCCTCTCTGCTGCTGACTGCTGAGAGCGGGGGAGGCGGAGGCAAGGAGGTGCAGGATCTGTAGAAGGAGTTCTGTCCTCCTCTCTGCTGCTGACTGCTGAGAGTGGGGGAGGTGGAGGTAAGGAGGTTCTGCGGCTGCACAGAGAGGAGCAGGATCTGTAGTAGGATTCTTTCCTCCTCTCTGTTGCTGATTGCTGAGACCGGGGGAGGTAAAAACAGGCCTCTCCATGGATTCAGGGAGAAGTGTGAGATCTTGGGGGTCCTGCAGCTGCCCAGAGAGGTGCAGGATCTGTCGTACGAGTTCTGTCCTCCTCTCTGCTAGTGACTGCTGAGATGGGGGAACAGAAATGAGGGGATGCTGCAGCTGAAGGAGGAGTTCTGTTCTCCTCTCTATTGCTGACTGTTGGAGGTGGAGACGGAAGGGGGGGGCGCCGCAGCTGCAGGAGAGGAACAAGGGCCACAGGAAATGCCCTGGCGGGCCTAGAAATGGGAGTCTCGGTCCTCGGCAGTGACAAGGCGTTCGGCTTTTCTTGTATTCATGGCTGCCGCTGTTCCCTCTCCCAGGACTTCCTCTGTCATCCACCCGACCATCAAAGTCCTTTCATCCCCGGCCAGCAGGTTCACTAAAGCCTTTAATCCGGGTGAGGTTGTCTGCTGGGCTGTACAATCCTACCCAACCCCCCTCCTCTGCCCCTCCCCCAACTGTGATTGGGAATACAAAAACTGAACATCAAGGGTCGGCTCACACGGATGTGATATTGCAGATCTCATAGGCGTGCGCACAGGGTGTGCCGGGTGTGCCTGGGCCCTCCCTAATCACCCAGTGTGCATTAGCATTAGCGCTCTGTGGAGCAGCAGGCAGATGGGAAAGATCTCCTTCTTACCGGCTCTGCCATTGGGCGGCACACCCCTTTTATGGGTGGAGTCACCAGCCATGCAGTGCCATCTTCTTAGCATCATGGGGCCCCCGGGCAAAGAAATGCATTGGTGCCCCAACAATGAAGATGATGACCTGCGGCGTGCTACGCTGTCTGAGTCAGCAGGGGAAGGGGACGGAGCCGATCTAGTTTTCCAGCCACATTGGCGGCACGTTCTGAATGTTGGGGCGACCACTGATGTCGCTGGTTGCTAGGCACCAGGCGGCTGCCAAGTCTAGCAACCAGTGCAGTCAAGTGGCATGCCACAGCTCCGACGGCTTTGTGCTCCTTCTCTGTGGCAGCTTACAGCGTCGGGGCATGGTGCATCCACTTTGGATCGGCCCTGCCTGTCCTGATGGGGCCCCATGGGCACCTGGGGCCCCTGGGCTGTGCCCAGGCTTGCCCACTGGATAAGATGGCCCTGCAGCCACGATCTGCCTGCATTGCATAGAGAAGCCCCACATTAAAGAGGACCTGTCATAGGCGGCAGCTGCTGGTTCCCACCAGGTTTTGTGGCGGGGAGGGGGGAGGGGCTAGTCAGCCGCAGGATGTGACAGATAATGGCTGCAATGGCAGGTCCCCTTTAAATTGGCCCCGTCACGTCTATTTTCTGTTCCCAGAAGCAGAAGATGTTCTCGGAGCCGTTTTAGTGCGAGACGCCGGACGGCATAAATCGTTGCTAATAAGCTTCAGGCCGGGAGAGAGAGGGAGAGAGAAAGCGAACGTTTGGCAGAGGCTCAGCGAGCGCATTAGGAGAAGCAGATCCCCTGATGGATGAGGAGCCCCGCCCAGGAGGACGCACAGCCAGGCGGATGGGCCGCAGATTTCACCGCGGCTTTTTAGCGATCACAGACCACATCCAGAGAGCCCCGTGTGCTTCCCACCCTTCCCCCTCCCACCCAGTCATCAAGTAATATTAAAGAGGACCTGTCACTAAATTATCAACGGCTCACTTGACTGGCATGCACAGAGTCCTGACCTCAACCCGATAAACCACCTTTGGGATGAGTAAGAGTGGAGACTGCGAGCCAAGCCTTCTCATCCAACATCAGCGCCTGACCTCACAAATGCTCTTCTGGAAGAATGGTCACACCTCCCCATAGACACCCTCCTAAACCTTGTGGACGGCCTTCCCAGAAGAGGTGAAGCTGTCATAGCTGCAAAGGGCGGGACCAACTCAATATTGAACCCTCCGGACTAAGATCGGGAGGCCATTAATGTTCATGTGCGTGTAAAGGCCGGTGTCCCAACAGGGCCGTCTTATTAGCATCATGGGCCCCTGGGCAAAGTAATGCTCTGGGGCCCCTACAATGATGACAGTGCAGGTAAATAAACAGACATCAAGTAGGTAGGAGGCAGCCTGCCCCCCCCCCCTCTGTATCTATCACTCTCAGTGCCATCATGGGGCCCCTCATTTTGGGGCAGCGTGGGCTCAAGGACAAGCTGCTTTGGGGAAAGTGCAGGGGCCCCCCCATGCAGCTGGGGCCCCTGGGCAGTGCCCAGGTGTGCCCTCTCATTAAGACAGCCCTGCGTCCCAATACTTTTGGTAATAAAGTCCCACCTTCCTTGCTCTCCTCCTCCTCCTCATTTAATAGGGATGGAAATGCATGACCTTACGGGGTCATGCTTTCCTTTAACCACTTAAGACCCGGACCAATATGCAGGTTAAGGACCAGGCCCCTTTTTGCGATTCGCCACAGCGTCGCTTTAACTGACAATTGCGCGGTCGTGCAACTTGGCTCCCCTTGGCGTCCTTTTTTCCCCACAAATAGAGCTTTCTTTTGGTGGTATTCGATCGCCTCGGCGGTTTTTATTTTTTGCGCTATAAAGAAAAATAGAGCGACAATTTTGAAAGAAATGCAATTTTTTACTTTTTGCTATAATAAATATCCCCCCAAAAAAGATTTAAAAACATTTTTTTTTCCTCAGTTTAGGCCGATACGTATTCTTCTACCTATTTTTGGTTTAAAAAAAAAATCGCAATAAGCGTTTATCGATTGGTTTGCGCGAAATTATAGCGTTTACAAAATAGGGGATAGTTTTATTGCATTTTTATTAATAATTTTATTTTGCTACTAATGGCGACGATCAGCGATTTTTTTCATAACTGCGACATTACGGCGGACACATCGGACAATTTTGACTCATTTTTGGGACCATTATCATTTTCACAGCGAAAAGTGCTATAAAATTGCACTGATTACTGTGAAAATGACAATTGCCGTTTAGGAGTTAACCACTAGGGGGCGCTGTAGGGGTTACGTGTGACCTCATATGTGTTTCTAACTGTAGGGGGGTGTGGCTGGACGTGTGATGTCAGTGATCGTCTGTTCCCTATATCAGGGAACAGACGATCGCTTACATTGCCACTGTGAAGAACGGGGAAGGTGTGTTTACACTCACCTCTCCCCGTTCTTCAGCTCCTGTGACCGATCGCGGGACACCGGCGGCGATCGGGTCCGCGCCGCGGTCACGGAGCTTCGGACCGGGTCTCATGCACGCGCACATGACCCACGGCTGGGCTCTTAAAGGCGACATACATGTATGTGCCAGTGCCCAGCCATGCCATTCTGCCGACGTATATGTGCAGGAGGCGGTCCTTAAGTGGTAAAGTCCCAAGGGATGGACATACATGACCTCACCAGGCTATGGTCTCCACAAAATTCCTAACAATTGTCCCGTTTTCTTATTCAACTTTTGGCAATACAGTGTAAAGGCGGGTGTCCCAATACTTTTGGTAATACAGTGTAAAGGCGGGTGTCCCAATACTTTTGGTAATACAGTGTAAAGGCGAGCGTCCCAATACGTTTGGTAATACAGTGTAAAGGCGAGCGTCCCAATACTTTTGGTAATATAGTGTGAAGGCGGGCGTCCCAATACTTTTGGGAATATAGTGTAAAGGCGGGCGTCCCAATACGTTTGGTAATACAGTGTAAAGGCGGGCGTCCCAATACTTTTGGTAATATAGTGTGAAGGCGGGCGTCCCAATACTTTTGGGAATATAGTGTAAAGGCGGGCGTCCCAATACGTTTGGTAATACAGTGTAAAGGCGGGCGTCCCAATACTTTTGGTAATATAGTGTAAAGGCGGGCGTCCCAATACGTTTGGTAATACAGTGTAAAGGCGAGCGTCCCAATACGTTTGGTAATACAGTGTAAAGGCGGGCGTCCCAATACTTTTGGTAATACAGTGTAAAGGCGAGCGTCCCAATACTTTTGGTAATACAGTGTAAAGGCGGGCGTCCCAATACTTTTGGTAATACAGTGTAAAGGCGAGCGTCCCAATACGTTTGGTAATACAGTGTAAAGGCGGGCGTCCCAATACGTTTGGTAAGGTAATACAGTGTAAAGGCGGGCGTCCCAATACTTTTGGTAATACAGTGTAAAGGCGAGCGTCCCAATACGTTTGGTAATACAGTGTAAAGGCGAGCGTCCCAATACGTTTGGTAATACAGTGTAAAGGCGGGCGTCCCAATACGTTTGGTAATACAGTGTAAAGGCGAGCGTCCCAACACGTTTGGTAATACAGTGTAAAGGCGGGCGTCCCAATACTTTTGGTAATACAGTGTGAAGGCGGGCGTCCCAATACTTTTGGGAATATAGTGTAAAGGCGAGCGTCCCAATACTTTTGGGAATATAGTGTAAAGGCGAGCGTCCCAATACTTTTGGTAATATAGTGTGAAGGCGGGCGTCCCAATACTTTTGGGAATATAGTGTAAAGGCGGGCGTCCCAATACTTTTGGTAATACAGTGTAAAGGCGGGCGTCCCAATACGTTTGGTAATACAGTGTAAAGGCGAGCGTCCCAATACGTTTGGTAATACAGTGTAAAGGCGAGCGTCCCAATACTTTTGGTAATATAGTGTAAAGGCGGGCGTCCCAATACTTTTGGTAATATAGTGTAAAGGCAGGCGTCCCAATACTTTTGGTAATACAGTGTAAAGGCGGGCGTCCCAATACTTTTGGTAATATAGTGTAAAGGCGGGCGTCCCAATACTTTTGGTAATACAGTGTAAAGGCGAGCGTCCCAATACGTTTGGTAATACAGTGTAAAGGCGGGCGTCCCAATACGTTTGGTAATACAGTGTAAAGGCGAGCGTCCCAACACGTTTGGTAATACAGTGTAAAGGCGGGCGTCCCAATACTTTTGGTAATACAGTGTGAAGGCGGGCGTCCCAATACTTTTGGGAATATAGTGTAAAGGCGAGCGTCCCAATACTTTTGGGAATATAGTGTAAAGGCGAGCGTCCCAATACTTTTGGTAATATAGTGTGAAGGCGGGCGTCCCAATACTTTTGGGAATATAGTGTAAAGGCGGGCGTCCCAATACTTTTGGTAATACAGTGTAAAGGCGGGCGTCCCAATACGTTTGGTAATACAGTGTAAAGGCGAGCGTCCCAATACGTTTGGTAATACAGTGTAAAGGCGAGCGTCCCAATACTTTTGGTAATATAGTGTAAAGGCGGGCGTCCCAATACTTTTGGTAATATAGTGTAAAGGCAGGCGTCCCAATACTTTTGGTAATACAGTGTAAAGGCGGGCGTCCCAATACTTTTGGTAATATAGTGTAAAGGCGGGCGTCCAATACTTTTGGTAATAAGTGTAAAGGCGAGCGTCCCAATACGTTTGGTAATACAGTGTAAAGGCGAGCGTCCCAATACGTTTGGTAATACAGTGTAAAGGCGAGCGTCCCAATACGTTTGGTAATACAGTGTAAAGGCGAGCGTCCCAAACGTTTGGTAATACAGTGTAAAGGCGAGCGTCCCAACACGTTTGGTAATACAGTGTAAAGGCGGGCGTCCCAATACTTTTGGTAATACAGTGTGAAGGCGGGCGTCCCAATACTTTTGGGAATATAGTGTAAAGGCGAGCGTCCCAATACTTTTGGGAATATAGTGTAAAGGCGAGCGTCCCAATACTTTTGGTAATATAGTGTGAAGGCGGGCGTCCCAATACTTTTGGGAATATAGTGTAAAGGCGGGCGTCCCAATACTTTTGGTAATACAGTGTAAAGGCGGGCGTCCCAATACGTTTGGTAATACAGTGTAAAGGCGAGCGTCCCAATACTTTTGGTAATATAGTGTAAAGGCGGGCGTCCCAATACTTTTGGTAATATAGTGTAAAGGCAGGCGTCCCAATACTTTTGGTAATACAGTGTAAAGGCGGGCGTCCCAATACTTTTGGTAATATAGTGTAAAGGCGAGCGTCCCAATACTTTTGGTAATACAGTGTAAAGGTGGGCGTCCCAATACTTTTGGTAATATAGTGTAAAGGCAGGCGTCCCAATACTTTTGGTAATATCTATCTTTCTATGTACTGTAGTTATTCTCCCCCCAGACAGCGCATGCACAGCGTCTGGCTGCGGTCACAGAGGTCAGACATTAAAGCGGTCGGACGCAGGAAGGGGGAGGGGGTGGGGGGTCCCTGCGCTGCCCCCTGGGAGGTCCCTGATTTCTGTTTATAATCAGACGCAATCACTAGACGGCTTCTGTGTTTATTCACGTGCGGCGGAGAGCCAGGCCCCGGGGGGGCGCCCTTAATTATGAAGTCTTGAAGATGACAGGCGTTTCCTGATTGGGGTGACGGCCGGCGATCACCGCGGCTTCAATTTCACGCCGAGAGCCAAACAGCCGATCACGTCGGAATGAATGAGGATCGGAGCGCGACTGCGAGAATGTGAAACGAGCGCCGTTCCCGTCCCTGGGGGTCTCAACGCGTTTATTCTGATGGACGATAAAGAATCGCGGCGGGAAGTACGCAGTCACACGGACCCCAATATTCAGTCCATGAGTCCCCCCCATAATAAAGTTTTACTTCTCTTACTTCCTGAGTGTCAGAGGTCACCCCAAATCTGACAGCTGCGGCCCTTTAACTCACGCGCCGTCTCCCAGCTCCTCAGAGGGCGTAGTGCCATCACAGGGCGCAGCTCCACCACAGGCCGTAGCGCCATCACAGGGCCCGGCGCCATCACAGGGAGTGGCTTCTTCACAGGGCGTGGCTTCATCACAGGGCGCGGCGGCATCACAAGGTGTGGCCTCAACACAGGGCGTGGCTTCTTCACAGGGTGTGGCTTCATCACAGGGTGTGGCTTCATCACAGGCCGTGGCACCACCACAGGGTGTGGCGCCATCACAGGGCGTGGCTTCATCACAGGGCTCGGCGCCATCACAGGGTGTGGCCTCAACACAGGGCGCGGATTCATCATAGGGCATGGCTTCATCACAGGGCACGGCGCCATCACATGGTGTGGCGTCAACAGAGGGCATGGCTTCATCACAGGGTGTGATGCCATCACAGGGCGTGGCTTCATCACAGGGCGTGGCTTCATCACAGGGTGTGGTGCCATCACAGGGTGTGGCCTCAACACAGGGCGTGGCTTCATCACAGGGCGCGGCGCCATCACAGGGTGTGGCCTCAACACAGGGCGTGGCTTCATCACAGGGCGCGGCGCCATCACATGGTGTGGCCTCAACACAGGGCGTGGCTTCATCATAGGGCGTGGCTTCATCACAGGGCGTGGCGCCATCAGAGGGTGTGGTGCCATCACAGGGCGTGGCTTCATCACAGGGCATGGCTTCATCACAGGGTGTGGTGCCACCACAGGGCGTGGCTCCACCACAGGGCGTGGCTCCATCATAGGGCGTGGCTTCATCACAGGGCGTGGCGCCATCACAGGACGTGGCTCCACCACAGGGCGTGGCTCCATCATAGGGCGTGGCTTCATCACAGGGCGTGGCGCCATCAGAGGGTGTGGCGCCATCACAGGACGTGGCTCCACCACAGGGCGTGGCTCCATCGCAGGGCGTGGCTCCATCGCAGGGCGTGGCCTTGTTAAGGAGGAACTTCAGCCCACTACAAAGCGGGCTCCACCCCCACCCCTCCCAGCCGCCACCATTTGGCATGTGCGTAGATATGCTGACCCCTCAAAATAACTCAACACACAGCCATTAATGTCTAAACCGCTGGCAACAAAAGTGAGGACACCCCTAAGTGAAAATGTCCAAAATATATATATATTGTCCGCGGGCCACCCTACGATCGCGGGAAAGAGAGCCAAAACGGGGATCGGGCAATGTAAACAGACAGATCCTCGTTCTGACAGGAGAGGAGTGAGATCATCTGTTCCTAGTGAGATCCCTCTCCTCCTCCAGTTAGTCCCCCTCCCCACCCACAGTTAGAAACACCTCCCAGGGAACACACTGAACCCCTGGGAGGTGTTATGCCCACCGTATTCAAAGTAGGCAGGTAGTGGGCGTGCTTCATTTAAATTATTCCGTGACCCCATGTAAATGAGCGGCCGAGCGAACGGCGCATGCGCGCATGCTCAGAATCACGTCGAATAGAATGCCTAAGATACACTTCGAACACTGCGCCTACAACGTGAACGTCACAGCCCCATTCGCGTGCGACTTACGTAAATGACGTAAAAAACGACGTCCACCATACCTTTGCATGGGATGCGCCACCTTTCTGGTGGTTTATCTTTACGGAAGTAGGCCTTACGTAAACGTCGTAGATTACTGCGTCGGGCGTACGTAGGTTCGTGAATCGGCGTATCTCGCTCATTTACATTTTCAACGCGAAAAATCAACGGAAGCGCCCCCAGCGGCCAGCGTAAATATGCGCCCAAGATACGACGGCGTAAGAGACTTACGTCTGGCGTAACTTGCAAAAAAATTCAAGTTTCCAGAAAACGCGCAAATATACGAAGGTAAAAAAAAATCGTTTTTTCTTTTTTCAAAAATTGTCGCTCTATTTTTGTTTGTAGCGCAAAAAATAAAAAGCGCAGAGGCGATCAAATACCGCCAAAAGAAATCTCTATTTGTGGGGAAAAAAGGACGCCAATTTTGTTTGGGAGCCGCGTCGCACGGCCGCGCGATTGTCAGTTAAAGCGACGCGGCGCCGAATCGCAAAAAAATTGCCTGGTCATTCAGGGGGCAAATCTTCCGGTCTGTAAGTGGTTAAAGAGCGTTGGGGGGGGGGGGGACTGCTGCGTTGTTTTGGTCCCGGTTGGCTGTGGCGGGTCTGTTCCGGTGCCCAGGGAAGGTGCAGACGGCGGGCAGCGTGGGCTCTCTCGCCTCCGTCGCACACACAGACGTTATTCTTCTCCCCGTAGGCTCCTGGAATGTCGCCGGCCTCTGACAATGGACACTGGCGCTTCAGCCGCTGCCAACTCACAGGGCGGCATTCTGCTCCGGGATCCAGGATTCCGGCCCCATCCCTCAAAGCTGCCATTAGCGCGAGCGCGGCGGCCGCGGGGCCCGGGAGGGGGGGGGGGGGGGCGCGGTGACAGGACCTCTTCACGCTCAGGTGGGACAGCAATTCAAATCCGGAATTTTTTTTTTCGTTACAAATTGCTACAAAGTTTATTTTCTCTTCTTTCCAGTTACAAAGTAAAGATCTGGGATCCTTTGTGACCGCACAGAAAATAAAGTCACTTGTCTAAAGAAAGCCATGGGAAGGAAGAATGTGCAACGTACATCACTACTGCCCCCTAGGTGGGACCACACACGCTACAAACACCAAAAACTAACAAGAGGGCCCATCTGATTGGATAAAAGCCGATTCGCCCGCTTCAATACCGGCCTTTTTTTTTTTTAACACATTATGATTGCTTATTGCAGTGAATTTCACGGTTATAAGCAACCATTTTAAGGGAGTGAATTGATTCATTGAGTGTTTAGTATTGTAGTTCGCTGTGATTGGCCGTGTCTGTACCATGTGATCACTGTGACCAATCACAAAGATCGATACAATTGTACACAATGAATGAAATCCATCCATTGTGTACAATTGTCATGTGATCTGCTGTGATTGGTCAGTGGCCGATACACTGAGCAGTCATCCGCTGTGTCCGGTGGCGGTGACAGATTGCGCACAGAAACAGGTGCATCCGAGATACTGCCTCCTGTGCAATGCCGGGTGAGCCTGAAGAACACAGCCTACAAAGTCTGTAAAAACCTCGTTTGTCCATGCAAGAAAAGGGGGGAGTTTGGATAAGTTTTTTATGCATGGGGTGGTGGGAGGGTCAGATAAAAATTATTGCTTTATAGGGGAGGACATTTGGCAGGGTGATGGGAACAGCGTCCAAAAGAAAGCCAATGGGTGGTTTTAGGGAGGGAGGCCAATCAAGGCCTTTATCATGGGATCTCCCAATGGAGAGAAAGACCCTCTCTCTTCCCCTCTTTTAATTCTCTCAAGAGAAAGAACCATCTCAGTCCCCCCTCCTCTCCCAGTTTTCTTTCTTTCCCACCCAGTGTTTTTCACCTTCTCCCCATGAGGCTAGACACTCCCCCTCTAGTTCTCTCCCTCTCCCACCCCCTCTCCCCTCCTCCTCTCCCATCTTCACTCCCCCTCTCCCAGTTCTCTCTCCCCTCCTCCTCTCCCATCTTCACTCCCCCCTCCTTCTCCCAGTTCTCTTCCTCTCCCACTTCTCACAACTCTCCCATCTCCACTCTCCCTCTCCCAGTTCTCTTCCTCTCCCACCCCTTTCTCCCCTCCTCCTCTCCCAGTTCTCTCCCACTCTTCTCCTCCCTCCCATCTTCACCCCCTCCCTCTCCCAGTTCTTTCTTTCTCACCCCTCATTCCTCTCCTATCTTCACTCCCCCTCTCCCAATTCTCTCCCTCTCCCACTCCTCCTCTTCCATCTCCACTCACCCTCTCCCAGTTCTCTTTCTCTCCCACCCCTCTCTCCCCTCCTCCTCTCCCAGTTCTCTTCCTCACTCCACCCCCTCCCCAATTCTTCCAAGATGGCGGCTCCACCCCTCATTCTTCTCCTAGTCACTCCCCCTCTCAGTTCTCTCCCCACACTTCCCTAAGAGCCCCCTCCCACCCCTCTCTCCCCTGCTTCTCTCCATCTTCAGGCTCCTCCACACTCCCCCTCTGAAGAGAGCCCCATCTTTCTTTCTCACTCTCTCAGGGCGGAGTTCTTCTATCCTCTCCCCTCTCCCACCCTCTCTAGAGAGAGAGAGGGACGTCGTTCTCTAGAGCTCTCCCTTCCCTCTATCCTCTCTTCCCTCTCCCCACCCTCTCGAGAGCCTCTCCCCTCTCTCTCTCCGTCTCCTTCCTCTCTCCCACTCCCCCCTCTCTCTCTCTCGATTCTTCTATCCTCTCTCCCTCTCCCATCTCTCTCTCGTCTCTATTCCTCCCTCTCCCACCCTCTCTCGTTCTTCTATCCTCTCTCCCTCTCTCTACCCCCCCCCCCGATTCTATCCTCTCTCTCTCTTGTTCTTCTAGTCCCTCCACAGCTCTCTCTCGTTCTTCTATCCTCTCTCCCTCTCCCACCCTCTCTATCTCATTCTTCTATCCTCTTTCCCTCTCCCACTCTCTCTCTCTCGTTCTTCTATTCTCTCTCCCACTCTCTCTCTCGTTCTTCTATCCTCTCTCCCTCTCCCACTCTCTCTCTCTCATTCTTCTATCCTCTCTCCCTCTCCCACCCTCTCTCTCGTTCTTCTATCCTCTCTCCCTCTCACACCCTCTCTCTCTTTCGTTATTCTATCCTCTCTCAGCCCTCTCCGTGATCGGGGAGACTCTCTCTCGTTCTTCTATCCTCTCTCCCTCTCCCATGGCTCTCTCTATCTCGACCTTCTCTCTCTCGTTCTCTCCCACTCTCTCTCTCTCGTCGTTCTTCCCTCTCCCACACTCTCCCACTCTCTTCTCGTTCTTCTATCCTCTCTCCCCTCTCTCTCTCTCTCTCTCTTCTATCCTCTCTCCCTCTCCCACCCTCTCTCTCGTTCTTCTATCCTCTCTCCCTCTCACACCCTTCTTCTATCTCTCTCTCTCCTCTCCCACTCTCTCTCTCCTTCTCTCTTCTCCCACACTCTCTCTCTCTTCTCCTCTATCCTCTCTCCCTCTCTCTCTCGTTCTCTCCCTTCCTCTCTCCCACTCTCTCCTCTCGTTCTTCTATCCTCTCTCCCCTCTCTCTCTCATTCTTCTATCCTCTCTCCCTCTCCCACCCTCCTCTCTCTCGTTCTTGTATCTATCTCTCCCTCTACCCTCTCTCTCTCTTCTTCTATCCTCTCTCCCTCTCCCACCCTCTCTCTCTCTATCCTCTCTCCCTCTCTCTCTCGTTCTTCTATCCTTCTCTATCCTCTCGTTCCTATCCTCTCTCCCTCTCTCTCTCTCGTTCTTCTATCCTCTCTCCCTCTCCCACCCTCTCTCGTTCTTCTATCCTCTCTACCTCTCTCTCTCGTTCTTCTATCCTCTCTCCCTCTCCCACACTCTCTATCTCGTTCTTCTATCCTCTCTCCCACTCTCTCTCTCGTTCTTCTATCCTCTCTCCCTCTCCCACCCTCTCTCTCGTTCTTCTATCCTCTCTCCCTCTCCCACCCTCTCTCTTGTTCTTCTATCCTCTCTCCCTCTCCCACCCTCTCTCTCGTTCTTTTATCCTCTTTCCCTCTCCCACCCTCTCTCTCTCTCTCGTTCTTCTATCCTCTCCCCCTCTCCCACTCTCTCTATCTCGTTCTTCTATCCTCTCTCCCTCACTCTCTCTCTCGTTCTTTTATCCTCTCTCCCTCTCCCACCCTCTCTATCTCGTTCTTCTATCCTCTCTCCCTCTCCCACCCTCTCTCTCGTTCTTCTATCCTCTCTCCCATCCTCTCTCTCTCGTTCTTCTATCCTCTCTCCCTCTCACACCCTCTCTCTCGTTCTTCTATCCTCTCTCCCTCTCCCACTCTCTCTCTCTCGTTCTTCTATCCTCTCTCCCTCTCCCACCCTCTCTCTTGTTCTTCTATCCTCTCTCCCTCTCTCTCTCCCACCCTCTCTCTCGTTCTTCTATCCTCTCTCCCTCTCCCACCCTCTCTCTCGTTCTTCTATCCTCTCTCCCTCTCTCTCTCGTTCTTCTATCCTCTCTCCCACACTCTCTCTCTCGTTCTTCCATCCTCTCTCCCTCTCCCACACTCTCTCTCTCATTCTTCTATCCTCTCTCCCTCTCTCTCTCGTTCTTCTATCCTCTCTCCCTCTCCCACCATCTCTCTCGTTCTTCTATCCTCTCTCACTCTCCCACACTCTCTCTCTCGTTCTTCTATCCTCTCTCCCTCTCCCACCCTCTCTCTCTCGTTCTTCTATGCTCTCTCTCCCTCTCCCACCCTCTCTCTCGTTCTTCTATCCTCTCTCCCACTCTCTCTATCTCTTTCTTCTATCCCCTCTCCCTCTCCCACTCTCTCTCTCGTTCTTCTATCCTCTCTCCCTCTCCCACTCTCTCTCTCGTTCTTTTATCCTCTCTCCCTCTCCCACCGCCCCTCTCTATCCTTCTCTTTCTTAATGCAGTTAAAAGCACGGTCTGTGTTCTCCGTACCAAAACCCTCACACCTCTCCGGAATGACTCACAATTCATAAAGACTCCCAGATGTGGTATCTGTCATTTTTCCCAACATCTGTCTAACCCACAAAACGGATCTTCCACTAAATGCGAGTGAAGCCGCGTACACGGCAGAGAACCTCGACGGGCAGAACACATCGTTCCGCCCGTCAAGGTTCTCTGCCGGCCGTCGAAATCGGTGACCCGCCCGTCGGGAATGGCAACCAGCCATTCATCCAGGTGGGCCGTCGAGCAAAAAGAGAGCGTGCTCTCTTTTCGCTCGATGGGATTCCCGACGGGCGGGGCGAGCGCTCTGTGTACACACGGCCGAGGTCCTCGCTGGAATGCAGCTTCCAGCGAGGTTCTCGCTGGTTTCCAGCGAGAACCTCGGTCGTGTGTACGCCGCCTGACAGAGAGAATGACAGGTACACTTTAAAAAAAAGAACAGGTGTTAGCCCTTTAATAAGAGTGCCCCCCCCCCCCCCACATTTTTACCCCCCTTCCCATGACCAAAGTCTTGCGCTGTCAATTACAAGTGGGACATCTAAAGAGCGCCAGCTTTATTTATGACTTTTACGGGCCGCCGCAACTATTTGGGGCTAAATATAACGCTTGCACTTGGCCGTTCCTCTGAAAGCATGGGGGCACCAATGCCGTAAGTGCAGATTAGAGGGGATCCGCCGGTGGTGAGATCCCAAGCATAGCATCTGATCCCCCGTATGTCCAGCGAGATGAGATGGTTAAAAAGGATTGAAAGGAATGCTGCGCCAGTACGCTATGTGACAAAGGTCGCATTGAAATGCTCACGTTTAAAAAGGAGGAAGGGAGGGGGGGTTAGGAATAGCTGGCATGCCAGGACCCGAGGGCCCGCGCTCCCGTGCCCACTGAAATAGAAGCAAGCGACAGCAGCGGCCAAAATGGGACATTTATGGCTTAGGCCAAAGCCTAATTCAGGAGTGCTGTCTGTATTTGGGAGTAGTATCTGAGCCGGGTACAGCTGCCCCCCAGAGCACGGTGCCCCTTGCCAAGCGTCAGCGCAGGGAGCGCTTAAGTGTCAGTTGTAGTAAACAGAAGCTGGAGTCAAGAATTTTTTATTTTTTTTATAGACGGTTAAGCAAAGGGTTATCTGAGGAACCATTAAGGAGCTGAAGTTTCTCCCTGCTGGATTCAGCCAGGATTGGGTCACCTCGCGGTCAGATGCGTCTCTTAAAATATCGGCCTGGCATAGCTGAGTCCGGGGCTGCCAGATATAGGCAATACCATGCCAGGATGACCTTGACAAGGTTGGCTAAAACTCTTCTGTAATGCTTGGTGGAGGCTCTAGTGGCAATGGTGGCCTCCATCTAGGGCCGGACGTCCCGGAGAACCATCAAGGAGCTGAACTTTCCTCCCTCCTGGCTTCAGCCTGGGCAGGGTGACCTTGCGATCAGTTGTCTTCCTCAAAACACCACCTGACATAGCTAAGCCCAGGGCTGTGGGTGGCAAGCGGCACTGCATCTGGTGTCAGGCTATGGGTGGCAAGCGGCACTGCATCTAGTGTCAGGCTATGGGTGGCAAGCGGCACTGCATCTGGTGTCAGGCTATGGGTGGCAGGCGGTTCTGCATCTGGTGTCAGGCTATGGGTAGCAAGCGGCACTGCATCTGGTGTCAGGCTATGGGTGGCAAGCGGCACTGCATCTGGTGACAGGCTATGGGTGGCAAGCGGCACTGCATCTGGTGGCAAGTGGCACATTCACCTGACAAATAACCCACCGCCAAATTCCCCATCAACCCCGAGACTACATTTCCCCCCGCCCCCCATCATCTTTTTTTTTTGGGAAGGTAAGAGGGGGGTGTGTTCCTGAATGGCAGTTTGGAAATGTGGTCACCCTAAGGCGACACCATGCCAGTTTGTCTTTGACAATTCAAGGTTGCCAGATTTCTTCTGTAATGCTTGGTGGAGGCTCTAGCATTGGTGGTGGTCGGCGCCTAGGGGGCCTGTCCTCCTGAGAACCATCAAAGATCTCAAGTTATCTCCCTTTTGGATTCAGCCGGGTATTGGTCACCTCGCACACAGTTGCATTTCCTAAAATATCGGTCTGCATAGCTAAGCCCAGGGTTGCCAGAAATAGGTGACACTAAGTTGGTTTGACCTTGATGCTTCAAGGTTGCCAAAAGCACTTTTGTAGTGGTTGGTGGAGGCTCTAGTAGGAGCCCAGAGAATGTCCTGCTGAAGACCCGTTAGGGAGCTGACATTTCTACCTGTTGGATTCAGCCAGGGCAGCCTGGATCAACTCACGCTCAGTGGTCTTCCTTAACCACTTGCGGACCGCCGCATGTACATTTACGTCAGCAGAATGGCACGTACAGGCACATTGGCGTACCTGTAAGTCTCTGCCTAGACGCAGGTCGGGGGTCCGATCGGACCCCCCCCCCCCCGGTACATGCGGCGGTTCCGTAGGCTTCAGGAGCGATCCGGGACGAGGGGGCGGCTGTTCGTTTTTGTCCGCCCCCTCCGGATCGCTCCCAGCCAATGCGCGCGCTCCCCCCGTGTGTCACTTCCTCCTCCTGTGTAAACACAGGAAGGGGGAAGTGATGTAATCTCTCCCCTCGGCGGTATTTTCAACTGCCGCTGAGGAGTGAATACATCACAAAGTAAGTCTGCACAACACTACACTGACACCCTTACACATAGGCACATTAACCCCTTGCGATCACCGTGTCACTGAATGCAGTGATCATATATGTAATGATCACTGCATTTAGTGTCAGTGTGACAGGCAGTGTGACAGACAGTTAGTGTTAGGTTCAGGGTAGCCCCCGTACCCCCCCCCCTAATAAAGGTTTAACCCCTTGATCACCGCCCTAGTTAACCCTTTCACTCCCTATTGCCAGCGTCACTAAGCGATCATTTTTCTGATCGCTGTATTAGTGTCGCTGTTCCCGCTAGGTAGCTAGTTTTTTTTTTATTGCGAATTTTTTTTTACTAAAGACATGTGGCTGAATACATTTTGGCCTAAATGTTTGACTAAAATTTAGTTTATTAGATTTTTCTTATAACAAAAAGTAAAAAATATTGTTTTTTTTCAAAAATGTCGCTCTATTTTTGTATATAGCGCAAAAAATAAAAATCGCAGAGGCGATCAAATACCACCAAAAGAAAGCTCTATTTGTGGGAAGAAAAGGACGCAAAATTTTGTTTGGGAGCCACGTCGCACGACCGCGCAATTGTCTGTTAAAGCAACGCAGTGCCGAATTGTAAAAACGCCTTGGGTCATTTAGCAGCGTATTGGTCCGGTCCTTAAGTGGTTAAAATACCACCCGTCGTAGCTGAGCCCGGGGCTTCCAGACATAACCACTTTGCCAGTTTGACGTTGACACTTTAAAGTTGCCAAAAATGCTTCTGTGATGCTTGGTGGGAGCACTAGTGACTGTGGTGGTCTGCACCCGGGACCTGTCCTCCTGGAGAACTGAAGTTTCTCTCAGCTAGATTCAGCCAGGGTTGGGTCACCTCACGGTCAGTTGCGTTTCCTAAAATATGTAGCAAGAGACGGTTTTGACAAGTCCTTTATTAAAATCTTCGATGTGTCTTCTTCCTCCGGTCTTCTTACTCCAGACTTCTCCCTCCAGTGTTCTTCCTCCGGTCTTCTCCCTCCAGTGTTCTCCCTCCGGTCTTCTTACTCCAGACTTCTCCCTCCGGTCTTCTTACTCCAGACTTCTCCCTCCAGTGTTCTCCCTCCGGTCTTCTCCCTCCAGTGTTCTCCCTCCAGTGTTCTCCCTCCGGTCTTCTTACTCCAGACTTCTCCCTCCGGTCTTCTTACTCCAGACTTCTCCCTCCAGTGTTCTCCCTCCGGTCTTCTCCCTCCAGTGTTCTCCCTCCAGTGTTCTCCCTCCGGTCTTCTTACTCCAGACTTCTCCCTCCAGTGTTCTCCCTCCGGTCTTCTTACTGCAGACTTCTCCCTCCAGTGTTCTTCCTCCGGTCTTCTTACTCCAGACTTCTCCCTCCGGTCTTCTTACTCCAGACTTCTCCCTCCAGTGTTCTCCCTCCGGTCTTCTCCCTCCAGTGTTCTCCCTCCAGTGTTCTCCATCCGGTCTTCTTACTCCAGACTTCTCCCTCCAGTGTTCTCCCTCCGGTCTTCTTACTCCAGACTTCTCCCTCCAGTCTTCTTACTCCAGACTTCTCCCTCCAGTGTTCTTCCTCCGGTCTTCTTACTCCAGACTTCTCCCTCCAGTCTTCTTACTCCAGACTTCTCCCTCCAGTGTTCTCCCTCCGGTCTTCTCCCTCCAGTGTTCTCCCTCCGGTCTTCTCCCTCCAGTGTTCTCCCTCCGGTCTTCTTACTCCAGACTTCTCCCTCCAGTGTTCTTCCTCTGTTTTTCTCCCTCTGGTCTTCTCTGCCGCTGACCCGGTCCTCCTCATTCACCCCAAAAAAAGGCAGTGTAGTCCTTTATTAATAGTCTTCAACATGTCTTCTTCCTCTGGTCTTCTTCCTCCGGACTTCTCCCTTCGGACTTCTCCCTCCGGTTTTCTCCCTCCGGTTTCCCCCCTCTGGACATCTCACTCCGGTGTTCTTCCTCTGGTCTTCTTGCTCCGGACTTCTCCCACCGGTTTTCTCCCTCTGGACGTCTCACTCCGGTGTTCTTCCTCTGGTCTTCTTCCTCCGGACTTCTCCCACCGGTTTTCTCCCTCCGGTTTCCCCCCTCTGGACGTCTCACTCCGGTGTTCTTCCTCTGGTCTTCTTCCTCCGGACTTCTCTCTCCGGTTTTCTCCCTCTGGACGTCTCACTCCGGGGTTCTTCCTCTGGACTTCTCCACTGCTGCTGTCTTCTCCACCACCTGCCTGGTCCTCCTCGGACGATGGCTCCTGTCTTTGTGCTGGTTCTTATATAACCATGTGACGTGGCCATCCGGTGACGTCACCATGAGACCCAGCCCCTTGTGACGTCACATTTCTTCACAGGGGTGGGGTCTCACAGTGATGTCACTCGATGGCCACGCCCCATGGTTATATAAGAACTGGCAGAGAACAGAGCTGGCACAAAGCAGGAGCCATCGTCCGTGGTAGAGAAGACAGCAACGGCAGAGAAGACCAGAGGAACAAGACTGGAGAGAGAAGTCCGGAGGAAGAAGACACGTTGAAGAGTGACTTTTAATAAAGGACTACACTGCCTTTTTTTGGGGTGAATGGGTATGGGTACAATGTACCTCATGCTCATTCACTTGTTAATAGGGGCTTCCAGATTCGGATAAGCCCTCTACCCTTGTCCCCCACAACCACCGCCCAGGGCTGTTGGGAAGAGGCCCCTGTCCCCGTAATGGGGACAAGGTAATTTGCGGCGAGGGGGCGCAAAGCACACCCCATGTTGAAGGTATGTGGCCTGGTATGGTCTAAAAGTGGTGTGGGGGGGGGGGGCACTCGCTTGTCCCCCTTCTTTCGGGCTGCATGCTTGGATAAGGGTCTGGTATGGTTTTCGTGAGACCCCACACCGTTTTTTGTTGGGTTTCCCTCAAAATCCATATTGAAGCAAGGGGTCTGGTATGATCTTGGGGGGGACCCCCACATTCTTTTTTCCATTTTGGATGGGGTTCCCCTTTTAAGATCCATACCAGACTCAAAGGGCCTGGTATGGATCTTGGGGGGGGGGGGGGGGGATCCCACGTCGTACATTTTTCTAACTACCTGTGTGCACGAGGACTTAAAGTTTAGGAAATTAGACATAGGTCCACATTGGAAGATTTCCCCTCAAAATGTTAAATCTCACATCACTTGCTCTCCCAGGGACACTGGTCACCAGAACCAATAGCGAGGGCGAGTCTTCCAAGCAGTTCTTACAAAGGTGGGTGGGAAAACACCCAAAACTCCCAACTAGACGGGAATTATGGCAGCGAGATTCGGATCCGGCTGGAGGTGCATCCAAGACTCCTAAGAAGCCCGGGGGAATGACTCAACACACCAGACTCCGCCTGTAATGAAATACCACTTTTGGGTGGACCTGCCCTTGAACATGGTTGGGCTCCTCTCTGTTTTGCTGACATTGAATATTGCTGATATCAATATCTGAAAATATGGCGAGCACATGAAGAATTGGTGGGGCCGCGTATTTATTCCAATGTGAAATGCATGGTTGATGGGGGATGGGGATCATTTTCCTAAAATGTTTCCATCTGGGAAAGTTGTCAGTGTGTGTTTGTTTGTTTGTTGCTGGCGGCTATATTTGATGGCGGGCGCAAAGATCCTTGTAATTATATCAAATTAAAGGGCCGGTCTGGGCGGATGTGATATTTCACTTATACCGAGGATCTCACTAGGAGGCAGTGAAGGAGAGTGGGACACTGTTGGGAGCACTATGGGAGGCTGGAGGGCTGAGTTCTCTCAGGGGGCACAGTGGGAGGTTGTCTGGAAGGTTAGGGGCAGGGCCGCCATCAGGGGGTACAGGCATTACACCTGTAAGGGGCCCGATTGGTCCCCAGGGGCCCGGCTGGCCCCCTCCCGTTTTTTATTTTTGCATTAAACCTGTAAGGGGCACCTTTTCGTCAGCACCCCCCCCCCCCCCCGTTCTCTGCTCCAGGGGGCCCTGCCTACTAAAGCTGTGTAAGGGGCCCCAAAAATAGCTGTGGATCTTCCCTTGGCTGTTGGCTGGAGGCCCAGGAGAACCACCTCTGTATAATAAAGTTTTTCAACCAGGGTGCCATGACGGGATGACTTCTAATGTGATAATGAAAACCTTGATGTGATAAGAGGACCTCTGACATGATAGGGGGACTTGTGACGTGATGGGTGACCTCTAACGTGATTGGAGGACCTCTGACGTGAAGGGGGATCGCTGACGTGATGGGAGGCCATCTGACGTAATGGGAGTACATCTGACATGAAGAGGGGATCTCTGAAGTGATGGGGGGACCTCTAAAGTGATGGGAGGACCTCTGACATGATGGGGGGACCTCTAAAATGATGGGGGGACCTCTGAAATAATGGGGGAACCTCTGAATTGATGGGAGGACCTCTGACATGAAGAGGGGACCTCTGATGTGATGGGAGGACATCTGACGTGATGGGGGGGACCTCTGATATGATGGAGGACCTCTGATATGATGGGGGACCTATAGCATCAGCCCAAAACTGAACCCCCAGATTTGGGTGGGCTGGTTCCTTCGGTTCAGGTAACAGTCGGTACTCGCAGAGTAATCCGGCTTTTCTGTTGCGAATCGCAGCGAGGCCACCGAGTAGCACAGGAAACTTCTTCCCATTTCACAGACCCGACCACAAAACGACAAAACATTTTACATCCAAACCACAAATGGCCATGTAATTCCCACCGCCGTCAATCCACAGGTCCCGGAATGTTGTGCTGTGTGCAGGAATGAAACTCGTGACATCTGACCCCCGGGGGCTACCCCCTTTACTGGCTACTCCGTCCCCACCTGATTTCTGACCCCCGGGGGCTACCCCCTTTACTGGCTACTCCGTCCCCACCTGATATCTGACCCCCGGGGGCTACCCCCTTTACTGGCTACTCCGTCCCCACCTGATATCTGACCCCCGGGGGCTACCACCTTCACTGGCTACTCCGTCCACCTGACATCTGACCTCCAGGGGCTTCTACCTTCACTGGCTGCCCCGCCCACCTGACATCTGACCCCCGGGGGCTACCACCTTCACTGGCTACTCCGTCTACCTGACATCTGACCTCCAGGGGCTTCTACCTTCACTGGCTGCCCGCCCACCTGATATCTGACCCTTCACTGGCTACTCCGCCCGCCCACCTGACCAGGGCTTCTCCGCCCACCTTCACTGGCTACTCTCCGCTCCACCTGCTACACCTGACCTGCTACCTCCACCTGACACCTGGGGCTTCTACCTTCACTGGCTGCCCCGCCCACCTGATATCTGACCCCCGGGGGCTACCATCTTCACTGGCTACTCCGCCCACCTGACATCTGACCCCTGGGGGCTTCCACCTTCACTGGCTGCTCCGCCCCCACCTGACATCTGACCCCCGGGGCTTCCACCTTCACTGGCTGCTCCTCCCCCACCTGACATCTGACCCCCGGGGGCTTCCACCTTCACTGGCTGCTCCGCCCAGCTGACATCTGACCCCCGGGGGCTTCCACCTTCACTGGCTGCTCCTCCCCCACCTGACATCTGACCCCCGGGGGCTTCCACCTTCACTGGCTGCTCCGCTCACCTGACATCTGACCTCCGGGGCTTCCACCTTCACTGGGAGAGGAGGAGGGGAGAGACACATCAGTGCTACCTCATCAATGCCTATCAGTGCCGCCTCATCAGGTCCTATCAGTGCCGCCTCATCAGGTCCTATCAGTGCAGCCTCATCAGTGCCTATTAGTGCAGCCTCATCAGTGCCACCTCATCAGTGCAGCCTCATCAGGGCCTATCAGTGCCGCCTCATCGGGGCCTATCAGTGCAGCCTCATCAGTGCCTATTAGTGACACCTCATCAGGGCCTATCAGTGACACCTCATCAGGGCCTATCAGTGCAGTCTCATCGGTGTCTATCAGTGCAGCCTCATCAGTGTACATCAGTGCAGCCTCATCAGTGACTGTCTATCAATGCAGCCTCATCAGCGCACATTAGTGCAGCCTCATCAGTGCCTATCAGTTAAGGAGAAAAATTACTTATTTGCAAAAGATTATAACAAAAACTTTTTTTTTTTTTTTATATTTTAGTCTTTTTTCGTTTGCTTAGAAAAAAGTAAAACAAAAAAAAAAAACAGAGGTTATTAAATACGACCAAAAGAAAGCTCTATCTGTCACAAAAAATGATAAACACGTCACAAGGGTACAGTGTAGTACGACCGCGCAATTGTCATTCAAAGTGTGACAGTGCTGAAAACTGGCCTGGGCAGGAAGGGGGAGGGGGGGCGACAGTGCCCGGGATTGAAGGGGTTAAGGACCAGTTATTGGACGAGATGTAGAGCTAACAAATCCGATTCGGAATGAAATCATTGCGGACCCCCCCGGCTGACCGCGGCGTCACGTATCCAGGAGGACCTCCCCCCTCCTCAATGGACTCGCCGGTATTTTCTTTGGCCGGGGATAAAAACCTGCGATATGAATGAGCAGAAGAGAGCCGCCGAGGATTCTGGGTACAGAATTATATCATAATAATAATAAAAAAGATATTTTCCCAGAAAGTCACATGATCCACGAGGCGGCTGCCAGGAAGGAGCCCCCGGGAAGGTCTCCAGGGTGGCAGTGCCCCCGGAGAAGTCTTGCACGGTTCTACTGGCTCCTCTGCGGCTTCCTCTAAATTCACCGCACACTGCGAGCTTCTCACCATGTGCATTCGGTCTCTGTGGCTCCCTATGAAATGCAGGCAGATTGTAGCTGGTGGGAGGGGCCGGCAGAGCTTTCTGACAACATCACAGAACCCCTGCCTCAAGAGCCTTCAGTCCTGACCCAAGCAGTGGGAGGGGTTATGCAAATATCAAAATGCCAGGCACAGTCAGGCCGGGGAGGAAAGCGCTATGGGGCGGGGCCAGGGACAGTCAGTCTGGGGAGGAAAGTGCTATGGGGCGGGGCCAGACACAGTCAGGCTGGGAAGGAAAGCGATAGAGGATGCTGCAGCCGGGAAATAATGCGGGGCCAGGGACAGCGATAGATGATGCCTCAGCCTGCAAATAAGGCGGGGCCAGGGACAGTCAGGCTGGGGAGGAAAGCGATAAATGATGTTGCGGCCAGGAAATAAGGGGGGGCCAGGGACAATCAGGCTGGGGAGGAAAGCAATAAATGATGTTGTGGCCAGGAAATGGGGCAAGGCCAGGGACAGTCAGGCAGTGGCCAGGAAATGGGGTGGGGCCAGGGACAGTCAGGCTGGGGAGGAAAGCGATAAATGATGTTGTGGCCAGGAAATGGGGCAAGGCCAGGGACAGTCAGGCAGTGGCCAGGAAATGGGGTGGGGCCAGGGACAGTCAGGCTGGGGAGGAAAGCGATAAATGATGTTGTGGCCAGGAAATGGGGCAAGACCAGGGACAGTCAGGCAGTGGCCAGGAAATGGGGTGGGGCCAGGGACAGTCAGGCTGGGGAGAAAAGCGATAAATGATGTTGCGGCCAGGGAATAAGGCGGGGCCAGGGACAGTCAGGCTGGGGAGGTAAGCGATAGATGATGCTGCAGCCAGGAAATAAGGCGGGGCCAGGGACAGTCAGGCTGGGGAGGTAAGCGCTCGATGATGCTGCAGCCAGGAAATTGGGTGGGGCCAGGGACAGTGATAGATGATGCCGCAGCAAAGAAATAAGGCGGGGCCAGGGACAGTCAGGCTGGGGAGAAAAGCGCCAAATGATGCTGCAGCCAGGAAATGGGGCGGGGCCAGGGACAGTCAGGCTGGGGAGAAAAGCGCTAGATGATGCTGCAGCCAGGAAATGGGGCGGGGCTTCATCTGACTTGCTGCAGCTTCCAATGCAGATTGTGAGAAGCTCACAGTGTGCGGTGAAATCAGAGTAAGCCACTTGAGTACAGGAGAGGAGCCGGCACAACCGTACAAGAGGGGGAGGCCGGAGGTCAGAGGGAAGGGAATTGCAGAACAGACGATCGGTTATCAGCAGTCTAATCGATCGATAACTTTCATACTCCGGTCCATTAAAACAAGGAGAAGTGTATTTTGGGAAGAGTGGGCGGATCCCGCGTCGGCCTGATATGTGGCTTTTATTTTTGGCATTAAAAAGTAAAAAAACGGCAGCGGGTGCCGGAATATCGTTCCGAACAAGAAGATCCTTTATGTGACAAACATTCATTTCTCTGGGCCTGGGGGTCCGGGGGGGGGGGGGGGGGGGGGGGGGGGCCATGACAATGAGCGGCTTGTGTCCGTCCAGAGAAAAGGGGACGAGGACATTGAACAAACCTCAAGAAGCGCGTTGGAACGCCCACCGCTCCCCTACGCCGCGAATGAGCCGCATTCCAGACATCGCCCACCGGACAAAGGGGAACACAAGAGATTTCTCGGAGGTTCGCTGTGCCCTGTGATCGGAATATATATATATATACAGTGGCGGTGCGTCCATGAAGGGCGCCGCCCCCTCTCTCCTGCCATAGATAGATTCATGCATTGCATAATCTATGGTCGCCGCTGCCGCCCCCCTATTCATGTGCTCCACCCCTTTTCGGCACCTGAATTACAGCGGCGGGGTATTTTTAGGAAGTACCTGATTAGAGTCGAAGTCTCATGATGGGCGCTCGGAGTTCAGCGTTGCGTTCTCTCAGGCAATCAGGTGCTCGGCTCTGTTACCTGTCACCTGATTGGCTGAAATGACAGGCGCCGTGATCGGACGCCTAAGCAGAGGACGGGAAGAGAGGATGGGAGAAGACATCGAGGAGCGCGGAAGACAACGCCGCCGTGAGCCGCTGCCCCACCGAGACAGGTAAGTGTCAGGCGGGTGGGGGATGCACACTGGCAGCAATTGATGGGCACAGTATCTGCGTTTGATGGACACAGTGGCTGCGTTTGATGGACACAGTGGCTGCGTTTGATGGACACAGTGGCTGCATTTGATGGACACAGTGGCTGCATTTGATGGACACAGTGGCTGCATTTGATGGACACAGTGGCTGCATTTGATGGGCACAGTGGCTGCGTTTGATGGACACAGTGGCTGCATTTGATGGACACAGTGGCTGCATTTGATGGACACAGTGGATGCATTTGATGGACACAGTGGCTGCATTTGATGGACACAGTGGCTGCATTTGATGGCACAGTGGCTGTGTTTGATGGGCTCAGTAGCGGCAAATGATGGGCACACTGGCAGCAATTGATTGGCAGACTGGTAGCAATTGATGGGCACACTGGTAGCAATTGATGGGCACAGTGGCTGTGTTTGGCACAGTGGCAGCAATTTATGGGAACAGTAGCTGTGTTTGATGGGCACAGTGGCTGCGTTTGATGGGCACAGTAGTGGCAAATGATGGGCACACTGGCAGCAATTGATGGGTACAGTGACTGCGTTTGATGGGCACAGCGTCAGCAATTGATGGGCACAGTATCTGCGTTTGATGGACACAGTGGCTGCGTTTGATGGACACTGTGGCTGCATTTGATGGCACAGTGGCTGTGTTTGATGGGCACAGTAGTGGCAAATGATGGGCACACTGGCAGCAATTGATGGGCACACTGGTAGCAATTGATGGGCACACTGGTAGCAATTGATGGGCACAGTGGCTGTGTTTGGCACAGTGGCAGCAATTTATGGGAACAGTAGCTGTGTTTGATGGGCACAGTGGCTGCGTTTGATGGGCACAGTAGTGGCAAATGATGGGCACACTGGCAGCAATTGATGGGTACAGTGACTGCGTTTGATGGGCACAGTGGCAGCAATTTATGGGTACAGTAGCTGTGTTTGATGGGCACAGTGGTGGCAATTTATGGGTACAGTAGCTGTGTTTGATGGGCACAGTGGTGGCAATTTATGGGTACAGTAGCTGTGTTTGATGGGCACAGTGGCAGCAATTTATGGGTACAGTAGCTGTGTTTGATGGGCACAGTGGTGGCAATTTATGGGTACAGTAGCTGTGTTTGATGGGCACAGTGGCGGCAATTTATGGGTACAGTAGCTGTGTTTGATGGGCACAGTGGCGGCAATTGAACTGAACATTTGCTGATGAGACAGATACAAAGTATATAAAGTGAGCGCACGCTGGCCCTGGTGGCCGTACCGTGTAACTGCAGGTGTAATCGGACACAGAGCTCTGTGTTTTGTTGGAATAGCGGGGATTTCATCCTCTACACCTGCACAGTTATAGTTCGGAATGCGGATAACAGATGCGTTATGCGCTCAGTTGTTTTTCCTATTGATTGGTCCCTCGTGATTTAGGTTGTGCGATCGCACTACAAAAAAAATAAAAAATCAATCCTCCCATGTACTGTATAGCTTCAGCCATAAAAGTGCAACTTTGTAAAACTTTTTAAAAAATGACGAAAGATTTAAAGGCGCTTTTCATAAGCAGTTGTTTTTTTTTTTTTTCACAAGCAGCTCTGCCCTCTGGTCTTGTCTCCGCCCCCTCCTGCAGTTTTTTGCCTTTAGTGGGTGGGGCCTGCTGGGCACCTCCTGCAGCTCTGCCCTCTCCTTGTGCAGGGTGACTGGACTTCTCTCCGCCCCCTCCTGCAGTCTTCTGCCTGTAGTGGGTGGGGCCTGCTTGGCACCTCCTACAGCTCTGCCCTCTCCTTGTGCAGGGTGACTGGTCTTGTCTCCACCCCCCTCCTGCAGTTTTCTGCCTTTAGTGGGTGGGGCCCACTGGGCACCTCCTACAGCTCTGCCCTCTCCTTGTGCAGGGTGACTGGACTTCTCTCCGCCCCCTCCTGCAGTCTTCTGCCTGTAGTGGGTGGGGCCCGCTTGGCACCTCCTACAGCTCTGCCCTCTCCTTGTGCAGGGTGACTGGTCTTGTCTCCGCCCCCCTCCTGCAGTTTTCTGCCTTTAGTGGGTGGGGCATGCTTGGCCCCTCCTGCAGCTCTTCCCTCTTTCTCTGTGTGCAGGGTGACTGGACTTCTCTCCGCCCCCCTGCTTGGCACCTCCCACAGCTCTGCTCTTACTCCTTGTACAGAGCAGGGCCGTCTTAGTAGCATCATGGGCCCCTGGGCAAAGTAATGCTCTGGGGCCCCTACAATGATGACAGTGCAGATAAATAGACATTAAGTAGGTAGGAGGCAGACTGCCTCCCCTGTGTATCTGTCACTCTCAGTGCCATCATGGGGCCCCCAATTTTGGGGCAGGGTGGGCTCAAGGACCAGCTGATTTGGGGATAGTGCAAGGGGCCCCCCATGCAGCTGGGGCCCCTGGGCAGTGCCCAGCTGTGCCCTCTCATTAAGACAGCCCTGGTGCAGGGTGACTGGGCTTGTCTCCGCCCCCTCCTGCAGTTTTCTGTCTGTAGTGGGTGGGGTCTGCTGAGCGCCTCCTGCAGCTCTGCTCTCTCTCCTTGTGCAGGGTGACTGGTCTTGTCTCCGCCCCCTCCTGTAGATTTCTGCAGGGCAGCCTGTAGTGGGCGGAGTGGGCGAAGTCCTGTAAGTGCCCCGGCATTGGCTGCATTGCAAGGAACATGGAGGAGGATGCAGAATGAGAGAAAGATGAGCTCGCCAGTTTTCTGCTTCTCCTTTTTACTGTCCAATCACAGGCTGGGGGAGGGACAAGACCTGCAAGTGTCCTCGAACCGCAGCAGAGAAAAATCAGGTCTCCCGCCCTGCCAGACAGGGCTCTGCTTTGCTGCAGAGGAGCGGTGTAAATCTGAGGACTGGATGGACAGGGATACAAATCATCTGGCAGCTCTCGGACATTTATCTGGGTATTTAGATGTTCAGCTTTAAAACCTTTTTATTCTGTTTATTCTCAAGAAATGAAATAATAATAAAAAAAAAAGAATCAAATTTAAAGTGAACTAAAAAACAAAACAAAAAAAAAAACTGCAGGCCGGCGGTCGGTTACCTCTCTTGCTGACAGAACCACTTTCACCCCCTCTGTATATAAAGCCGCCTGGCGGGGTAGGGGGAGGGGAAAGGGGGGGCATCAGCCCTTGGAGCACCCCAGGAAACCATAACCATCTGCTTCTCATCAGCGAAGCACATAGACCCCGCCCCCCCCCTTTTTGGAGTCCCCCTAATCCCCAAAAAGGAGGGCGGCGTGCGACCTCAACTTGTAAATACTTAAGAGGAGTAAATAACGCGCCTGAGAGGGGCGGAGCCCCCCCATAAATGAAAGACGCGCTCAACATCTGGATAATAAATCGCCAACCGCAAATAATGCGGCATCATAAATATTTCACTCCGGAGAACGGCGGGGGCAGAGCGCGGCCAACGACCTGGCGAGAGATCGGCGCGTTTCAAGAAACGCAATTTTTACTTCAATGTCGCTTTGATTCGAATAATTGGTGAGTGGAAACCTGAAGTTTAATCCGCTTATATTTTCCTCCCCCAATCAGCATTGCTAATGAACATTTTAAGCAAAACCTTAATAACGACATTTATTTTGTCGTCATCAATTAGTCTCTGTGCTTCTCTATGCAAAGCAAGCAGGTCGTGGCTGGTGGGAGGCGCCAGCAGAGCGCTGTACCTCAGTACTCCTCCTAAGAGCCCTCAGCCCTGATTCAATTAGTGGGCTGGTTCTTGGGTGGAGTTATGCAAATATAAATATGCCTTGATGAGTGCAGTGGCGTCACCCGGGTGACCCCCGTCAAAGAAGTGACACCCAAGCCAAGGCACCGCTGCGATTCTCTTTGGCAATAGCCACCTGCACTCCTGCAGATGTCTATCGCCAAAGAGAATGGTCAGGCTGGGGAGGAAAGCCCTAGGTGATGTTGGATGTTCTCCGCCCAGGAAATGAGGCGGGGCTTGGTGCAGCTTCTAATGCACATTGTGAGAAGCTTACAGTGTGTAGTGAAATCAGAGCAAGCCATTTCAGTCCAGGATAAAACTGTGCAAGATTGTAGGGAAGGCCGGAGGTCAGCTTTGATGACAATGGTGCCGGAAATGTGGTGACTCCTGAAAAACGGATCAACCTCCCAGTGCCACAAAGACTCAATCGCCTGCTTAGCCTCAATCCCTCTGTAGTATGCTCTTCAGACTCCCAGATTCCCGGGTCTTTATTACCGATTTACTTTCCATTCCAAATAAACAAGAAGCAAAATAACCTGAATTGCCGGAAGACAATATCACACGTCTGTTGGACACGTCTCCGACCTGCAGAGTGCTGGGATCACCTTTTGTTCTGAAAATAAATAAATAAATCGGGACGGCAGATAAGAATTTATTTACGGAAACTCCTGCGGATTATTAGTGTTCAAAACAGCAGGAGATGCATGTGTCCGGACTTCCAGGAAAGGTTCAAAAGGAGGACAAGTCATTAAAGAACAACTATTGGCGAAATATAAGAATGATACAATGTGCGCCGAAAGGTATGAGGAGTTTTGGTGATAATGGTCAATGGACAAAGGGCTGATGGTGAGCCAGGTCTTCTCATTCAACATCGGTACCTGACCTCAACCCTACTGAACACCTTTGGGGTATAAAGGAACATTGATGGTGAGCCAGGTCGTCTTATCCAACATCGGTACCTGACCTCAACCCTACTGAAAACCCTTGGGGTATAAAGGAACATTGATGGTGAGCCAGGTCGTCTTATCCAACATTGGTACCTAACCTCAACCCTACTGAACATCTTTGGGGTATAAAGGAACATTGATGGTGATCCAGGTCTTCTCATTCAACATCGGTACCTGACCTCAATCCTACTGAACATCTTTGGGGTATAAAGGAACATTGATGGTGAGCCAGGTCGTCTTATCCAACATCGGTACCTGACCTCAACCCTACTGAACACCTCTGGGGTATAAAATAACATTGATGGTGATCCAGGTCTTCTCATTCAACATCGGTACCTGACCTCAACCCTACTGAAAACCTTTGGGGTATAAAGGAACATTGATGGTGATCCAGGTCTTCTCATTCAACATCGGTACCTGACCTCAATCCTACTGAACACCTTTGGGGTATATAGGAACATTGATGGTGAGCCAGGTCGTCTTATCCAACATCGGTACCTGACCTCAACCCTACTGAACACCTCTGGGGTATAAAATAACATTGATGGTGAGCCAGGTCTTCTCATTCAACATCGGTACCTGACCTCAACCCTACTGAAAACCTTTGGGGTATAAAGGAACGTTGATGGTGATTCAGGTCTTCTCATTCAACATCGGTACCTGACCTCAACCCTACTGAACACCTTTGGGGTATAAAGGAACATTGATGGTGAGCCAGGTCTTCATATCCAACATCGGTACCTGACCTCAACCCTACTGAAAACCTTTGGGGTATAAAGGAACATTGATGGTGAGCCAGGTCGTCTTATCCAACATCGGTACCTGACCTCAACCCTACTGAACACCTCTGGGGTATAAAATAACATTGATGGTGATCCAGGTCTTCTTATCCAACATCGGTACCTGACCTCAACACTACTGAAAACCTTTGGGGTATAAAGGAACATTGATGGTGAGCCAGGTCTTCATATCCAACATCGGTACCTGACCTCAACCCTACTGAACACCTTTGGGGTATAAAGGAACATTGATGGTGATTCAGGTCTTCATATCCAACATCGGTACCTAACCTCAACCCTACTGAACACCCTTGGGGTATAAAGGAACATTGATGGTGAGCCAGGTCGTCTTATCCAACATTGGTACCTAACCTCAACCCTACTGAACATCTTTGGGGTATAAAGGAACATTGATGGTGAGCCAGGTCGTCTTATCCAACATCGGTACCTGACCTCAACCCTACTGAACACCTCTGGGGTATAAAATAACATTGATGGTGATCCAGGTCTTCTCATTCAACATCGGTACCTGACCTCAACCCTACTGAAAACCTTTGGGGTATAAAGGAACATTGATGGTGATCCAGGTCTTCTCATTCAACATCGGTACCTGACCTCAATCCTACTGAACACCTTTGGGGTATATAGGAACATTGATGGTGAGCCAGGTCGTCTTATCCAACATCGGTACCTGACCTCAACCCTACTGAACACCTCTGGGGTATAAAATAACATTGATGGTGAGCCAGGTCTTCTCATTCAACATCGGTACCTGACCTCAACCCTACTGAAAACCTTTGGGGTATAAAGGAACGTTGATGGTGATTCAGGTCTTCTCATTCAACATCGGTACCTGACCTCAACCCTACTGAACACCTTTGGGGTATAAAGGAACATTGATGGTGAGCCAGGTCTTCATATCCAACATCGGTACCTGACCTCAACCCTACTGAAAACCTTTGGGGTATAAAGGAACATTGATGGTGAGCCAGGTCGTCTTATCCAACATCGGTACCTGACCTCAACCCTACTGAACACCTCTGGGGTATAAAATAACATTGATGGTGATCCAGGTCTTCTTATCCAACATCGGTACCTGACCTCAACACTACTGAAAACCTTTGGGGTATAAAGGAACATTGATGGTGAGCCAGGTCTTCATATCCAACATCGGTACCTGACCTCAACCCTACTGAACACCTTTGGGGTATAAAGGAACATTGATGGTGATTCAGGTCTTCATATCCAACATCGGTACCTAACCTCAACCCTACTGAACACCCTTGGGGTATAAAGGAACATTGATGGTGAGCCAGGTCGTCTTATCCAACATTGGTACCTAACCTCAACCCTACTGAACATCTTTGGGGTATAAAGGAACATTGATGGTGAGCCAGGTCGTCTTATCCAACATCGGTACCTGACCTCAACCCTACTGAACACCTCTGGGGTATAAAATAACATTGATGGTGATCCAGGTCTTCTCATTCAACATCGGTACCTGACCTCAACCCTACTGAAAACCTTTGGGGTATAAAGGAACATTGATGGTGATCCAGGTCTTCTCATTCAACATCAGTACCTGACCTCAACCCTACTGAAAACCTTTGGGGTATAAAGGAACATTGATGGTGATTCAGGTCTTCATATCCAACATCGGTACCTAACCTCAACCCTACTGAACACCCTTGGGGTATAAAGGAACATTGATGGTGAGCCAGGTCGTCTTATCCAACATTGGTACCTAACCTCAACCCTACTGAACATCTTTGGGGTATAAAGGAACATTGATGGTGAGCCAGGTCGTCTTATCCAACACCGGTACCTGACCTCAACCCTACTGAACACCTCTGGGGTATAAAATAACATTGATGGTGATCCAGGTCTTCTCATTCAACATCGGTACCTGACCTCAACCCTACTGAAAACCTTTGGGGTATAAAGGAACATTGATGGTGATCCAGGTCTTCTCATTCAACATCGGTACCTGACCTCAATCCTACTGAACACCTTTGGGGTATAAAGGAACATTGATGGTGAGCCAGGTCGTCTTATCCAACATCGGTACCTGACCTCAACCCTACTGAACACCTCTGGGGTATAAAATAACATTGATGGTGAGCCAGGTCTTCTCATTCAACATCGGTACCTGACCTCAACCCTACTGAACACCTTTGGGGTATAAAGGAACATTGATGGTGAGCCAGGTCTTCATATCCAACATCGGTACCTGACCTCAACCCTACTGAAAACCTTTGGGGTATAAAGGAACATTGATGGTGAGCCAGGTCTTCATATCCAACATCGGTACATAACCTCAACCCTACTGAACACCTTTGGGGTATAAAGGAACATTGATGGTGAGCCAGGTCGTCTTATCCAACATCGGTACCTGACCTCAACCCTACTGAACACCTTTGGGGTATAAAGGAACATTGATGGTGAGCCAGGTCGTCTTATCCAACATCGGTACCTGACCTCAACCCTACTGAACACCTCTGGGGTATAAAATAACATTGATGGTGATCCAGGTCTTCTTATCCAACATCGGTACCTGACCTCAACACTACTGAAAACCTTTGGGGTATAAGGGAACATTGATGGTGAGCCAGGTCTTCATATCCAACATCGGTACCTGACCTCAACCCTACTGAACACCTTTGGGGTATAAAGGAACATTGATGGTGATTCAGGTCTTCATATCCAACATCGGTACCTAACCTCAACCCTACTGAACACCCTTGGGGTATAAAGGAACATTGATGGTGAGCCAGGTCGTCTTATCCAACATTGGTACCTAACCTCAACCCTACTGAACATCTTTGGGGTATAAAGGAACATTGATGGTGAGCCAGGTCGTCTTATCCAACATCGGTACCTGACCTCAACCCTACTGAACACCTCTGGGGTATAAAATAACATTGATGGTGATCCAGGTCTTCTCATTCAACATCAGTACCTGACCTCAACCCTACTGAAAACCTTTGGGGTATAAAGGAACATTGATGGTGATTCAGGTCTTCTCATTCAACATCGGTACCTGACCTCAATCCTACTGAACACCTTTGGGGTATAAAGGAACATTGATGGTGAGCCAGGTCGTCTTATCCAACATCGGTACCTGACCTCAACCCTACTGAACACCTCTGGGGTATAAAATAACATTGATGGTGAGCCAGGTCTTCTCATTCAACATCGGTACCTGACCTCAACCCTACTGAAAACCTTTGGGGTATAAAGGAACGTTGATGGTGATTCAGGTCTTCTCATTCAACATCGGTACCTGACCTCAACCCTACTGAACACCTTTGGGGTATAAAGGAACATTGATGGTGAGCCAGGTCTTCATATCCAACATCGGTACCTGACCTCAACCCTACTGAAAACCTTTGGGGTATAAAGGAACATTGATGGTGATCCAGGTCTTCTCATTCAACATCAGTACCTGACCTCAACCCTACTGAAAACCTTTGGGGTATAAAGGAACATTGATGGTGATTCAGGTCTTCTCATTCAACATCGGTACCTGACCTCAATCCTACTGAACACCTTTGGGGTATAAAGGAACATTGATGGTGAGCCAGGTCGTCTTATCCAACATCGGTACCTGACCTCAACCCTACTGAACACCTCTGGGGTATAAAATAACATTGATGGTGAGCCAGGTCTTCTCATTCAACATCGGTACCTGACCTCAACCCTACTGAAAACCTTTGGGGTATAAAGGAACGTTGATGGTGATTCAGGTCTTCTCATTCAACATCGGTACCTGACCTCAACCCTACTGAACACCTTTGGGGTATAAAGGAACATTGATGGTGAGCCAGGTCTTCATATCCAACATCGGTACCTGACCTCAACCCTACTGAAAACCTTTGGGTTATAAAGGAACGTTGATGGTGAGCCAGGTCTTCATATCCAACATCGGTACCTAACCTCAACCCTACTGAACACCTTTGGGGTATAAAGGAACATTGATGGTGAGCCAGGTCGTCTTATCCAACATCGGTACCTGACCTCAACCCTACTGAACACCTTTGGGGTATAAAGGAACATTGATGGTGAGCCAGGTCGTCTTATCCAACATCGGTACCTGACCTCAACCCTACTGAAAACCTTTGGGGTATAAAGGAACATTGATGGTGATCCAGGTCTTCTCATTCAACATCGGTACCTGACCTCAATCCTACTGAACACCTTTGGGGTATAAAGGAACATTGATGGTGAGCCAGGTCGTCTTATCCAACATCGGTACCTGACCTCAACCCTACTGAACACCTCTGGGGTATAAAATAACATTGATGGTGAGCCAGGTCTTCTCATTCAACATCGGTACCTGACCTCAACCCTACTGAACACCTTTGGGGTATAAAGGAACATTGATGGTGAGCCAGGTCTTCATATCC
The DNA here is from genome assembly GCA_029574335.1 of Rana kukunoris. Classification (NCBI taxonomy): domain Eukaryota; kingdom Metazoa; phylum Chordata; class Amphibia; order Anura; family Ranidae; genus Rana; species Rana kukunoris. The sequence goes on from CM056060.1 coordinate 156,413,162, forward strand.
AACATCGGTACCTGACCTCAACCCTACTGAAAACCTTTGGGGTATAAAGGAACATTGATGGTGAGCCAGGTCTTCATATCCAACATCGGTACCTAACCTCAACCCTACTGAACACCTTTGGGGTATAAAGGAACATTGATGGTGAGCCAGGTCGTCTTATCCAACATCGGTACCTGACCTCAACCCTACTGAACACCTCTGGGGTATAAAATAACATTGATGGTGATCCAGGTCTTCTTATCCAACATCGGTACCTAACCTCAACCCTACTGAACACCTCTGGGGTATAAAATAACATTGATGGTGATCCAGGTCTTCTTATCCAACATCGGTACCTGACCTCAACCCTACTGAAAACCTTTGGGGTATAAAGGAACATTGATGGTGATCCAGGTCTTCTTATCCAACATCAGTACCTAAATTCATCCCAACGGAACATCTCTGGGATGAAATGGAAAGCTGATGGTGAGCCAGGTCTTCTCACCCGACATCAGCAATTGTCCTCAACCCTACTGAACGCCTTTGGGATGAAATGGAACACCGATGGTGGAGCGGGTCTTCTCATCAAACATTGGTACCTGACCTCAACTCTTGGGATTAAATGGATCACCAATGGTGGACCTTGTCTCCTAATCCAACATCAGTACCTGACCTCAACCCAGGTCTTCCCATGCAACATCGGTACCTGACCCCCCAACCCTACTGAACACCTTTGGAATGAATTAGAATGCCAAAGGTGTTCTAGGTCTTTCCATCCGACATCAGTACCTTACAAATACTCTTTTGGTCAAAGGGGTACAAATTTCCACAGACACACTCCAAGATTTGTGGAAGGCTTCCTAAAAGAATGTTGAAGCCACAAAGTGAGGCCAACTCCATATTAATGACTATGGTTTTGGAATTGGATGTCCAACAAGCTCAGATAGGCGTGATGGTCAAATGGCCAAAATATCTGGTTATATTTTACATTGGCTCCATGCTTGGCATTTTGTCTGAAGGAAAGTCCTCCTCAAACACCAGCGCCTTGCTGCTAGGACACATACCCCATGGAGACCCAAAATTCTGGACGTAGATTTGGTGGCCTAACCTCCTCTGGAGGTTACAAGAAACAACTGGGCCATGCCAACAAACGAGCTCTGGTCTTGTTCTGGTTACTTGAGCTTTGCTATGACACTCACCAAGCAAGTCTCACCTGAAAGGGCCAAGCTTTAGGCATAATGAGTTCTGCTTGAACAGTTATCATTGCCATCAATAAAAACCACATGACCAGCACCTTGGTATTGCCCACGTGAACCCAGGAACCTGAGGAATGGCAATATTTTCACACACTGTTGCTGGATATACACGTCTTTTGATTTGAATCCTGTAGACCAGCCTGGAACGATAAAGTTACGACCCCTTTAATATGGGTACAGGATGTGGGTCACTTTCCATATTTATCTATAAGCAGTTGAAGCAGATCGGAGGAGAATAGATGTTCATTTTCTCTTGAATGTTGTGTTTTCCTGTCCCTCCATCCAAGGCCGGGCTCTAATTATAGGACGTGATCTGCGGCCAGAGATAAGGATGTTACCTTGTGTTGTTTCCTAAACAGAGAGGACTAGGACGGGGGGCCCGGAGGTAGAGCTGATGGAGCGGGCCGGGGCACTATACAGAGGAGCCCATGTGATTGCTTTGGAGCTCAGCTGTCCCAAAAAAGGGAAAATCCATCTCTATCCCCCCCCCCCCCCCATTTCTCCAGATTAATCTTCACGATGCCTAAACAGACCCCCAACGTTCCACAATCCTGGAAATCAGGAATCCAAAAGATGTAATTAACGAATAATTCTACTCTCTGATAGGAGAAATGTGCATATAGTCAGAAGAACCTTCACTAAAGTGCCACCGCTGGGGCCATTGAGCTCCATAGCGAAACCATAAGGCCCCATAAGCCATATAGCAAAACTATAAGGTTGCAGGAACCCCACATAGCAAAACCATAAAGCCCCAGGAGCCCCAAAGCTAAACCATAAAGCCCCAGGAGCCCCATAGCAAAACCATAAGGCCCCATAAGCCATATAGCCAAACTATAAGGTTGCAGGAACCCCACATAGCAAAACCATAAAGCCCCAGGAGCCCCATAGCTAAACCATAAAGCCCCAGGAGCCCCAAAGCTAAACCATAAAGCCCCAGGAGCCCCATAGCTAAACCATAAAGCCCCAGGAACCCCATAGCTAAACCATAAAGCCCCCATAGCAAAACCATAAGACCCCAGGAGCCCCATAGCAAAACCATAAAGCCCCCATAAGACCTCAGGAATCCCATAGCAAAACCATAAGACCCCAGGAGCCCCATAGCTAAACCATAAGGCCCCAGGAACCCCATAGCTAAATTATAAGGCCCCAGGAACCCCATAGCGAAACCATAAAGCCCCCATAGCAAAACCATAAGACCCCAGGAGCCCCATACCAAAACCATAAAGCCCCCATAGTAAAACCATAAGGCCCCCAGGAGCCCTATAGTAAAACCATAAGACCCCAAGAGCCCCATAGCAAAACCATAAAGCCCTAGGAGCCCCTTGGCAAAACCATAAGGCCCCAGGAACCCCATAGATAAATTATAAGGCCCCAGGAACCCCATAGCGAAACCATAAAGCCCCCATTGCAAAACCATAAGACACCAGGAGCCCCATAGCGAAACGATAAAGCCCCCATAAGACCCCAGGAACCCCATAGCGAAACCATAAAGCCCCCATAGCAAAACCATAAGGCCCCCAGGAGCCCTATAGCAAAACCATAAGACCCCAGGAGCCCCATAGCAAAACCATAAAGCCCTAGGAGCCCCATAGCAAAACCATAAAGCCCTAGGAGCCCCTTGGCAAAACCATAAAGCCCCCATAGCAAAACCATAAGACCCCAGGAGACCCATAGCAAAACCATAAGACCCCAGGAGCCTCATAGCAAAACCATAAAGCCCTAGGAGCCCCTTGGCAAAACCACTAGGCCCCAGGAACCCTTATAGCAAAACAATAAAGATCCAGGAACCCACATAGTAAAACCATAAGGCCCCAGGAGCCCCATAGCAAAGGTCTTATGAAGCTTCATAGCAAAACCATAAGGATTCCAAATCGCAGCGGAACGTGTGACACAGGTTTGGATGCCATTATTATTTAACGGCCCTACAAATGCGCAGCAATTCGCAACGACAGAATCGTATGGCTATCTTGGCAAAATGCGTGCTTACAAAACTTCTCACCCCGACAAGGCAAGAGCTTTTTTTGGGGGGGGGGGGGGGGGGACAAACGCTCTTAGGGCCGCCCATTGAAGTGAATGAGTGGGTGGGAACGCTTGTCTCCTCTGGGTGAGATCTAAACGGGGCCCTGAAATAGATGTAAACCCGAAATGTTTGCTAAAGAAAGATTTTACGAAGGAAGAAGGAGACGGGAAAATATAAGAAGATTAAATCTGAAGATCTCTTCACTTCTATTCACACAACGTTTTTGGAAGAATGAATTTGGCCCCTTCCATACATATAAGGGGGGGAGGGGGCACAGATTTTGGACATCGGCGCAATTCCTTTGCAGTTCGCAGCATTTGACATTCAGACAATCTGTGGGACTTGGCGGTCCTCGGCCAAAACGTTTCACAAAGAGTCCTTTCTGCTCCGGCAGATTCCAGAGAGGGACTGGCCGCTGAGTGGAGGGTCTGACATTGAGAGAGGTGACACCAACTGCACCCCGGGGGCCCTGGGGGGAGCAGATAATGCCCCGCGGGGTCATGGGAAAGAGGCAACGGGAGGGGGTCATGGACCGAGGCTTGGTGGTGTTTTATGGACGGCTGCCGAAAAAACATTACAGACAGCGCGGAAAAAATGTTATGCGCGCATCGCCATGGCAACATAACACCGCCGCCCATAAAGATCGCATTGTCTTATTTACAACAACCACACTGTGCTGGTAACAATCTACTATTATTATGACATTATACATAACTGGCTTCCATCAAAAACTATATGAGGGGTTCCCACCATCCCTGTGCTGAGTTCCCGGGTCTGTACACCCGCTGTGCCCCATTATGAGGGGTTCCCACCATCCCTGTGCTGAGTTCCTGGGTCTGTACACCCGCTGTGCCCCATTATGAGGGGTTCCCACCATCCCTGTGCTGAGTTCCTGGGTCTGTACACCCGCTGTGCCCATTATGAGGGGTTCCCATCATCCCTGTGCTGAGTTCCCGGGTCTGTACACCCGCTGTGCCCCATTATGAGGGGTTCCCACCATCCCTGTGCTGAGTTCCCGGATCTGTACACCCGCTGTGCCCATTATGAGGGGTTCCCACCATCCCTGTGCTGAGTTCTTGGGTCTGTACACCCGCTGTGCCCATTATGAGGGGTTCCCACCATCCCTGTGCTGAGTTCCTGGGTCTGTACACCCGCTGTGCCCCATTATGAGGGGTTCCCACCATCCCTGTGCTGAGTTCCTGGGTCTGTACACCCGCTGTGCCCATTATGAGGGGTTCCCACCATCCCTGTGCTGAGTTCCCGGGTCTGTACACCCGCTGTGCCCATTATGAGGGGTTCCCACCATCCCTGTGCTGAGTTCCTGGGTCTGTACACCCGCTGTGCCCATTATGAGGGGTTCCCACCATCCCTGTGCTGAGTTCTGGGGTCTGTACACCCGCTGTGCCCATTATGAGAGGTTCCCACCATCCCTGTGCTGAGTTCCCGGGTCTGTACACCTGCTGTGCCCATTATGAGGGGTTCCCACCATCCCTGTGCTGAGTTCCCGGGTCTGTACACCCGCTGTGCCCATTATGAGGGGTTCCCACCATCCCTGTGCTGAGTTCCCAGGTCTGTACACCCGCTGTGCCCCATTATGAGGGGCTCTCACCATCCCTGCCCCGAGCTTACGATCGATCTATAAATCGATCTCTCGTATATCTGGTGTTCTTGCAGCCTCGGGATTCATATTCGCACCTTGCAGCGTTGAGCCTCCCGCGGGGCCCCGAGGGCCCGAGCAGGGCGGAGGCCCCGGCAGCAGAGAAAGGAGGTTAATGAGAGTGCAGACAGGAGGTTAGGACTCCAATGTCTGCCGTCTCACAGCCTGGACACATCTGTAATAACAATTGAGCCGGCGGTGATCTTGGCCGCTTCCCCTTCGCCTCCTCCCGATTGGTCGGATTTAATTAGGACCCGTCTCGGTGTTCTCAGGCAGTGAGAGGCAGACACAATATATTAGGAACAGAGACAGAGAATCCAATTATGAGGGATCTGATCTGAATGCAGATGTGTCACAGAGGTGACATAGAATCACTAGTAGGGTGGGGAAGGGTTAGAGCATCTGCCAGGTCTGCGTCCCCACTGGGGAGATTTGTCTCCATTCCCAGTCGTGTCACCAGGACAGGAAGTGAAGGGAATGTAAGCACCCCAAAATCGTAGACTGGGGAAGGGTTACATTTTTGGTTGATTGTGGAAATCTAGGGAGCAACCAAAACCTGCCAGATTCTTCAACCCTTCCCTAGTATACGAATTTGGGGTGCTTAAATTCCCTTCACTTCCTGTCCTGGTGACACAGCGGGGAAAGGAGACAAATGTCCCTGGTTGGGACACAGACCTGGCAGAGGCTCTAACCCTTCCCTAGTCTACTGTTTGGGGTGCTTACATTTCCTTCACTTCCTGTCCTGGTGACACAGCGGGGAAAGGAGACAAATCTCCCCGGTGAGGACACAGACCTGGCAGAGGCTCTAACCCTTCCCTAGTCTACTGTTTGGGGTGCTTACATTTCCTTCACTTCCTGTCCTGGTGACACAGCGGGGAAAGGAGACAAATCTCCCCGGTGAGGACACAGACCTGGCAGAGGCTCTAACCCTTCCCTAGTCTACTGTTTGGGGTGCTTACATTTCCTTCACTTCCTGTCCTGGTGACACAGCGGGGAAAGGAGACAAATCTCCCCGGTGAGGACACAGACCTGGCAGAGGCTCTAACCCTTCCCTAGTCTACTGTTTGGGGTGCTTACATTTCCTTCACTTCCTGTCCTGGTGACACAGCGGGGAAAGGAGACAAATGTCCCTGGTTGGGACACAGACCTGGCAGAGGCTCTAACCCTTCCCTAGTCTACTGTTTGGGGGGCTTACATTTCCTTCACTTCCTGTCCTGGTGACATAGCGGGGACAGGAGACAAATCTCCCCGGTGAGGACACAGACCTGGCAGAGGCTCTAACCCTTCCCTAGTCTACTGCTTGGGGTTCCTTCTCTTCCTGTCCTGGTAACCCAACAGGGAATGGAGACAAATGTCCCTGGTGGGGACACAGACCTGACAGAGGCTCTAACCCTTCCCCAGTCTATGATTTGGGGTGCTTACATTTCCTTCACTTCCTGTCCTAGTGACACGGCAGGGAATGGAGACAAATGTCCCTGGTCGGGACACAGACCTGACAGAGGCTCTAACCCTTCCCCAGTCTATGATTTGGGGGGCTTACATTTCCTTCACTTCCTATCCTGGTAACACAGCAGGGAATAGAGACACATCTCCTCGCTGGGGACACAGACCTGGCAGAGGCTCTAACCCTTTCCCCAGTCTACTTAATAAAGAGCTTATATTTTCCTGGTTCCTGTCTTTGTGACACAACAGGAAGTGAAGTTAGAGAGACCCTGTCATCAGATCTCTGATGGGTGCCGCCATCTTTGATGTGACATCAGCCACCCTAGCAAACTCAGAGTTGTCATTCAAGTGAGACTCTGCAGCGTTTCCCTTCCCTCCTTCCCCCGGTAGCTACATAAATGTTATATAAGGAGGTGACAGAGGGGCAGAGGAGCTGGGCCAGCACAGGCAGTGTTTAGACCCACCCAGAAAAGGAAATGGCTGACAGACAAGAAAGGAGGGAATTGATTCTTCCTGGAGGAGTCACATTTTCTAGTAAGTTCACAGTTTTTTTTTAAAACCGACCTATACTAACTTTCAGCCAATCATGTGGCGTTCCATCCTGGGCCACAGTGTCCTTGGCTGCTGTGCCAGCATCCTAGCAACCAATGAAACACAGCTGCACAATGCCGTTGGTTGTTAGGATGCTGGTGGCTGGGTCACAAAGACATTGGTTGCTAGGCCAGCATCCTAGCAACCAATGAAACACAGCTGCTCAGCGCCATTGGTTGTTAGGATGTTGGTGGCTGGGCCACAGTCATTGGTTGCTGTGGCAACATCCTAGCAACCAATGAAACACAGCTAAACAACGCCATTGACTTCCGGTTCCGGCGCCGCATGGAGTAGCAGCTCCTCTCCTCGGCTCCCGCAGCGCGACCTAAATCGGCCTATAAAGCCAGCCTGAGACGCCCAGCAGACCACCCTCCACCTCCGGATCACCCCCCGGACTCCATGGACCGCTTCGTGGAAAAATCGGGTGCGCGCACCCAAACAGCCCAGGCGGCGCCGACGGCTTCCCCGCAAATCGAGGCCCCGGTCTCGGCCTACGAGGCGGCGCGGCACACGGAGATGGAGGTAAGCGGCAATCTATCCCCGTCTCCTGCACCACACACCCCAGGGACACCTCCAGGAGGGGACAACACCACAGAGCGCATAGCCCAAGCAGTGGCTGCTCTTTTGTCCCCCATGATTACCCGCGTCAGTAGAAAAAGCGGTGAATGCAGGGATGGCGCAGATCCATAAGCAGATCAAAGAGCACGGCACCAGGCTTAACGATTTGGAACACCGCCTATCAAATGCTGAAGATGAACTTTACCAGGCCCAGGCTACTGAACATGCTCAGGATAAAACTAACCAATATATACTTCAAAAACTAGATGATTTAGAAAACAGATCTAGAAGAAGTAACCTACGTTTTGTAGGGGTCCCTGAATCGTTGCAGACGGCCGCCCTCGCAGACTTCTGCGCGCAACGAATACCCGAGGCCCTGGGCCTCCCGGGCCCCTGTGCAGTGGAAAGGGCCCACCGCATGGGAGCATTTAACTCTGACCGCAAAACACCTCGACCTATCATTGCTAAATACCTGAATTACGCTGACAAATCCCTTATACTACAAAAATTCAGACAGGCCAGACAGGTCCAGATTGATGGACTAAAGATCCTGATTTTTGCTGACTATTCCATGGAGGTTTCTAAAAAGAGGAAGGCATTCCAGCAGGTGTGCACTGAACTTTTTCAACAGCAAGTGAAATTCACTTTGGCTTTCCCGGCCATACTCCGCCTCAGAGCCCCCAATGGTGAACAACTCTCATTTCATGACCCTGCAGAGGCCGAAGCCTTCCTACGCTCCCACCATCAGGGCCGGCAGTCCCAGACCCCGTCGAAAGCCCCCCCACTTAACCGTCCTCAGGATCAGAGAAGCCCGCGCAAAGACTCACCTAAGCGCTTCAGGCCTACAATCCCAGACCCCTCCCGGATCACCCTAAACCTGACCTGAGCCAGCTTCTATAATCTACTGGCCTTACCTTGCCATCCATCTGGCTTAGAGGGATTAGCTCAGTTGCTCTCTTTCTCTTCTTTGGCCAGAATCATGCTCATGCATGGCCTGCTCGGGGGGAACGCATCGACCCCCCCCTCTCCATCTATATTGGAAGTGACTCCCTACAATCGTCCAGTGGTAATATACCCTTATACTTACTGACTGCCCTGTTTGAAATCTCTGCTCAACTGTTCCTGGTTACTTATCTCGTTATTGTTCTCATTGCAACTCAGCTAGAATGTTTTTGTTCTTTTTTTGCGTTTATACTGTTTATACTTTGTATTATTACAACTGCCGTTGTAAGTGTTCTTTTTATGCAGCCTTCCCCCGGCATCACTGCGCGCCTTGCATATGCTCTCCCTTGTACCGACTTCTCCTAGCCGCATGAATCCGTACACCCAATCACGGGCTCTCAGAAGTCATGCTGGCTGTGTCGTGACATGGAGCTGGCTCTCGCTGTGATCCCATGCGGAAAAAAGTGAAGCTCTCACATTTTTTGTTAGGTTTAATGTTTATGTTCCCTTTTTCTCCCTCCCCCCCCCTCACCTCCCCCGTTCCTCCCCCCTTATCTTAGGCACTCATGTCCACGTATGCCCCTTGACACCAAGCCTATGTGGCGCAACCATTACCTCCCCCCTCGATCGGGTAACCCTCCCACAAACCGCTCCTATCCGCGACAACATTTATGTAATGTCTTCTCAGACCCCCTCCTCCACTGACTACATAACATGAAAATAGTTTTCCTGGAATGTAAAGGGACTTAGATCCCCCAATAAGAGGATGAAGGTCCTACGTCACCTCAAAAGACTTAAAACGGACATAGCACTCCTGCAGGAAACCCATCTGACCACTTCTGATTTTCACCGCATGCAGAAACTATGGGTAGGCACGGTCATGGGTTCGGACGCCGTTGCCCGTAAGGCAGGAGTCCTCCTGCTAGTTCATAAGAATTTACCATGCACGGTTATTGCAGTAAAATCTGACACCAGCGGACGACTTTTGACCGCCCATGTAAAAATAGGGACTAAGGAATTACTGATCTCCAATGTTTATGCCCCTAATAGCCCTGGTAAAATCTTCTACAGTACACTGACTACATGGCTACTACAAAACGCCCACCTCCCCCATCTAGTAGGAGGTGACTTCAATGACGTTATGAACCAGATAGATGACAGATCCTCCCCTAAACACACCGGGGCCACGACTTGCTTCACCCACCCCGACGCTTTTTGCGTCCACTATGGACTCCTTACACCTCCGAGACTTGTGGCGCTTACAACATCCCGCAGACAGGGAATTTACTTTCTATTCCAACCCCCATACCGTTCTATCCAGGATCGACTACTTTTTTCGGATCCGACGATCTGATCCCCTTGCTTTCAAACGCAGATATACTAGACATAGCCATCTCGGACCATGCTCCGATCTTACTTAACGTAGACAACCTCGACCTGCCCCCTCACCCCCAGAATTTGGCGTTTCCCCTCATACCTTCACAATCAATCCGACTTCCAACATTCCATGGAGAAGGCATGGTTGGAGTACTCCTCAGCTAATGCCTCTCACTCTGACAATCCCAACCTCTTCTGGGACGCTGGTAAGGCGTTTCTCAGGGGTCAAATTATTTCCTATGCCTCCTCTTTCAGACGCAACACTCTGTCAAACTACAAATTGGCCAGTTCTAGACTACACCAGGCCCAGAGGGCATTATACTCCACCGGATCCCCTAGCGACAGAGAGGAGTGGTTAGCAGCAAAGAGCTCTTTCGACACTTGGGCAGACACCCTAGAACTGACTAAGAAAGCAAATTTGGACGCTACCCTACACAGGTTCGGAAATAAATCAGGCAAACTACTCTCTAGATTATGCAAAGGTTCCTTCCGTCCCACCCACATCACGTCCCTTAGAGATTCCAAAGGTAACGTAAACACCACACCATCAACGATAAATAAGGCTATGCTTCAGTATTACTCGTCCCTTTATGCCCCTGACCCAATTGATACACAGACAGCTCAGGCCTTTTGGACAACTTGAACATCCCTAAGGTCTCCCCCTCCCAACTAGAGGCCCTTAACGCTCCCATAACCCTTTCTGAGATATCTGACACCATCCGCAAGCTCACCCCCTCCAAGGCCCCTGGCCCTGACGGCTTCACCGGGGAGTTCTACAGGACCCTCCAGACTCTGGTGGAGCCTACCCTTCACAAGGTATATATGGGCATATGGTCCGGCGGCCCCTATCTGCCGTCAGGCCGTCAGGCCACCATCAAGCTGCTGTCTAAGAAGGGCAAGGACCCCCTAGAGCCAGGATCTTATAGGCCCATCTCCCTACTTAATCTGGATGTCAAAATCCTGTCTAAAATTGTAGCCAATCGACTCTCTGATATCATTCCCTCTCTGATCCACCCTGCACAATCAGCTTTGTGAAGGGTAGAACAGCCACCCTTAACATACGAAAAGTTATGCTGGCACTGGAATACGCCAAACAACATCCAAATGGCGACTTTGCCATCATAACGTTAGATGCGGAGAAAGCATTTGATAATGTCAGTTTTGACTGGCTTGCTCTGACGATGTCAAAAATGGGATTCTCTGGCCCTTTCTGTCATCTCATAAATTCCATGTATTCCTCCCCCACGGCGAAATTGGTGGCCGCGGGTCTACTCTCAGAAGAATTTCACCTACACAAAGGCACCCGTCAAGGCTGCCCTCTGTCACCACTCTTATTTAACATTGCCCTAGAACCCTTATCCAGACACCTCATTCAGATAGCACCCCTACACGGTATCCCGATTGGCGACTCCGACCTTCGCTCTTCCCTCTTCGCGGACGACGTCCTTATTTTCTCGGCCGACCCCTCCTCCGATATGTCCACCATCAAACGAGTATTTGACACTTTCCGAACCTGCTCGGGCCTACGCATAAATTATGGCAAGAGTGAAATACTCCCCTTGGGAACTGGGCCCACCCCCTCTTGGTCCCATAGTTCAATCTTCTCGGTTGCCAAGTCCATACATATTACCTACCTGGGTATCTCAATAGGAAAAACGCCCTCCTCCCTGTATTGCCTGAACTACCCCCCTCTGCTAGCAAAAATTTCTCAAGAACTGGTAAACTGGATGGATTTGCCCCTCTCGCTTCTGGGTAGATGTCACCTTGTAAAAATGGTCAGCTTTGCCCGACTACTGTACCCGATGCAGACTATACCTCTGCTCCTTCGCCACAAAGATATCAAACAATTCGATTCAGCTGTTTCGAAATTTATATGGCGGGGTAAGAGGCCCCGCATTGCTTTAAAGAAGCTCTTTCTTCCCAGACGCGAGGGGGGTGTTAGTCTCCCAAATGTAAGAACCTATAATTTAGCTTGTTTAATGAGGATCGGCCTAGATTGGATCACGCAATCTTCACGATATTCCAATTACCCCCCCTGGAATCTGCCATGGCTCATCCCTTCTCCCTCGTAGCTCTTCTTCACAGCAAATGGAAAGCGGTCCCGGCATCATACCAACACAACCTACTACTAAGGGACACTGCTGTTGCCTGGAGAGAAATCAGGAAAATTCTTCGGCTGCCCCAATATGTTTCTCGCCATGTACCAATCCAAGGTAACCCGAACTTCCCCCCTGGCATGGAACACAAGCCCTTCAAGATCTGGCAAGACAAAGGTCTCACTAAGTTTTCATCCCTCTGTGACACTTCAACCGGTCGCAAGTCCCCTAACCTTTGAGGCGGTCGCCGCCGCTTTTTCCTCTCGCTCCCTCCTTCCCATATATTCCATTTCTGGCAATGCACCCACTATCTGAAAACTACCTGCTCGGAGGCCGCAAAACGTTTCTCCTTCAACTTCTCCGACCAGCTTCGCTCGCAGACGACACACATACAGAATTTCAACCATTTACAAACCCCTTCTCCTTAAAACCACTCCTCCCCTACATTCTTCATCCGCAGCTAATTGGAGTAAAGACTTCCCTGTTGATAATTTAGTTGACAAGCTACTTCAAGGCCTCAACAAAGTCCAACGTCTAACACCAAATGAAATCTGGAGAGAAACCCAACTTAAAATGGCCTCGTCCACCGGGCCCACATGCCCTTTCCTCTACTCCAACGACGGAGCGTGCTACCTCTCATGCCCCCTGTGTCACCTTCAGAAAACCTTCCCTAACTCACCGTTTCTGGTCATCATGCTCGTTTATATCCTCCTTTATTTTGGGACAAGGTGCTGGCCTACATCTTCAACATCACCTTACTAAACCTACCAAAAGACCCCCCTCTCCCTTATTTTTTGGTTACTGGGACCCCCTTCTACTACAATGGTCCCGATCGGCCCCCCCGGCACCTGCAATTTGCCAATAAAGACTGGCCTTTAATATGTCTACTTGTCGCAGGAGAGCTATCCTGAAAAACTGGACGTCTACTCTCCCCCCCACGGCGACTCAAGTGCAACATGAGCTCCTCCTGCTTCTCTACAAGGAACGTGCAACCGTCGACTTCAACCACGAAGCCTCAAAACTCCCGTTTCTTGTCAACATGGGGCCCCTTCATGACAGCTTCAACTATCTACGGAGGAATGCTCCAAGTTTGAACACTACACTTCCTCCTACTTCAAAATCTCCACCACCATCCGTACCTAGGAGGAACAGCTCCCCTTGATGTTAACTACTTGAGCTGCCACAGCACCTCCCCCCCAGAGTGCCACTCACCCCCCCTCCTCTCCTCCCCCCCCCCCCCCCCTGTGATTGTCTACTGTAATTCGTTTATATGCATCTTTCGCTTCTACAATATTCTCTGGTCCCCACCAATGTTTAAAAATCCATCCAGTTCCACCTATTTCAATGTAAAGTTTTAGCGATATGTTTTCTCTGTTTCATGTGGATTCTCCCTTACGCATACACACCTAGTGGGTCCTAGCTCAGCTCTTTGTTTTGTATCCGGTATGTACATTCACCTACCCCCCCCTCATACCCGTGCTGGGTATACCCCACTGTCAATGTACCCTCCTTGGGAATGTATTTCCAATTGTCTCCATGACCTGTTTACAGTACCTTCTGTACGATGTATGTACTCTATTTGCAGCAAGTTTATGCGCTACCAGTGTTCCGTCTCCAACTTTTTATTGCTATTCCCTGTTCCCTTTTCTTTCTGTGTATGCCTCTTAAACTCAATAAAAATTTATTTAAAAAAAAAAAAAAAAACAACGCCATTGGTTGTTAGGATGCTGGTGGCTGGGCCACAGTCATTGGTTGCTGTGGCAACATCCTAGCAACCAATGAAACCCAGCTGCTCAGCGCCATTGGTTGTTAGGATGCTGGTGGCCGGGCCACAGTGTCATGGCTGCTGTGCCAGCATCCTAGCAACCAATGAAACACAGCTGCACAGTGCCATTGGTTGTTAGGATGTTGGCATGCTGGGCCACAGAGTCCTTGCCTGCTGTGCCAACATCCTAGCAACCAAAGAAATTCAGCATCACTGTGCCATTAGTTGTTAGGATGCTGGTGGCTGGGCCACAGAGTCATTGGTTGCTGTGCCAGCATCCTAGCAACCAATAAAACAAAGCTGCACAGCGCCATTGGTTGTTGGGATGCTGGTGGCTGGGCCACAGAGTCATTGGTTGCTGTGACAGCATCCTAGCAACCAATGAAATTCAGCACCACGGTGCCATTGGTTGTCGGCGTGCTGGCGGCTGGGCTTACGTGTCATTTTTTTGGGGGGATTTTTATCAACCAATGAAACACAGCTGAACAGGGCCATCGATTGTTAGGATGCTAGCGGCTGGGTCACAGTGTTATTGGTTGCTGTGCCAGCGTCCTAGCAACCAAAGGGGTAGGGGTGGCAGAAACGCCCTCCAAAAAAAAAGCAGTTGACCTAGGCCCCCTCCAGCACTGTTGTCGTAGTAGTATCTGGAGAGAAGGACGTGGCTGCGGTAGAGGCCTCAGGAATGCGATCTGAACTTTTACGGCTGAGTTAATGAGATCTGTTTTTAGTAGTCGGAGCTGAATAGGTCACCCCATCTGCTGGCCCTGCCAGGGAATGCGGGGAGAGGAATGTTCAGCATCCCGGGCCAAGCCAGGGGCTGAGAACAGAAATCCTGACTCCCAGCAATTCATCTTCTGCGGGGAACATAAATCTCCCGAGCTCAGCATACCCGGGGAGCCAATCATACCCCACAGAGTGCCAGGCTGCAGACCTCCCTTGGCACCATCGGCCCATCCACATAAACCAACATGTACCACCGTCCCTACCGAATCTATGCCCAGGAGTACGGTGTGCAATCCAACGCTGGATTCGTTGTACCTGGGACCCCAGGCAGTGTGCAACCCATGGGCCCCCCACTTGGTACAGGGGATCCATAGGCCCCCTACTAGGTATAGGGGATCCACAGGCCCCCAACTTGGTACAGGGGATCCATGGGCCCCACACTAGGTACAGGGGATCTATGGGCCACCCACTAGGTACATGGGCTCCACGGGCCCCCCACGAGGTACAGGAGATCCACAGGCCCCCAACTTGGTACAGGGGATCCATGGGCCCCACAATAGGTACAGGGGATCTATGGGCCCCCCACGAGGTACAGGGGATCCACAGGCCCCCAACTTGGTACAGGGGATCCATGGGCCCCACACTAGGTACAGGGGATCTATGGGCCACCCACTAGGTACAGGGGATCCATGGGCCTCCCACTAGGTACAGGGGATCCATGGGCCTCCCACTAGGTACAGGGGATCCATGGGCCCCCCACTTGGTACAGGGGATCCATAGGCCCCCTACTAGGTACAGGGGATCCATGGGCCTCCCACTAGGTACAGAGGATCCATGGGCCTCCCACTAGGTACAGGGGATCCATGGGCCTCCCACTAGGTACAGGGGATCCATGGGCCTCCCACTAGGTACAGAGGATCCATGGGCCTCCCACTAGGTACAGGGGATCCATGGGCCCCCCACTAGGTACAAGGGATCCAAGGCCCCCCACTACGTACAGGGGGTCCACAGGCCTCCCACTAGGTACAGGGGATACATGGGTACCCCACTAGGTACAGGGGATACATGGGCCCCCCACTAGGTACAGAGGATCTATGGCCCCCCACTAGGTACATTGGATCCATGGGCCCTCCACTAAGTACAGAGGGGGACAGATGTGGCCCTTTGCCTGCCTTCACCTGGCCCTTGTGGCTCTATTCCACCCCCCTGCTTAGATGTGAGAAGGTGGAAGCGCTCACAACAGGGGTCTCAAACTGGCGGCCCTCCAGCTGTTGCAAAACTGCAAGTCCCATGAGGCATTGCAAGGCTGACAGTTACAAGCATGACTCCCACAGGCAGAGGCATGATGGGCCCTCATTCTTCATACATGTTGGCCACATTTTTGCTTAATAAAGTCATTTCTTAGAGTTGTCAGCTCCATCTAGTGGCCATAATGCAGTAATTTGTTCAGAATGAGATAATTCAGGAAAAGTACCACATTATGGCCACTAGATGGGGCTGACGATCATAGGAAATCACTACATGAAGCAAAATACGGCCACAATGCTTGACTCATTCATCCAATGAATTATCAATAGATAGAACCCCCCATAGTGTATGGTCAGCCTCAGAAGGCCAGAGGATCGGCGTAACTTGCAAGAAATTCGCAATGGGCGTCTTTTACTTATTGGTAGGTTTGGGAAACGGACGGGTCACATCTGCTGGTGGGAGTGGAAATCCCCTTTAAGGTTTTTGTACTGCAGTATAAGAGCCTCTGGCGGATTCATCAAACAGCCTATTATGGAATCGCTGCCAAGCGCTCTGTACGGTTGGCGATAAGAAGATAAACGCAGCGGTTTTTTGTTTAGATAACGGGAAGCGGCATCATAGATTTCACAAGACGTGTGCGCGGCGAGATCGCTTCATTCTCTCCCATACACTGAACATTCGAACACAATGACCTCCGCGTCAAGGGGGCGAAAAAAGGGGACATTCGCCGGGATGGGGAATGATTGCAAGAAACCAGTGACCCCCCAAATTTCCCCTGTGCAAGAAACCAGTGATCCCCCAAATTTCCCCTGTGCAAGAAACCAGTGACCCCCAAATGTCCCCTGTGCAAGAAACCAGTGACCCCCCAAATTTCCCCTGTGCAAGAAACCAGTGACCCCCAAATGTCCCCTGTGCAAGAAACCAGTGATCCCCCAAATTTCCCCTGTGCAAGAAACCAGTGACCCCCAGATGTCCCCTGTGCAAGAAACCAGTGACCCCCCAAATTTCCCCTGTGCAAGAAACCAGTGACCCCCAAATTTCCCCTGTGCAAGAAACCAGTGACCCCCAAATGTCCCCTGTGCAAGAAACCAGTGACCCCCAAATGTCCCCTGTGCAAGAAACCAGTGACCCCCACAAATTTCCCCTGTGCAAGAAACCAGTGACCCCCCAAATTTCCCCTGTGCAAGAAACCAGTGACCCCCCAAATTTCCCCTGTGCAAGATACCAGTGACCCCCCCCCCCTAATTTCTCCTGTGCAAGAAACCAGTGACCCCCCAAATTTCCCCTGTGCAAGAAACCAGTGACCCCCCAAATTTCCCCTGTGCAAGAAACCAGTGACCCCCAAATTTCTCCTGTGCAAGAAACCAGTGACCCCCCCCCAAATTTCCCCTGTGCAAGATACCAGTGACCCCCCCAAATTTCTCCTGTGCAAGAAACCAGTGACCCCCCCAAATTTCCCCTGTGCAAGAAACCAGTGACCCCCAAATGTCCCCTGTGCAAGGAACAGCAGTGAAGAAACACCCCAAATCTTCCCTGTGCAAGAAACCAGTGACACCCCCAAATTTCCACTGTGACATAAAACTGTGGAAGAAACCAGTGACCCCCAAATTTTTCCTGTGCCCCTAACATGAAACCCTGTGACAGAAACCAGTGACCCCCAAATTTCCTCTGTGCTCCTGCCCCTGTGCATGACCCCCAACCCCTGTGCCAGAAATCAGTGACCCCCTAATTTCCCCTGTCAAAGAAACCAGTGACACCCCAAATTTCCCTTGTCCAAGAAACCAGTGACCCCCAAATGTCCCCTGTGCAAGAAACCAGTGACCCCCCAAATATCCCCTGTGCAAGATACCAGTGACCCCCACAAATTTCCCCTGTGCAAGAAATCAGTGACCCCCCAAATTTCCCCTGTGCAAGAAACCAGTGAACCCCAAATTTCTCCTGTGCAAGAAACCAGTGACCCCCCCCCCAAATTTCCCCTGTGCAAGATACCAGTGACCCCCCCAAATTTCTCCTGTGCAAGAAACCAGTGACCCCCCCAAATTTCCCCTGTGCAAGAAACCAGTGACCCCCAAATGTCCCCTGTGCAAGGAACCAGTGACCCCCCAAATTTCCCCTGTGCAAGAAACCAGTGACCCCCCAAATGTCCCCTGTGCAAGAAACCAGTGACCCCCAAACCCCCAAATGACCCCCCCAAATTTCCCCTGTGCAAGAAACCAGTGACCCCCCAAATTTCCCCTGTGCAAGAAACCATACCAAATGTCCCCCTGTGACCCCCCCAAATTTCCCCTGTGCAAGAAACCAGTGACCCCCAAATGTCCCCTGTGCAAGATACCAGTGACCCCTACAAATTTCCCCTGTGCAAGAAACCAGTGACCCCCCAAATTTCCCCTGTGCAAGAAACCAGTGACCCCCAAATGTCCCCTGTGCAAGAAACCAGTGACCCCCAAATGTCCCCTGTGCAAGATACCAGTGACCCCTACAAATTTCCCCTGGGCAAGAAACCAGTGACCCCCCAAATTTCCCCTGTGCAAGAAACCAGTGACCCCCAAATGTCCCCTGTGCAAGAAACCAGTGACCCCCCAAATTTCCCCTGTGCAAGAAACCAGTGACCCCCCAAATTTCTCCTGTGCAAGACACCAGTGACCCCCCCCAAACCCCCCCAAATGACCCCACACCAAATTCTCCTGTGCAAGAAACCAGTGACCCCCCCAAATTTCCCCTGTGCAAGAAACCAGTGACCCCCAAATGTCCCCTGTGCAAGAAACCATTGACACCCCAAATCTTCCCTGTGCAAGAAACCAGTGACACCTCAAATTTCCACTGTGACATAAAACTGTGGAAGAAACCATTGACCCCCAAATAATTTTTCCTGTGCCCCTAACATGAAACTGTGCCAGAAACCAGTGACCCCCAAATTTCCTCTGTGCCCCTGCATGCAACTGTGCCAGAAATCAGTGACCCCCTAATTTCCCCTGTCCAAGAAACCAGTGACACCCCAAATTTCCCCTGTGCAAGAAACCAGTGACCCCCCAAATTTCCCCTGTGCAAGATACCAGTGACCCCCACAAAGTTTTCCTGTGCAAGATACCAGTGACCCCCACAAATTTCTCCTGTGCAAGAAACCAGTGACCCCCCCCAAATTTCCCCTGTGCAGGAAACCAGTGACCCCCCAAATTTCCCCTGTGCAAGATACCAGTGACCCCCACAAAGTTTTCCTGTGCAAGATACCAGTGACCCCCCCAAATTTCTCCTGTGCAAGAAACCAGTGACCCCCCCAAATTTCCCCTGTGCAGGAAACCAGTGACCCCCCAAATTTCCCCTGTGCAAGAAACCAGTGACCCCCAAATTTCTCCTGTGCAAGAAACCAGTGACCCCCCCCCCCAAATTTCCCCTGTGCAAGATACCAGTGACCCCCCCAAATTTCTCCTGTGCAAGAAACCAGTGACCCCCCAAATTTCCCCTGTGCAAGAAACCAGTGACCCCCAAATGTCCCCTGTGCAAGAAACCAGTGACACCCCAAATCTTCCCTGTGCAAGAAACCAGTGACACCCTAAATTTCCACTGTGACATAAAACTGTGGAAGAAACCAGTGACCCCCAAATTTTTCCTGTGCCCCTAACATGCAACTGTGCCAAAAATCAGTGACCCCCTAATTTCCCCTGTCCAAGAAACCAGTGACACCCCAAATTTCCCCTGTCCAAGAAACCAGTGACACCCCAAATTTCCACTGTGACATGAAACTGTGGAACAAACCAGTGACCCCCAAATTTTTCCTGTGCCCCTACACGAAACTGTGAAAGAATCCAGTGACCCCCCCCTCAAAAAAACAGCTGCTCCCCAAATTAACACAGTGGTAAGACAAAGACGCCCCCAGACTTTTTCTCCTGTACCCCTTATCTGACCCTCAAAATCTTTCCTACACCTTCTATAGGGAGACCATTGGTGAGTGTCTGTAGAGCAGTGGATGGTGTCAGTGGGGCAGTGGGCGGTGTCAGTAGAGCAGTGGGTGGTGTCAGTAGGGCAGTGGGCGGTGTCAGTAGAGCAGTGGGCGGTCCCAGTAGGGCAGTGGGTGGTGTCAGTAGGGCAGTGGATGGTGTCAGTAGGGCAGTGGATGGTGTCAGTAGAGCAGTGGGCGGTGTCAGTAGGGCAGTGGGTGGTGTCAGTAGGGCAGTGGGTGGTGTCAGTAGGGCAGTGGATGGTGTCAGTAGAGCAGTGGATGGTGTCAGTAGGGCAGTGGACGGTGTCAGTAGAACAGTGGACGGTGTTAGTAGGGCAGTGGACGGTGTCAGTAGAGCAGTGGATGGTGTCAGTAGGGCAGTGGGTGGTGTCAGTAGGGCAGTGGACGGTGTCAGTAGAGCAGTGGATAGTGTCAGTAGGGCAGAGGACGGTGTCAGTAGAGCAGTGGATAGTGTCAGTAGGGCAGAGGAAGGTGTCAGTAGAGCAGTGGATGGTGTCAGTAGAACAGTGGGCGGTGTCAGTAGGGCAGAGGACGGTGTCAGTAGAACAGTGGACGGTGTCAGTAGGGCAGAGGACGGTGTCAGTAGGGCAGTGGATAGTGTCAGTAGGGCAGAGGAAGGTGTCAGTAGAGCAGTGGACGGTGTCAGTAGAACAGTGGATGGTGTCAGTAGGGCAGAGGACGGTGTCAGTAGGGCAGTGGATGGTGTCAGTAGGGCAGTGGATGGTGTCAGTAGGGCAGTGGACGGTGTCAGTAGGGCAGTGGATGGTGTCAGTAGGGCAGTGGATGGTGTCAGTAGAGCAGTGGATGGTGTCAGTAGAACAGTGGACGGTGTCAGTAGGGCAGTGGACGGTGTCAGTAGGGCAGAGGACGGTGTCAGTAGGGCAGAGGACGGTGTCAGTAGGGCAGTGGACGGTGTCAGTAGGGCAGTGGACGGTGTCAGTAGGGCAGAGATTGGTTGCAGCACCCCCTATAAAAAAAAATTGACCCCCCGAGCAATATTATTCCTGCCCTTATTATATAGTAAGATCTGGTGATATGAAAAAAGAGCCCCCCCCCCAATGCTTCTTCCTGCAGCAGACTGATAAAGGGAGGAGTCAGCAATAATAACCTGGCATGGGTTGCGCCCCTCCCCCGCTCTGCCTATATCTCTGTGGATTTGATGCGATGTTATGGGGGCCACATTTTCGGTGTTGCGTGTGGCGGCGTTCTTCTTTAATGTTTATGTGGAGTTCACTGATGTCTGCAGATGGAATGATCATTTGATGTGTGGAGTGCCCCCCCCCCCCCTCTCTCTTCCCTCCACCCGCCTTCTCCCGGCCAGCTTGGAGCGATCAGCTGCTCTAGTATCCTGTGTCTGTCTTGGCTCGGCTCCCATGTACAGTACAGAACCTTACACAGGAACATACTATAGTGGTCTTTGGGGAGGGCCCCACCCGGCTCCACACGCCCCTTGGAATGCTGTTTACACTGAAGGAGCGGGTTACGAGTTAAAGGGGCATTTGATGGGTGTGCCCCCGGCCCATAGCCGCAGCCTGCAGACTAGTGAGATGATGGGAATAAAGTCGGGCGGCTGACGACACCCAAAGGACGTGAAAGCCACGAGGTCAACCCCCATTGCCCCCCCCCCCCCCCCCGTAGAGGACAGACATGGAGGATCGGCTTAGCAGATGGGAAGGGGCAGTAGTGATCGGGGCAGATCCCCTAACCCAGGGGTCTCCAAACAGTGGCCCGGGGGCCAAATGCGGCCCTTGCTGGTTTTTATCCGGCCCTCGGGGACCATTTCATCCACTGATACCAACAATGGGCCATCATTACCCCCCACTGTCACCAATGAAGGGGTACAGCTCCACCCAATGACACCAACATTGGGGTACAATTTCTCCCAATATTGGGGTCCAATGACACCAATGAAGGGGTACAGTTCCTTCCAATGACACCAATAAAGGGGTACAGCTCCTCCCAATGACACCAATGAAGGGGTACAGTTCCTTCCAATGACACCAATGAAGGGGTACAGTTCCTTCCAATGACACCAATAAAGGGGTACAGCTCCTCCCAATGACACCAATGAAGGGGTACAGTTCCTTCCAATGACACCAATGAAGGGGTACAGTTCCTTCCAATGACACCAATGAAGGGGTACAGCTCCTCCCAATGACACCAATGATGAGGCACATATCCCCTTAATGACACCCATGATGGGGCACTATTCCTTCCAATGACAGCAACAATGGGGGACAATTACTTCCAATCACACCAACAATGGGCCATATTTCCCCCCCGTTGACACCAATGAAGGGGTACAGTTCCTTCCAATGACAACAATAAGGGGGTACAGCTCCTCCCAATGACACCCATGAAGGGGTACAGTTCCTCCCAATGACACCAATGATGAGGCACATATCCCCTCAATGACACCCATGAAGGGGTACAGTTCCTCCCAATGGCACCAATGATGAGGCACATATCCCCTGAATGACACCCATGAAGGGGTACAGTTCCTCCCAATGACACCAATGATGAGGCACATATCCCCTCAATAACACCCATGAAGGGGTACAGTTCCTCCCAATGACACCAATGATGAGGCACATATCCCCTCAATGACACCCATGATGGGGCACTATTCCTTCCAATGACAGCAACAATGGGGGACATTTCCTTCCAATGACACCAACGATAAGGCACAATTCCTCCCAGTGACACCAACAATGGGGCACTACTGCTCCAATTGACACCAATGATGGGGGACAATTTCTCCCAATGACACCAAAGATGGGGCATTGTTTTTTCCCAACTGACGTCGGCACCTTTTATACTCCCAATGGCCACAGTCCAGCCCCCCTAAAGTCCGAAGAACCCTAAACTGGCCCTTAGCTTATAAGGTTTGGAGAGTCCTGCTCTAACCCCCAGGTGTCAAAGTGGCGTCCTTCCAGCTGTTGCGGAACGCCAAGTCCCCATGAGGCATTGAAAGGCTGACAGTTACAAGCATGACTCCTCCCACAGGCAGAGGCATGATGGGAATTGTAGTATCTAACCCAACCACTTAATCGTTCCCTCCTGGGTGTGGTCATGCCCCACTGCCCCACGGCCACACCCAGGAGGAATGATTGAGCGTGGCCCCTGGTATAGCTTAGTGTGCCGCTCAGGTTCAGTCCGATATGGGGTGCATGTGTGTAGATTCCTCTGCTGCAGGAAGTACTGGCAAGGGACAGAGTCCTTCCTGGGCTCTAAGCTAAAGCTCAAGGGAGCAGAAAGAGGTAATCCCCAATGCCGCACATCCATGCAGCCCTACAATGGTGATGAGAGGGACCACCCCAGTCTGGACACCAACCAGGCCACACCCCCAATGTGTTCTGCTCCGCCCCCCGGCTTAATCTTGGGGATGCATCCTCATGATTAGTCCCTGGGGACGGAGCGAAGCACGTTCTGGGCGTGGCCTGGTTGATGTCCAGACTGGGGTGGTCCCTCTCATCACCATTGTAGGGCTGCATGGATGTGCGGCATTGGGGATTACCTCTTTCTTCTCCCTTGAGGAACGATTGAGTGGTTGGGTTAAAGTCGGGGTCTCCACGGACACCAACTATCACCCCCCCCCCCCCCATACCAAAGATGGGAAATTTTCTACTCTCACTGGGCACAGTCTGGCCCCCCTAAAGTCTGAAGGACAGCAAACTGGCCCATTCTTTAGAAAGTTTGGAACCCCCACTCAATCATTCCTCCTGGGTGTGGCCATGTGGCTGTCGGGAATGACCACACCCAGGAGGAACGATTGAGTGGTTGGGTTAGACTACAGGGGTCTCCAAACACTCTAAACAAAGGGCCGGTTTATTGTCCTTCAGACTCTTGGAGGGCCGCACTTTGGCCAGCGGGAGTGAAAATTTTCCTGGCATCAGTGGGAGTAAACATCTGGTATTAGGGGGAGGAATAGTGCCCCATTGCTGGAATCATAGGGAGGAATAGTGCCCCATTAGTAGTGTCAGTGGGAGAAATGGTGCTCCATTGTCGGTTGTCAGAATAGTATCTTGTATCATTGGGAGGGATAGTGCCGCAAGGGCCGGATAAAGGCAAGCAAAGGGCCACATCCGGCCCTCGGGCCGCAATTTGGAGACACCCTGAGTTAGAGGATCTGCTGTGAGCGCTACTCCATATTCAGTACTGTAAACAGTATACAGTCTCAGTCAGGGCCGTCTCTATAGCATCATGGGCCCCTGGGCAAAGTAATGCTCTGGGGCCCCTACAATGATGACAGTGCAGGGAAACAGACATCTGGTAGCAGCACTCTGACCCCTCTACACCCCAAATATCCCCCCAGCACTCTGACCCCTCTACACCCCAAATATCCCCCCAGCACTCTGACCCCTCTACACCCCAGATATCCCCCCAGCACTCTGACACCTCTACACCCCAGATATCCCCCCAGCACTCTGACCCCTCTACACCCCAGATATCCCCCCAGCACTCTGACCCCTCTACACCCCAGATATCCCCCCAGCACTCTGACCCCTCTACACCCCAAATATCCCCCCAGCACTCTGACCCCTCTACACCCCAAATATCCCCCCAGCACTCTGACCCCTCTACACCCCAGATATCCCCCCAGCACTCTGACACCTCTACACCCCAGATATCCCCCCAGCACTCTGACCCCTCTACACCCCAGATATCCCCCCAGCACTCTGACCCCTCTACACCCCAGATATCCCCCCAGCACTCTGACCCCTCTACACCCCAAGTATCCCCCCAGCACTCTGACCCCTCTACACCCCAGATATCCCCCCAGCACTCTGACCCCTCTACACCCCAGATATCCCCCCAGCACTCTGACACCTCTACACCCCAGATATCCCCCAGCACTCTGACCCCTCTACACCCCAAATATCCCCCCAGCACTCTGACCCCTCCACACCCCAGATATCTCCCCAGCACTCTGACCCCTCTACACCCCAGATATCTCCCCAGCACTCTGACCCCTCTACACCCCAAATATCCCCCCAGCACTCTGACCTCTCTATACCCCAGATATCCCCCCAGGACTCTGACCCCTCTACACCCCAGATATCCCCCCAGCACTCTGACCCCTCTACACCCCAAATATCCCCCCAGCACTCTGACCCCTCTACACCCCAAATATCCCCCCAGCACTCTGACCTCTCTACACCCCAGATATCCCCCCAGGACTCTGACCCCTCTACACCCCAGATATCCCCCCAGCACTCTGACCCCTCTACACCCCAGATATCCCCCCAGCACTCTGACCCCTCTACACCCCAAATATCCCCCTAGCACTCTGACCTCTCTACACCCCAAATATCCCCCTAGCACTCTGACCTCTCTACACCCCAGATATCCCCCCAGGACTCTGACCCCTCTACACCCCAGATATCCCCCCAGCACTCTGACCCCTCTACACCCCAAATATCCCCCCAGACCCCCTCCACACTTTGACCTCTCTACACCCCAGATATCCCCCCAGGACTCTGACCTCTCTACACCCCAAATATCCCCCTAGCACTCTGACCTCTCTACACCCCAGATATCCCCCCAGGACTCTGACCCCTCTACACCCCAGATATCCCCCCAGCACTCTGACCCCTCTACACCCCAAATATCCCCCTAGCACTCTGACCTCTCTACACCCCAAATATCCCCCTAGCACTCTGACCTCTCTACAGATACCCCAGATACCCCTCCCCCCAGATATCCCCCCAGACTCTGACCCCTCTACACCCCAGATATCCCCCCAGCACTCTGACCCCTCTACACCCCAAATATCCCCCTAATACCTCTCTACACCCCAAATATCCCCCAGCACTCACTACACCCCAGATTCCCCCCAGGACCTGACCCCTCTACACCCCAGATATCCCCCCAGCACTCTGACCCCTACACCCCAAATATCCCCCCAGCACACCCCACCCCAATATCCCCCCACTCTGACCTCTCTACACCCCAAATATCCCCCTAGCACTTGACCCCTACACCCCTCCCCCCAGGACACCCCACCCCAATATCCCCCCACTCTGACCCCTCTACACTTCCCCCTGACCCCTCTACACCCCAGATATCCCCCCAGATATCCCCCACTCTGACCCCTCTACACCCCAGATATCCCCCGAGCACTCTGACCCCTCTACACCCCTCCCCCAGCACTACACCCCAGATATCCCCCCCAGACCCCTCTACACTCCCCCCAGCACTGACCCCTCTACACCCCAAATATCCCCCCAGCACTTTGACCCCTCTACACCCCAGATATCCCCCCAGCACTCTGACCCCTCTACACCCCAGATATCCCCCGAGCACTCTGACCCCTCTACACCCCAGATATCCCCCCCAGCACTCTGACCCCTCTACACCCCAGATATCCCCCCAGCACTCTGACCCCTCTACACCCCAGATATCCCCCAGCACTCTGACCCCTCTACACCCCAGATATCCCCCCCAGCACTCTGACCCCTCTACACCCCAGATATCCCCCCAGCACTCTGACCCCTCTACACCCCAAATATCCCCCCAGCACTTTGACCTCTCTACACCCCAGATATCCCCCCAGCACTCTGACCCCTCTACACCCCAAATATCCCCCCAGCACTTTGACCCCTCTCCCCCCAGCACACCCCAGATATCCCCCCAGACCCCTCTACACTCCCCCCCAGCACTCTGACCCCTCTACACCCCAGATATCCCCCCAGCACTCTGACCCCTCTACACCCCAGATATCCCCCGATATCCCCCCAGCACTCTGACCCCTCTACACCCCACTCTGACCCCTCTACACCCCAAATATCCCCCCAGCACTTTGACCCCCCTCTACACCCCAAATATCCCCCCAGCACTTTGACCCCTCTACACCCCAGATATCCCCCCAGCACTCTGACCCCTCTACACCCCAGATATCCCCCGAGCACTCTGACCCCTCTACACCCCAGATATACCCCCCCAGCACTCTGACCCCCTCTACACCCCAAATATCCCCCCAGCACTTTGACCCCTCTACACCCCAGATATCCCCCCAGCACTCTGACCCCTCTACACCCCAGATATCCCCCGAGCACTCTGACCCCTCTACACCCCAGATATCCCCCCCAGCACTCTGACCCCTCTACACCCCAGATATCCCCCCAGCACTCTGACCCCTCTACACCCCAGATATCCCCCGAGCACTCTGACCCCTCTACACCCCAGATATCCCCCCCAGCACTCTGACCCCCTCTACACCCCAGATATCCCCCCAGCACTCTGATCCCTCTACACCCCCAGATATCCCACAGCACTCTGACCCCTCTACACCCCAAATATCCCCCCAGCACTTTGACCTCTCTACACCCCCTGATATCCCCCCATCACTCTGGCCCCTCTACACCCCAGATATCCCCCCAGGACTCTGACCCCTCTACACCCCAGATATCCCCCCAGCACTCTGACCCCTCTACACCCCAAATATCTCCCCAGCACTCTGACCCCTCTACAACCCAAATATCCCCCCAGCACTTTGACCTCTCTACACCCCAGATATCCCCCCCAGCACTCTGACCCCTCTACACCCCAGATATCCCCCAGCACTCTGATCCCTCTACACCCCAGATATCCCCCCAGGACTCTGACCCCTCTACACCCCAGATATCCCCCCAGCACTCTGACCCCTCTACACCCCAAATATCTCCCCAGCACTCTGACCCCTCTACAACCCAAATATCCCCCCAGCACTTTGACCTCTCTACACCCCAAATATCCCCCCAGCACTTTGACCCCTCTACACCCCAGATATCCCCCAGCACTCTGACCCCTCTACACCCCAGATATCCCCCCAGCACTCTGACCCCTCTACACCCCAGATATCCCCCCAGCACTCTGACCCCTCTACACCCCAGATATCCCCCCCAGCACTCTGACCCCTCTACACCCCAGATATCCCCCAGCACTCTGATCCCTCTACACCCCAGATATCCCCCAGCACTCTGACCCCTCTACACCCCAAATATCCCCCCAGCACTTTGACCTCTCTACACCCCAGATATCCCCCCAGGACTCTGACCCCTCTACACCCCAGATATCTCCCCAGCACTCTGACCCCCCTACACCCCAAATATCCCCCCAGCACTCTGACCTCTCTACACCCCAGATATCCCCCCAGCACTCTGACCCCTCTACACCCCAAATATCCCCCCAGCACTTTGACCTCTCTACACCCCAGATATCCCCCCAGCACTCTGACCCCTCTACATCCCAGATATCTCCCCAGGACTCTGACACCTCTACACCCCAGATATCCCCCCAGCACTCTGATCCCTCTACACCCCAGATATCCCCCCAGCACTCTGACCCCTCTACACCCCAGATATCCCCCCAGCACTCTGACCCCTCTACACCCCAGATATCCCCCCAGCACTCTGACCCCTCTACACCCCAGATATCCCCCGAGCACTCTGAACCCTCTACACCCCAGATATCCCCCCCAGCACTCTGACCCCTCTACACCCCAGATATCCCCCCAGCACTCTGACCCCTCTACACCCTAGATATCCCCCAGCACTCTGATCCCTCTACACCCCAGATATCCCCCAGCACTCTGACCCCTCTACACCCCAGATATCCCCCCAGCACTCTGACCCCTCTACACCCCAGATATCCCCCCCAGCACTCTGACCCCTCTACACCCCAAATATCTCCCCAGCACTCTGACCCCTCTACACCCCAGATATCCCCCCAGCACTCTGACCCCTCTACACCCCAGATATCCCCCCCCCCCAGGCACTCTGACCCATCTACACCCCAGATATCCCCCCAGCACTCTGACCCCTCTACACCCCAGATATCCCCCCAGCACTCTGACCCCTCTACACCCCAGATATCCCCCCAGCACTCTGACCCCTCTACACCCCCAGATATCCCCCCCCCAGGCACTCTGACCCATCTACACCCCAGATATCCCCCCAGCACTGTGACCCCTCTATGCCCCAAATATTCCCCCAGCACTCTGACCCCTCTACACCCCAGATATCCCCCCAGCACTCTGACCCCTCTACATCCCAGATGTCCCCCCAGCACTCTGACCCCTCTACACCCCCAGATATCTCCCCAGCACTCTGACCCCTCTACACCCCAGATATCCTCCCAGCACTCTGACCCCTCTATGCCCCAGATACCCCCCCAGCACTCTGACCATTCTACACCCCAGATATCCCCCCAGCACTCTGACCCCTCTACACCCTAGATATCCCCCCAGCACTCTGACCCCTCTACACCCTAGATATCCCCCCAGCACTCTGACCCCTCTACACCCCAGATATCCCCCTAGCACTCTGACCTCTCTACACCCCAGATATCCCCCCAGGACTCTGACCCCTCTACACCCCAGATATCCCTCCAGGACTCTGACCCCTCTACACCCCCAGATATCCCCCCAGCACTCTGACCCCTCTACACCCCAGATATCCCCCCAGCACTCTGATCCCTCTACACCCCAGATATCCCCCCAGCACTCTGACCCCTCTACACCCCAGATATCCCCCCAGCACTCTGACCCCTCTACATCCCAAATATCTCCCCAGGACTCTGACCCCTCTACACCCCAGATACCCCCCCCCCCCCAGCACTCTGACCCCTCCACACCCCAGATATCCCCCCAGCACTCTGACCCCTCTACACCCCAGATATCCCCCCAGCACTCTGACCCCTCTACACCCCAGATATCCCCCAGCACTCTGACCCCTCTACACCCCAGATATCCCCCCAGCACTTTGACCTCTCTACACCCCAGATATCCCCCCAGCACTCTGACCCCTCTACACCTTAGATATCTATGCTTTGGGGAGAGTGCAGGGGCCCCCCATGCAGCTGGGACCCCTGGGCAGTGCCCAGGTGTGCCCTCTCATTAAGACAGCCCTGGTCTCAGTGACAGCCGGATTTGGTGACTTTGGTGGGTATTGAAGGGGTTAAGGTGCACTGGATGGGACGAGGCGGTTCGGACGCAGATAGTGGCGCTTTTGTTTGGCTCGGGGGGGCGAGGATCGCGCTCCCATTCAGCCCAGTTCTGCTGCCTCATCGTTTTTCCTCCCCGGCGGATGGGAATGTGCCGAGTCCCACACTGGGCGTGTTTCCTGCCCGGGCCGATGGAATGCGGAGTGTTTACTTCCAACGCCGCAGAAGGATGTATAGGAAGTGTGTGTGCGAGAACGTGCGGCTCCCTTCGCTCGCCATGGCAAACGGAAAGGGTTAAAAGAAACGCGCACCTTCCGGGGGGGGGGGGGGGGGGGGGGGGGGGGGGGGGGGGGGGGGGGGGGGGGGGGGGGGGGTGGGGGGGGGGGGGCGGAGGGGGGGGGGGGGGGGGGGGGGGGGGGGGGGGTATTCAGCTCTGTCACACTTTGAATGACAATTACGCGGTCATGTGACGCTGTATCCATGTGACATTTTTATATATATTTTTCCCACAAGTAGAACTTTCCTTTGGTGGTATTTAATTACCACTGGGGGGGGGGGAGGGGTATTTTTTGCTGAATAAACTAAGAAATATATATATTTTTTTATAGTTTGTTATAACATTTTGTAAATAAGTCATTTTTCTCCTTCACTGATGAGCACTGGTGGGCACTGATGGGCTATGATAGGCAGCACTGAGGGGCACTGAGAGATGGCACCGATAGGCAGCACTGGTGGGCACTGATGGGCTCTGACAGGCAGCACTGAAGGGCTCTGATAGGCAGCATGGATTGGCATTGATAGGCGACAGTGAAGGGCACTGATAGGCAGCACTGGTGGGCACTGATAAGGCTGCACTGAGGGGCACTCAGAGGTGGCACTAATAGGCAGCACTGCTGGGCACTGATAGATGGCACTTATGGGCTCTGACAGGCAGCACTGTAGGGCACTGATAGGCAGCACGGATTGACACTGATAGGAGACTGAGAGATGGCACTGATAGGCAGCACTGGTGGGCACTGATAAGCACTGATGGGCTCTATTAGGCAGCATGGATTGGCATTGATAGGCGACAGTGATGGGCACTAATAGGTGGGTACTGATGAGGCAGCACTGATTGACACTAATAGAGGGCAATGATAGGTGGCGCTGATGTGCTCTGACAGGCAGCACTGGTGGGCACTGATGGGCTCTGATAGGCAGCACTGTAGGGCACAAATAGGCAGCACGTATTGACGCTGATAGATGGCACTGATAGGCAGCACGGATAGGCAGGACTGGTGGGCACTGATGAGGTGGCACAGATAGGCAGGACTGGTGGGCACTGATGGGCACTGATAGACGGCATCACCTTTAGAAGAGGCTTCCTTCTGGGACGACAGCCATGCAGACCAATTTGATGCAGTGTGCGGCGTATGGTCTGAGCACCGACAGGCTGACCCCCTCCCTGTAGTCCAAGGGAGGGGGCGAGCACGACACTCCACACCAGGGAGAAAGCCTCGCATTACTGTGTGGAGTTACAGACAGAAGAACAGGAAGTGAGGATTTCTCAGAAGAAATAAGGACATTTAAAAGCAAAATGGAAAGATGAGGTAAGTGAAGGAGGACTGCACTGAGGGAAAGGAAGATATTCAGGGAAAAAAATATTTGTACCTTTACAACCCCAAAGAGGATGAAGACACTCGGTAGATCATTATAATCCTTTATTATCCTATAATAGTACAGTAAATCCTCGGATTGCGAGTATAATTCGTTCCAGAGACACGCTTGTAATCCAAAGCGCTTGTATATCAAAGCTTTTTTTTTTTACAGGGTATAAAATAGAAGAGAGGCTCCGCCTCTAAGTGTAGCAATAAGTTGCTAAATGTTGTCCCTTCATTAACCAATTAAGGACCTCCTACCGCCGATACACGTCGGCAGAATGGCACGGCTGGGCACAAGCATCGTACAGGTACGCCACCTTTAAGAGCCCAGCCGTGGGTCGCGCGCGCACGTGACGGGGTCCGAAGCTCCGCGCCCGAGGACCCGATCGCCGCCGGTGTCCCGCGGTCGGGTCACAGGAGCTGAAGAACGGGGAGAGTTGAGTGTAAACAAACCTCTCCCCGTTCTTCTGTGTGGCAGTGTCAGTGATCGTCTCGTCCCTGATATAGCGAACGACGATCAGTGACATCACGCCTACAGCCACGCCCCCCCCCTACAGTAAGAATCACTCCCTTAGGACACACTTAGCCCCTTTGGCACCCCCCTAGTGGTAAACCCCTTTCACTGCCAGTGCCATTTTCACAGTAATCAGTGCATTTTTATAGCACTTTTCGCTGTGAAAATGACAATGGTCCCAAATATTTGTCAAAAGTGTCCGATGTGTCCGCCGTAATGTCGCAGTCACACACAAAAAAAAAAAAACACTGATCGCCGCCATTAGTAGTAAAAAAAATATTAATAAAAATGCCTATTTTGTAAACACAAATTTAAGAGACAAGTAAAAAAAAGATTGTTTGTATTTTGTAGACGCTAGAACTTTTGCGCAAACCAATCGATAAACGCTTATTGCGATTTTTTTTTTTACCACAAATAGGTAGAAGAATACGTATCGGACTAAACTGAGGGAAAAAAAAAATGTTTTTTAGATATTTTTTGGGGATATTTATTATAGCAAAAAGTAAAAAATATATATTTTTTAAAAAATTTGCTCTATTTTTGTTTATAGCGCAAAAAATAGAAACCGCAGAGGCGATCAAATACCACCAAAAGAAACCTCTATTTGTGGGAAAAAAAGGACGCCAATTTTGTTTGGGAGCCGCGTCGCGCGACCGCGCAATTGTCAGTTAAAGCGACGCAGCGCCGAATCGCAAAAACTGGCCCGGTCCTTTACCTGCATAATAGTCCGGGGCTGAAGTGGTTAAATGTAACCCACATTGCTACACTTAGAGGCGCCTCTCTTCTCTTTTACACTCAGTGGTGACGTGACGCTGCTCTTATATCAAGACATCGCTTGTAAATCAAGGCAACATTTCTTAAAACCTTTTTGCTTGTCTTGCAAAACGCTCTCAAACCAAGGTTTTCCTTGTAATAGGTTTATTATTTTACATACTTCTCTTGTCATTAGACGGTGCAGCAGCCCGGACATCTGTCCGCCGTCATGGGATTGTTATTCGATGAGTAAATGTCCTCTAGGTGTGTCCTTCACTTCCAAGAGCGCGTCCAGGAACCGCTCCCAAATGACGGAAGTCGTTTTTTCGGAGACCAGCAGAAAAAAAAATAAATAAAAAAAATGCGGCGCGGCCCTCAGGAGAGCAGAAAGTCTTCTCTTCCGCTCCGGAGTTCCCTATTTCCGGCCCGGTTTTCCAGGGAAGTCTCGGCGACCTTTCCTTCTCTCGCTCCGCGTCGGCTTGTTTACACAAAAGCACAAGGAGTTCGGCGATGGAGAGGCCACTCAGGACGTTTCCTGGCCGGGCCCTTCCATCCGCAGACAGTCATCTGTAAATAAAGAACTGCTGAAAGCAGGGATGGACTGGCCATTGGGACTACAGGGA
Source organism: Rana kukunoris (assembly GCA_029574335.1). Taxonomy (NCBI): domain Eukaryota; kingdom Metazoa; phylum Chordata; class Amphibia; order Anura; family Ranidae; genus Rana; species Rana kukunoris. The sequence continues at coordinate 156,446,229 of CM056060.1, forward strand.
GTTTCCCGGGGGGCCGATGGCTCAGTGGGCCGGCTTCAGTGACAGCGGACTGCCGCTGCCCCCCTCTGCTCCTCTGTCTCTCTTGCCCCCCAGAGTTCACCTGGGGGGAACAAAGAAGCAGGGGGAGGACCAGAGGAGCAGGGGGGACGACAGAGGTGCATGGGGGGGGGAGGGGACAGACAGCTGACTCAAGAGCTATGGTCTGGGAGTTTCTCGCTTCTGCCTAATCTTGTCCCATAAGGGGGGGGGGGGGGGGCACCGAACTGATTCTTTGCCCCCCGGTGAAATAATGTCTAGCTTCCCCACTGGTACTGCCTATAAGAGTTCCAGTACCAACTGTTCTACTCTAATAAAGTAGAGTGGCTAGTGAAGGGGGAGAGGGGGCTTGGGTGGCCGGGGGGGGGGGGGGGGGGGGGGGGGTGTGGGAGTTGTCCAGCCGCCATGGGAGAGACCTGTCAAAGTGGACCAGTCTGGATGAAGTCCAGGGCCACATTTCTGTCCCAGTCCAGCCCTGGCTGAAAGCACAACGGCTTCAGTTCTCCGACTTCTCCACCCGCGGATTGGGACCGCCTATGTGGGTGGCACACCGAGAAAATGTTTATTTTATATCGAATCCGAAGGAGCTCGTGGTCTAAAATCCTAAACAATTGCCGTGTTTTCTTCCAGAAATTGGATTATTGTCCCTCAAAAAAAAAAAAATGCTTCACTTGAAGTTCGTTAAGGCAGAGTGGCCCCCAACCTTTGTGGCACCAGGCTGTGTGGAAGAAAATTGTTCCGTGGCCCGTTTGGGGGGGGTGTCACTTGCCACGTCACCTGCCACATTGCCTGCCACAAGATGCGGAATGTCACTTGCCACGTCACCTACCATTATGCCTGCCACAAGATGATGAATGTCCCTTGCCACATCACCTGACACGTTGCCTGGCACCAGATGTGGAATGTCACTTGCACGTCATCTGCCACAAGATGCTGACTGCCCCTTGCCACATCACCTACCACATTGCCTGCCACAAGATGTGGAATGTCACTTGCCCTGTCACCTGCCACGTTGCCTGACACAAGATGCTGAATGCCCCTTGCCACATGACCTACCACGTCACCTGCCACAAGATGCGGACTGTCACTTGCCACGTCACCTGCCACAAGATGCGGAATGTCATTTGCCACGTCACCTGCCACAAGATGCGGAATGTCACTTGCCACATCACCTGACACGTTGCCTGCCACAAGATGTGGAATGTCACTTGCCACGTCATCTGCCACAAGATGCTGACTGCCCCTTGCCACATCACCTACCACATTGCCTGCCACAAGATGTGGAATGTCACTTGCCCTGTCACCTGCCACGTTGCCTGCCACAAGATGCTGAATGCCCCTTGCCACATGACCTACCACGTCACCTGCCACAAGATGCGGACTGTCACTTGCCACATCACCTGACACGTTGCCTGTCATCAGATGTGGAATGTCACTTGCCACGTCACCTGCCACAAGATGTTGAATGTCACTTGCCACGTCACACGCCACGTTGCCTGTCATCAGATGTGGAATGTCACTTGCCACGTCACCTGCCGCAAGATGCTGAATGTCCCTTGCCACATCACCTGACACATTACCTGTCACCAGATGCTGAATGTCCCTTGCCACGTCACCTGACACACTGCCTGTCACCAGATGTGGAATGTCACTTGCCACATCACCTGCCTTGTTTCCTGCCCCTTGCCACTTCACCTGCCACAAGATGCAGAATGTCACCTGCCACAAGATGAGGAATGTCACTTGCCACGTCACCTGACACGTTGTCTGTCACCAGATGTTGAATGTCACTTACCATGTCACCTGACACATTGCCTGCCACAAGATGCAAAATGTCACTTGCCACGTCACCTACCACGTTTCCTGCCACAAGGTGCAGAATGTCACTTGCCACATCACCTGATATGTTGCCTGCTACCAGATTTTGAATGTCACTTGCCACATCACCTGCCACAAGATGCGGAATGTCACTTGCCACATCACCTGCCTTGTTTCCTGCCACAAGATGTGGAATGTCACTTGCCACGTCACCTGACACACTGCCTGTCATCAGATGTGGAATGTCACTTGCCACGTCACCTGACACGTTGCCTGTCACAAAATGTGGAATGTCACTTGCCACGTCGCCTGTCACCAGATGTGGAATGTCACTTGCCACATCACCTGCCTTGTTTCCTGCCACAAGATGTGGAATGTCACTTGCCACGTCACCTGACACACTGCCTGTCATCAGATGTGGAATGTCACTTGCCACGTCACCTGACACGTTGCCTGTCACAAAATGTGGAATGTCACTTGCCACGTCGCCTGTCACCAGATGTGGAATGTCACTTGCCACATCACCTGCCTTGTTTCCTGCCCCTTGCCACTTCACCTGCCACAAGATGCAGACTGTCACCTGCCACATCACCTGCCACAAGATGAGGAATGTCACTTGCCACGTCACCTGACACGTTGTCTGTCACCAGATGTTGAATGTCACTTACCATGTCACCTGACACATTGCCTGCCACAAGATGCAGAATGTCACTTGCCACGTCACCTACCACGTTTCCTGCCACAAGGTGCAGAATGTCACTTGCCACATCACCTGATATGTTGCCTGCTACCAGATTTTGAATGTCACTTGCCACATCACCTGCCACAAGATGCGGAATGTCACTTGCCACATCACCTGCTTTGTTTCCTGCCACAAGATGCTGAATGCCCCTTGCCACGTCACCTGACACGTTGCCTGTCATCAGATGTGGAATGTCACTTGCCACATCACCTGCCTTGTTTCCTGCCCCTTCACCTGCCACAAGATGCAGAATGTCACTTGCCACATCACCTGATATGTTGCCTGCCACCAGATGTTGAATGTCACTTGCCACGTCACCTGACACGTCACCTGCCACAAGATGTGGAATGTCACTTGCCACGTCACCTACCCACTGCTTCCTTAACAACCACTGACAGCAAAGCGGTCATATGTAGCGTTTGGAGAAAAAGCGTCTACTATATCCGATGTTCTGCTCCTGCCGGACGCGTTGGAAGTCTGACGGTGGGACAGAATCGGGAGCTCATCCGGGTTTCTCAAGGGGCGGTTTTAATATTTTCGACTTTAAGAGTGGAGAAGTTTCAGAACTCATGTAAGACTTTAAACGTCTGTCCACTTTAAGACAAACTATCTGTATGGCAGCCAACATTTTTCCGTCCACGTTATTAGTTTACTACAGGAAGTGCCACGAGGGGAAAGTTCTGCCACGAAGTCGGGTTCCTCTTCTCCTCCTGAGCCGGGATCAGACGTATTTCATTCATGAAGGGGGGTCTATAGGACGTGTGAACAGTACGAGGTTTATCTGCATCCAACAGCTTCCGAAGTCTTCTCCCGGGAGGATGCTGACAGCTCCGCTCACATCCTGTACGACCCCTCCCTGGGGGGGGTGAGGGGCGCTTTACCCCTTATCTACAGGAAGTGACAACCGTCCTTCAATTTCTCCTCCCCGACTTCTCGGAGTCAGCCCGGCATGATGAAGGGACGACTCCAGAATTAATTTTAGTAATCTTAGAAAACTTGTAAAGCCCGTTTTCAAAATGTCCTCCTCACCGTACTGAAAAGTACAGCGGAACCTCGGATTACGAGTCTAATCCGTTCCAGGAGAATGCTTGTAATCCAAAGCACTTGCATATCAAAGCGAGTTTCCCCAAAGGCCTCTGGGGGAGCGCCGGAGAGCCTCAGAAATGGCCGAGGACACCTCGGCTGACCTCGGAAAGACTTTGTTCCCGAGATTTGCCAAGGTCAGCCGTGCTGTCCTCGGGCCTTTCCGCGCATTTCCGAACGGAACGGACAGGATACCATGCCGTGGGGGCGCGCAGCCCAGCGATCGGTGATGCGGGGTGTCAGTCTGACACCCTGCATCTCCGATCTCGGTAAAGAGCCCTACGGCGGAGGCTCTTTGCCACGTGATCAGCCGTGTCCAATCACGGCTGATCACAATGTATACAGGAAGAGCCGTTGATCGGCTCTTCCTCACTTGCGTCTCATAGACGCGAGTAGAGGAGAGCCGATCAGCGGCTCTCCTGACAGGGGGGGGGTACACAGTGATTGTTTATCAGCGCAGCCCCCCCTCGGATGCCCACACTAGACCACAGTGAAGCCGCTAGTAAATAAACAAGTGCCACCCCTCAGTGTCCATCAGTACCACCCCTCAGTGTCCATCAGTGCCACCTCTCACGGCTGCGATCATCGAACGTTCAGCTCTGCTTGGCTCCAGCGAGCTTGAAGTGACCCCAGCCCGCTCCGATTCCTCCTGCCTCCCTATTGGCTGCAGCCCGCTTGCAGTGACCGCCGCCCGCTCCGATTCCTCCTGCCTCCCTATTGGCTGCAGCCCGCTTGCAGTGACCGCCGCCCGCTCCGATTCCTCCTGCCTCCCTATTGGCTGCAGCCCGCTTGCAGTGACCGCCGCCCGCTCCGATTCCTCCTGCCTCCCTATTGGCTGCAGCCCGCCGCACCGTCCCGCTCCGATTCCTCCTGCCTCCCTATTGGCTGCAGCCCGCTTGCAGTCGCTCGCCATGTGACCCAAAGCGCTGATTCCTCTCTGCCTCCCTATTGGCTGCAGCCCGCTTGCAGTCCGAGCTTGCCCCCGCTGGCCCGCCGCGCGCCGCTCCGATTCCTCCTGCCTCCCTATTGGCTGCAGCCCGCTTGCAGTGACCGCCGCCCGCTCCTGACTCTTTCCTCCTGCCTCCCTATTGGCTGCAGCCCGCTTGCAGTGATTGCGCGCCCGCCGCCCGCTCCGATTCCTCCTGCCTCCCTATTGGCTGCAGCCCGCTTGCAGATGCTCCTGAGTGCGCCTCCCCGCGCCGCCCGCTCCGATTCCTCCTGCCTCCCTATTGGCTGCAGCCCGCTTGCAGTGACCGCCGCCCGCTCCGATTCCTCCTGCCTCCCTATTGGCTGCAGCCCGCTTGCAGTGATCCCCGCCCGCTCCGATTCCTCCTGCCTCCCTATTGGCTGCAGCCCGCTTGCAGTGACCGCCCGCCCCCAGATTGGAATGCCCTGCCTCCCTGCCTGCCTCCCTTATTGGCTGCAGCCCGCTTGCAGTGACCGCCGCCCGCTCCGATTGCAGCCCGCCTGACCGCCCGCCCCTGATTCCTCCTGCCTCCCTATTGGCTGCAGCCCGCTTGCATCCCCGCCCGCTCCGATTCCTCCTGCCTCCCTATTGGCTGCAGCCCGCTTGCAGTGACCCCGCCCGCTCCGATGCCTCCCTATTGGCTGCAGCCCGCCTGACCGCCGCCCCTGCCTCCCTATTGGCTTGCAGTGATCCCCGCCCGCTCCGATTCCTCCTGCCTCCCCCGCCAGCCCGCTTGCAGTGATCCCTGCCCGCTCCGATTCAACTCCTGCCTCCCTATTGCGGCTGCAGCCCGCTTGCAGTGACCCCCGCCCTTCGCTATTCCGATTCCTCCTGCCTCCCTATTGGCTGCAGCCCGCTTGCAGTGATCCCCCCGCCCGCTCCGATTCCTCCGGGGCTTTCCTATTGCCGCATTAAAGAGTGCAGCCCGCTTGCAGAACTGATCCCCGCCCCCTCCGATTCCTCCTGCCTCCCTATTGGCTGCAATCAGCCCGCTTGGGCAGTGACCGCCGCATTTTCCGCTCCCGTTTTATTCCTCCTGCCTTCCCTATTGGCTGCAGCCCGCTTGCAGTGATTGATCCCCGCCCGCTCCGATTCCTCCTGCTTCCCTATTGGCTGATCAGCCCGCATTTCTTGCAGTGACCCCCGCCCGCTCCGATAGGACTCCTCCAGTAGAGGCTTCCCTATTGGCTGCAGCCCGCTTGCAGTGATCCCCGCCAACGCTCCGATTCCTCCTGCTTCCCGGGAGGATTGGCTGCAGCCCGCTTGCAGATCCTGATCCCCGCCCGCTCCGATTCCTCCTGTTTCCCTATTGGCTGCAGCCCGCTTGCAGTGATCCCCCGCCCGCTCCGATTCCTCCTGTCTCCCTATTGGCTGCAGCCCGCTTGCAGTGATCCCTGCCCGCTCCGATTCCTCCTGCCTCCCTATTGGCTGCAGCCCGCTTGCAGTGACCCCCGCCCGCTCCGATTCCTCCTGCCTCCCTATTGGCTGCAGCCCGCTTGCAGTGACCCCCGCCCGCTCCGATTCCTCCTGCTTTCCTATTGGCTGCAGCCCGCTTGCAGTGATCCCCGCCCACTCCGATTCCTCCTGCCTCCCTATTGGCTGCAGCCCGCTTGCAGTGACCGCCGCCCGCTCCGATTCCTCCTGCCTCCCTATTGGCTGCAGCCCGCTTGCAGTGATCCCCGCCCGCTCCGATTCCTCCTGCTTCCCTATTGGCTGCAGCCCGCTTGCAGTGATCCCCGCCCGCTCCGATTCCTCCTGCTTCCCTATTGGCTGCAGCCCGCTTGCAGTGATCCCCGCCCGCCTCCGATTCCCTCCTGCTTCCCTATTGGCTGCAGCCCGCTTGCAGTGACCCCCGCCCGCTCCGATTCCTCCTGCCTCCCTATTGGCTGCAGCCCGCTTGCAGTGACCCCCGCCTGCTCCGATTCCTCCTGCCTCCCTATTGGCTGCAGCCCGCTTGCAGTGATCCCCGCCCGCTCCGATTCCTCCTGCTTCCCTATTGGCTGCAGCCCGCTTGCAGTGATCCCCGCCCGCTCCGATTTCTCCTGCCTCCCTATTGGCTGCAGCCCGCTTGCAGTGATCCCCGCCCGCTCCGAATCCTCCTGCCTCCCTATTGGCTGCAGCCCGCTTGCAGTGACCCCCGCCCGCTCCGATTTCTCCTGCCTCCCTATTGGCTGCAGCCCGCTTGCAGTGATCCCCGCCCGCTCCGATTCCTCCTGCTTCTCTATTGGCTGCAGCCCGCTTGCAGTGACCCCTGCCCGCTCCGATTTCTCCTGCCTCCCTATTGGCTGCAGCCCGCTTGCAGTGATCCCCGCCCGCTCCGATTCCTCCTGCTTCCCTATTGGCTGCAGCCCGCTTGCAGTGATCCCGGCCCGCTCCGATTCCTCCTGCCTCCCTATTGGCTGCAGCCAGGAACCATGAGGAGCCAAAGCAAGTGCACCATGGGACATGTAGTCCTGATAGACTATAGATCCATTTTAATGTCCAGCCCAGCATCACCACCTAGAGAGAGAGAGGGAGGAGTCATTGCTGCAAGAGAGGCAGGAGCAATACGCTGAGAGCCATGAGGGAGAGCGCCGGCGAGGATACCGCCCCTGCAGTGCTAGTTGTGGGTGTCGCCACGGGCAACCGAGAGCGAGAGGACATCTGCTCGGAGGAAGTGCTGTCGCTGGGATTGGGGAGAGGCCCCAACTAGTTGTTTTTGTGTCGCAGTTTGAGCATTCGTGCTTAAAAAGGTTCATAACATAAAAAATATGGAACATCAAACATGTAAAAGTCACTTCATAAAAACAATAAAACACTAAAAATCCGAATGTGCCGAATGAACTCCGACTGAAGCTTTGTGAAGAGAACATTTGTGTCCCGGAGAGAGCAGCCAATTTTCTGAGTGCGGATCCGCCAGACTACCCAGAATCCCCGGCATTCCTCTGCTCAGCGCTCAGGATAAAGTGTTACATTCACAGTTCCTGTTCTACGGCCCGTCCAAGTGCACGACGTCATCCCGCCACAGCCAGAGTCCAACCACTTTCCCATGTCCAGCACAATGACCGTCCCTGGACGCCACTAAAATCTGGAGGAGCCGCCAACTCTTCTCCGACACAATCTGAGCCCGAAAATATACATTCCCATACAACTCTCCTCTCCTGATATACTCTGCTCCTTCCTCCAGAACTCTCCTCTCCTGATATACTCTGCTCCTTCCTCCAGAACTCTCCTCTCCTGATATACTCTGCTGGGGGACTCTGCTCCTTCCTCTATAACTCTCCTCTCCTGATATACTCTGCTGGAGGACTCTGCTCCTTCCTCTATAACTCTCCTCTCCTGATATACTCTGCTGGAGGACTCTGCTCCTTCCTCTATAACTCTCCTCTCCTGATATACTCTGCTGGAGGACTCTGCTCCTTCCCCTATAACTCTCCTCTTCTGATATACTCTGCTGGAGGACTCTGCTCCTTCCTCTATAACTCTCCTCTCCTGATATACTCTGCTGGAGGACTCTGCTCCTTCCTCTATAACTCTCCTCTCCCGATATACTCTGCTGGAGGACTCTGCTCCTTCCTCTATAACTCTCCTCTCCTGATATACTCTGCTGGAGGACTCTGCTCCTTCCTCTATAACTCTCCTCTCCTGATATACTCTGCTGGAGGACTCTGCTCCTTCCTCCAGAACTCTCCTCTCCTGATATTCTCTGCTGGAGGACTCTGCTCCTTCCTCTATAACTCTCCTCTCCCGATATACTCTGCTGGAGGACTCTGCTCCTTCCTCTATAACTCTCCTCTCCTGATATACTCTGCTGGAGGACTCTGCTCCTTCCTCTATAACTCTCCTCTTCTGAAAGTTTCACCTTTTAAAACTCATCCATGATCTACAGTCAGTGATTTTGCCTAGGCTGTGATGATGTCATCAGTCTGCTGCAATCAGAAGGAAGCATTTCCTCAGTCTACTCACCTCCAGTGATCAGATTGCAACACTGAACCTTTGTACTGTGATCTCTGTGAGAGGAAATAAATACCTGGAGGTGCGACTGACACATTGCTGCATTGCTGAGCAGGGAAGGTACTTCTAAAGCTAGCAAACCTCTCAACCCCCCCCCCCCCACACCCCCCGTCATTTCACTTCCTCTGTCACACGCCACACTGTCCGCACCTCCCCCATCACATGAGGGATCCAGTCACTGCGTCTCACAAGATCCAACATATCATCCGTCTACCACCAATGTAAGGGACATTCTTCCCACTGATCACCAATGTAAGGGACATTCTTCTCACTGATCACCAATGTAAGGAACATTCTTCTCACTGATCACCAATGTAAGGGACATTCTTCTCACTGATCACCAATGTAAGGAACATTCTTCTCACTGATCACCAATGTAAGGGACATTCTTCCCACTGATCACCAATGTAAGGAACATTCTTCCCACTGATCACCAATGTAAGGGACATTCTTCTCACTGATCACCAATGTAAGGGAACATCTTCTCACTGATCACCAATGTAAGGGACATTCTTCTCACTGATCACCAATGTAAGGGACATTCTTCCTCACTGATCACCAATGTAAGGGACATTCTTCCACTAATCACCAATGTAAGGAACATTCTTCTCACTGATCACCAATGTAAGGGACATTCTTCCCACTGATCACCAATGTAAGGGACATTCTTCTCAACTGATCACCAATGTAAGGGACATTCTTCTCACTGATCACCAATGTAAGGGGACATTCTTCCCACTGATCACCAATGTAAGGGACATTCTTCCCACTAATCACCAATGTAAGGAACATTCTTCTCACTGATCACCAATGTAAGGGACATTCTTCCCACTGATCACCAATGTAAGGGACATTCTTCTCACTGATACACCAATGTAAGGGACATTCTTCTCACTGATCACCAATGTAAGGGACATTCTTCTCACTGATCACCAATGTAAGGACATTCTTCTCACTGATCACCAATGTAAGGGACATTCTTCTCACTGATCACCAATGTAAGGGACATTCTTCTCACTGATCACCAATGTAAGGAACATTCTTCCCACTGATCACCAATGTAAGGGACATTCTTCTCACTGATCACCAATGTAAGGAACATTCTTCCCACTGATCACCAATGTAAGGAACATTCTTCCCACTGATCACCAATGTAAGTGACATTCTTCTCACTGATCACCAATGTAAGGGACATTCTTCCCACTGATCACCAATGTAAGGGACATTCTTCTCACTGATCACCAATGTAAGGGACATTCTTCTCACTGATCACCAATGTAAGGGACATTCTTCTCACTGATCACCAATGTAAGGGACATTCTTCTCACTGATCACCAATGTAAGGGACATTCTTCTCACTGATCACCAATGTAAGGGACATTCTTCCCACTGATCACCAATGTAAGGGACATTATTCTTGCCCCGACTTATCACCAATGTAAGGGACATTCTTCTCACTGATCACCAATGTAAGGGACATCTTCCCACTGATCACCAATGTAAGGGGACATTCTTCTCACTGATCACCAATGTAAGGGACATTCTTCTCACTGATCACCAATGTAAGGGACATTCTTCTCACTGATCACCAATGTAAGGGACATTCTTCCCACTGATCACCAATGTAAGGGACATTCTTCTCACTGATCACCAATGTAAGGGACATTAGAAAGGACTGGCGGACATCCCCAGCACAGAACACACACATTGCTGTCACGCGGAGGCGGAGTCCTACCCTTTCTCGCCGGGTCTGCTTCACTCCTCACCTCCGGTTTTCTCCTAAAAACAAAGAAAAGAAAATCCTGGATCTGGAATCTCTGAGAACGTCAGCAAAAGAAAAATCACTAAAATCTCCTCTAATCTCCAATCATTGTCCCCCTGCAGCACTCATTAACATTTTCCCTGGTGATCCTGCCATGGCGGTCCTTCGCCGGGGCACTTCCTGTTAGAGGATGACAACACTGTCTCCTAATGGTGGACCTGCGTTGTCACTCTGGCTTCACATGGAGACAACAAGTGGCCGATTTACCCCGCATTACTCAGGCATGGTCCACCGTTGTCGCCACCAGGAAACCCCGCCCCTGAGAAATGTTATGCAGCCAATGCTGAGCGCATGTAGACAGGAAGTGGCTGCCAGAGATTTCTTCACCCAGCCTGACTGTCCCCGGCCCCGCCCCTTTTCATTCATTGGATTTGAGTTCTCTCAATCATAAGCGCTCATCAGTGTCCATTAGTGCAGCCAATGCTGAGCGCATGTAGAGAGGAAGTGACTGTCCCAGGCCCCATCCCCTTTTCATTCATTGGATTTCAGTTCTCTCTCAATCATATTCAAAAGTGGGTCAGGCAGCCCAAGGGACAGTCAGCGTCATCAAGCGCCAATCATCATGGCAGCCACTGCTGAGCAGCATGTAGACAGCATTGGCTACACTGATTTTCTTACCAGCCTGACTGATGGGCCCTTTTCATCTTGGATTCAGTTCTGTAAATCATAAGCCACCAGTGCCCATGAGTGCAGCCCATAAGCGCCCATAAGGCAGCCTCAAAACGCCCATCTCTGCAGCCCAGCGCCATCTGCCAGTCACATGCGCTGAGCGCATGTAGACAGGAAGTGCGCTGCCAGAGATTTTTTTCACCCAACCTGACTGTCCCTGGGCCCGCCCCCTTTCATTCATTGGATTTGAGTTCTCTCAATCATAAGCCTCATAAGCGCCCATCAGTGCAGCCTCATAAGCGCCCATCAGTGCAGCCAATGCTGAGCGCATGTAAACAGGAAGTGGCTGCCAGAGATTTTCTTACCCAGCCTGACTGTCCCTGGCCCCGCCCCCTTTTCATTCATTGGATTTCAGTTCTGTAAATCATAAGCCTCATCAGTGCAGCCTCACCAGTGCAGCCTCATAAGCGCCCATTAGTGCAGCCTCATAAGCACCCATCAGTGCAGTCAATGCTGAGCGCATGTAGACAGGAAGTGGCTGCCAGAGATTTTTTCACCCAGCCTGACTGTCCCCGGCCCCGCCCCCTTTCATTCATTGGATTTGAGTTCTCTCAATCATAAGCGCTCATCAGTGTCCATTAGTGCAGCCAATGCTGAGCGAATGTAGAGAGGAAGTGACTGTCCCAGGCCCCATCCCCTTTTCATTCATTGGATTTCAGTTCTCTCAATCATAAGCCTCATAAGTGCCCATCAGTGCAGCCTTAATCAGTGCAGCCTCATCAGCGCCCATCAGTGCAGCCAATGCTGAGCGCATGTAGACAGGAAGTGGCTGCCAGAGATTTTCTTACCCAGCCTGACTGTCCCTGGCCCCGCCCCCTTTTCATTCATTGGATTTCAGTTCTGTAAATCATAAGCCTCATCAGTGCCGCCTCACCAGTGCCCATCATTGCAGCCACATAAGCGCAGCCTCATAAGTGCCCCTTAGTGCAGCCTCATAAGCGCCCCTCGGTGCAGCCTCATAAGCGCCCATCAGTGCAGCCACATAAGCGCAGCCTCATAAGCGCCCATTAGTGCAGCCTCATAAGCGCCCCTCAGTGCAGCCTCATAAGCGCCCATCAGTGCAGTCAATGCTGAGCGCATGTAGACAGGAAGCGGCTGCCAGAGATTTTTTCACCCAGCCTGACTGTCCCCGGCCCCGCCCCCTTTCATTCATTGGATTTGAGTTCTCTCAATCATAAGCCTCATAAGCGCCGATCAGTGCAGCCACATCAGTGCCCATCAGTGCAGCCTCATAAGCGCCCAGCTGACAATTGGCCTGGGGCAGGAAAGGGGTGAAAGTGGCCGATAGGCAAGTGGTTGAACAGCGACATCAGGCCAGACAGCTGTGTGGCAGAGCTGTGCAAATCTCAGGACTGGATGGACAGAAATGCAGATCCCCTGGTAAGTAAAGCTCCCTTCTCTGTATTCGGTTCAGCTTTAAGTAAAACCATGCATGCCCCCCCTCCCCCCCTCGCCATAAGACTGGCGTTCCTATAAAGCGTAAAAAGAAAGCGCGGAGGCCATCGCCTTGAGTTGTTATTCGCTCGATTTTGCGGCGCAGTCGTAGCGTTGCGCCCACGAGGCGGCGGGCCAGTTCAGGATGTTTTTGTCGCGCCACGTTTGGCAGAGATGAGAGGTAATCCCTCCTAATCATTTCCTCTGCTGAAGACGATCGGGGGAGGGGGAGGGGCACGCCAACAAAAAAAAAAAAATCGTAATTTTCTTTTATACTTTTTATACGGAATCAACAAAAAAAATGTTTCTGTAAAACGGGACAGCAAAAAAAAAAAAAAAAAGTCTGGCCCGGTCCGCAGCGGGCGACGCAGCAGCCATCTTGAACGCACATCAGAGGCGTGCGAGCGCCCCCTTGTGTATGCAAGCGAGATTGCAACTTGAAATTTTTTTTTTAGCCCACCCCCCCCCCCCCCCCCCCCCCCAAAAAAAAAAAAAAAACTGGTAGTTAAATATGACAATAAACGGCAGTAATTTACGGCGATCGACCGCAAGGCTTTTTTCGCCGATCGGTGAAGTGGAATCTTCTCGCGGCAGATGGCGGATCCTGCGGTCACCTGGAACATTCCTGGAATTTCTGTGGTCGGGAGGAACTTTCACAAGTTCCTGGCGGTGTGAGGGGCGACGGCGAAAACCGCGCTGTCATTTCCGTGGTCGCTGAAGTGTGCGAGATATATACACCGTGCAACCTGTCGCCCCCCCCCCCCCCCCCCCCCCATGTGACCGGCCGATCACCATTATTAGCACAACCAATGATTTGTAAAAAGAATGAAAGTAGTGTGCTGAGCTCATTATACCGCACCCAGCGCGCCATCGCCGGGCGGGGGAGGAGCTCCCATAATATGAGGTCTGAATCACAGAAATAAAGGGATACTTTGTATTTATTATAACCATAGTAAGGAAAAAAGATACAATGTATCCGTACAGGAGAGGGTGAGAGGGGGCTAAAGCTGGGGTCTCCAAACTATCCCCCCCTTTACATCAGGGTCCCCATCACAGCCCCCTCCCTTGCATCAGGGTCCCCATCACAGTCCCCTTCCCTTTACATCAGGGTCCCCCATCACAGTCCCCTCCCCTACATCAGGGTCCCCCATCACAGTCCCCTCCCCTACATCAGGGTCCCCATCACAGTCCCCTCCCCTACATCAGGGTCCCCATCACAGCCCCCTCCCTTTACATCAGGGTCCCCATCACAGCCCCCTCCCTTACATCAGGGTCCCCATAACAGCCCCCTCCCTTACATCAGGGTCCCCCATCACAGTCCCCTTCCTTACATCAGGGTCCCCATCACAGCCCCCTCCCTTTACATCAGGGTCCCCATCACAGCCCCCTCCCTTACATCAGGGTCCCCCATAACAGCCCCCTCCCTTGCATCAGGGTCCCCATCACAGTCCCCTTCCCTTTACATCAGGGTCCCCCATCACAGTCCCCTCCCCTACATCAGGGTCCCCCATCACAGTCCCCTCCCCTACATCAGGGTCCCCATCACAGTCCCCTCCCCTACATCAGGGTCCCCATCACAGCCCCCTCCCTTTACATCAGGGTCCCCATCACAGCCCCCTCCCTTACATCAGGGTCCCCATCACAGCCCCCTCCCTTACTTTAGGGTCCCCCATCACAGTCCCCATCACAGCCCTCTCCCTTACATCAGGGTCCCCATCACAGCCCCCTTCCCTTTACATCAGGGTCCCCCATCACAGTCCCCTCCCCTACATCAGGGTCCCCCATCACAGTCCCCTCCCCTACATCAGGGTCCCCATCACAGTCCCCTCCCCTACATCAGGGTCCCCATCACAGCCCCCTCCCTTTACATCAGGGTCCCCATCACAGCCCCCTCCCTTACATCAGGGTCCCCATAACAGCCCCTCCCTTACATCAGGGTCCCCCATCACAGTCCCCTTCCTTACATCAGGGTCCCCATCACAGCCCCCTCCCTTTACATCAGGGTCCCCATCACAGCCCCCTCCCTTACATCAGGGTCCCCATAACAGCCCCCTCCCTTGCATCAGGGTCCCCATCACAGTCCCCTTCCCTTTACATCAGGGTCCCCCATCACAGTCCCCTCCCCTACATCAGGGTCCCCCATCACAGTCCCCTCCCCTACATCAGGGTCCCCATCACAGTCCCCTCCCCTACATCAGGGTCCCCATCACAGCCCCCTCCCTTTACATCAGGGTCCCCATCACAGCCCCCTCCCTTACATCAGGGTCCCCATAACAGCCCCCTCCCTTACATCAGGGTCCCCCATCACAGTCCCCTCCCTTACATCAGGGTCCCCATCACAGCCCTCTCCCTTACATCAGGGTCCCCATCACAGCCCCCTCCCTTACATCAGAGTCTCCATCACAGCCCCCTCCCTTACATCAGGGTCCCCATCACAGTCCCCTCCCTTACATCAGGGTCCCCATCACAGTCCCCTCCCTTACATCAGGGTCCCCCATCACACTCCCCTCCCTTACATCAGGGTCCCCCATCACATCCCCCTCCCTTACATCAGAGTCTCCATCACAGTCCCCTCCCTTACATCAGGGTCCCCCATCACAGTCCCCTCCCTTACATCAGGGTCCCCCATCACACTCCCCTCCCTTACATCAGGGTCCCCATCACAGCCCCCTCCCTTGCATCAGGGTCCCCATCACAGCCCCCTCCCTTACATCAGGGTCCCCATCACGCTCCCCTCCCTTACATCAGGGTCCCCATCACAGTCCCCTCCCTTACATCAGGGTCCCCATCACAGCCCCCTCCCTTACATCAGGGTCCCCATCACAGTCCCCTCCCTTACATCAGGGTCCCCATCACAGCCCCCTCCCTTACATCAGAGTCTCCATCACAGCCCCCTCCCTTACATCGGGGTCCCCATCACAGCCCCCTCCCCTACATCAGGGTCTTCATCACAGCCCTCTCCCTTACATCAGGGTCCCCCATCACAGCCCCCTCCCTTACATCAGGGTCCCCATCACAGCCCCCTCCCTTACATCAGGGTCCCCATCACAGCCCCATCCCTTACATCAGGGTCCCCATAACAGCCCCCTCCCTTACATCAGGGTCCCCATAACAGCCCCCTCCCTTACATCAGGGTCCCCATAACAGCCCCCTCCCTTACATCAGGGTCCCCATAACAGTCCCCTCCCTTACTTCAGGGTCCCCATAACAGCCCCCTCCCTTACATCAGGGTCCCTATCACAGCCCCCTCCCTTACATCAGGCTCTCCATCACAGTCCCCTCCCTTACATCAGGGTCCCCCATCACACTCCCCTCCCTTACATCAGGGTCCCCCATCACACTCCCCTCCCTTACATCAGGGTCTCCATCACAGTCCCCTGCCTTACATCAGGGTCCCCATCACAGCCCCCTCCCTTACATCAGAGTCTCCATCACAGCCCCCTCCCTTACATCAGGGTCCCCCATCACATCCCCCTCCCTTACATCAGAGTCTCCATCACAGCCCCCTCCCTTACATCAGGGTCCCCATCACAGACCCCTCCCTTACATCAGGGTCCCCATTACAGCCCCCTCCCTTACATCAGAGTCTCCATCACAGCCCCCTCCCTTACATCAGGCTCCCCATCACAGTCCCCTCCCTTACATCAGGGTCCCATCACAGTCCCCTCCCTTACATCAGGGTCCCATCACAGTCCCTCGCTACACCATGTTCCTCATCAGAGCCCCCACCCTTATTTCAGTCCCGATTGGATCTTTATAAAAGGCTCCTCATCAGAGCCCCCCCCCCCCCATTTCAGGGTCCCCATTGGAGTCTCTTTATACCAGGCTCCTCATCAGAGACCCCATCCATATTTCAGTCGCCATTGGAGTCACTCTTATACTAGACTCCTCATCAGAGCCCCCCTCCCCTTATTCCAGGGTCCCTGTTGGACTCTATTTATACCAGGCTCCTCATCAGAGCCTTTCCAATTGGAGTCTATCTTTATACCAGACTCATCAGAGGCCCCGTCCCCTTATTTCGGGGTCCCCATTGGAGTCTCTTTACCCCAGGTTCCTCATCAGAGCCCCCGCCCTTATTTTAGGGTCCCCATTGAAGTCTCTCTTATACTAGACTCCTCATCAGAGCCCCCCTCCCCTTATTCCAGGGTCCCTGTTGGACTCTATTCATACCAGGCTCCTCATCAGAGCCCCTCTTATTTCAGGGTCCCCATTGGAGTCTCTTTATACCAGACACCTCATCAGAGCCCCCGACCTTATTTCAGTCCCCATTGGAGTTGTTATACCAGGCTCCCCATCAGAGCCCCCCCCCCCTTATTTCAGGGTCCCCATTAAAATCTTTCATACACCAGACACCTCATCAGAGCCCCCCCCCCTTATTTCAGGGGCCCTGTTGGACTCTATATATACCAGGCTCCTCATCAGAGCACCCGCCCTTATTTCGGTCCCCATTGGAGTTTTTATACCAGGCTCATCAGAGCCCCCCTTATTTCAGGGTCCCCATTGGAGTCTCTTCATACCAGACTTCTCCTCAGAGCCCCGATCTTATTGGAGTCTCTTTATACCAGGCTCCTCATCAGAGCCCCCACCCTTATTTCAGTCCCTATTGGAGTCTCTTTATACCAGGTTCCTCATCAGAGCCCCCGCCCTTATTTCAGTCCCCATTGGAGTTTTTATACCAGGCTCCTCAGCAGACCCCCCCCCCTTTCGTTCAGGGTCCCCATGGGAGTCTCTTTTTATACCAGACTCCTCATCAGAGCCCCCGCCCTTATTTCAGTCCCCATTGGAGTTTTTATACCAGGTTCATCAGAGCCCCCCTTATTTCAGGGTCCCCATTGGAGTCTCTTCATACCAGACTTCTCCTCAGAGCCCCGCCCTTATTGGAGTCTCTTTATACCAGGCTCCTCATCAGAGCCCCCACCCTTATTTCAGTCCCCATTGGAGTCTCTTTATACCAGGCTCCTCATCAGAGCCCCCGCCCTTATTTCAGTCCCCATTGGAGTCTCTTTATACCAGGCTCCTCATCAGAGCCCCCACCCTTATTTCAGTCCCTATTGGAGTCTCTTTATACCAGGCTCCTCATCAGAGCCCCCACCCTTATTTCAGTCCCCATTGGAGTCTCTTTATACCAGGCTCCTCATCAGAGCCCCCGCCCTTATTTCAGTCCCTATTGGAGTCTCTTTATACCAGGCTCCTCATCAGAGCCCCCGCCCTTATTTCAGTCCCCATTGGAGTCTCTTTATACCAGGCTCCTCATCAGAGCCCCCACCCTTATTTCAGTCCCCATTGGAGTCTCTTTATACCAGGCTCCTCATCAGAGCCCCCGCCCTTATTTCAGTCCCCATTGGAGTTTTTATACCAGGCTCCTCAGCAGACCCCCCCCCCCTTTCTTTCAGGGTCCCCATGGGAGTCTCTCTTTATACCAGACTCCTCATCAGAGCCCCCGCCCTTATTTCAGTCCCCATTGGAGTTTTTATACCAGGCTCCTCACCAGACACCCCCCCTTTCTTTCAGGGTCCCCATGGGAGTCTCTCTTTATACCAGACTCCTCATCAGACCCCCCCCCCTATTTTTCCAGGTCCCAGTTGGAGGGAATCCCCCACTTACATCAATGGGTAACCTTACATTGGAGGGTTATACCTTTACACCACATTTTGCTCCTTATGGTCGGTGTTCCCCTTGGGGAGATTTCCTCTGTGATCCGGTGTGGTCACCGAGATAAAAAAAGGGGTGGAGGTTTGGCAAGTTCCACCTTAAATAAATGTTTGGCCAACCTAATCCTTCCCGACAATGACAAGCCATGTTCACTGCGTATTTCACAGCGCCATCTGCTGGTTCTGTGCCGTTACCGCTGGAGGTTCATGAATAGCTGGGAACCAAACAATAATACGGATCAGACTCAAAACTGCTGACCTGGGCGGGGGCGGGGTTCAAGTGGTTAAAATAAAGACCAAAATATTAGGTAAATTGTCCCATCGGCCTTCCTAAAAAAAAAAATAATAACATTCAGCATCATCCAATCAGGTCTAAGTTCTATTCCTATATTTCCAGCGCCGACACTTCTTTCAAAGTACGCCGTCTCACATGCCCTGGCACAGAGACCTAACCCCGTTCCAACGATCCACAGAGACATACGGTATCGACCTTCTACTCCCTGCTCATATCAGCCACCGCGCCCAAAAGCGAGGTCCATCGCCTGCGGGAAGCCGAACGGTCTGTGGGCTTGTGGCGGGAGGACTGGGAATCAGGTCTACCTACACACCCACAAAGGTTCCATAAACAGGTTCAAAATCTATTCTCGCTGGTATAGGACTCCAGACATGCTGCACAACATCTTCCCGAACACCCCCCCCCCTCCACCCGTTGGAGATGCAACTCGAAAAACGGGGTCCTTTTTACATATTTGATGGAACTGCCCAGTTATCCAACCGTTCTGGAAGGAGGGGCATTCCCTCATCTCACAAATCACTACATACACACCTGATTTTTCACCTGCGCGGTACCTTCTACACCACACTTCGATACCCCCTCTCGGCCTACCGGAAATCCCTGGCACTTCACCTTATCAACGCATCCCTATCCACTGGAGGGAAACTACCCCTCCCACAATAATGGAGTGGAGGTCTAGAGTGTCCAAGATTGAAGATATGGAAAAGGATTATCCACCAATCTAAAGATCTACACGACAAATTTAGACTAACTTGGGCCTGTTGGACCCATTACAGGGAATCCACACGACCCACGCCCCCTTCCATACCCTCCACCTCCCCGTCGGCGTTGGACACGGCGGGTGACGTATGACCCATTCAGCTTCACTCTCTCCTTCCTTTCCCTACTCCAGTGATGGCGAACCTCGGCACCCCAGATGTTTTGGAACTACATTTCCCATGATGCTCATGCACTCTGCAGTGTAGTGGAGCATCATGGGAAATGTAGTTCCAAAACATCTGGAGTGCCGAGGTTCGCCATCACTGCCCTACTCCTTACCAATTCCCTCCCCCCTTCGCCCTGGACGCCGCTTCCATGCACTCGTGTCTGTTTATACCCTGTTGTTTCTGTATACGGCCTAGTGGCCCTCCCTCATGTCAGATGCCCCCTTACTGATCCGACAGTTTGGACCTCTAAATGTCTCCCCCCCTTTTTCTCTTCCTGACTCTTGCATCCTAGCTACTAATGTTTGTCGCAGCGGGAGCCGAAACATTGAGCCTGGTTGGATCAGGCCTGATTCTTCACTACGCTTCAACCCACCTCAGTTCCCTCCCGTCCACAGTGTGTTCCCTTTAGGGGTGGGCGGTAGTAGGGTAGAGCCCCACTGATCCACTAATTAATGCCCACGTCTTGACTTAACTTCGAACCACCTCCCCATTCTGTAACCCTCCCCCCAGCCTCACTAGATCTGCTAGACCAGGGGTGTCAAAGTACCGGCCCGCGACCCGGTAATAAATGGCCCGCGATTTGCGGTAAATCCCCGCTCAACAACTTTGATCTGCGAAACCCCCCGCTCAACAACTCTGATCCGCGGAACCTCCCCCGCTTAACTCAGATCCGCGGACCCCCCCCCCCCCCCCCGCTCATCAACTATGATCTGCTGACCCCCCCCCCCCCCGCTCAACAACTTCGTTGGGAGGTATGCTCATTTGTCCCTCATTCTGAAGTTAAAAAGTTGGGAGGTATGCCTGATGTGCTCTGATGTACCCCATGTACCCTGATATGCCATGTGCCCCAGGTACCCTGATGTGCCTTGTACCCCCATGTACCCTGATGTGCTGGGCTCTGTACATCAGGGTACCCTGTGCCCTGAACTGATGTGCTGTGCCTGATGTGCTCTCATGTGCCCTGATGTGTGCCATGTACACCGATTTGCTGTTTCATGTGCCCTGTACCCTGATGTGCCATGTCCTGTACCCCGATGTGCCATGTTCTGATATGTCCTGTCCTGATGTGCCGTGCTCTGTACCCTGATGTGCTGTACCCCTATGTGCTGTGCTCTGATGTGCCCTGTACCCCTATGTGCTGTGCTCTGATGTGCCCTGTACCCTGTTGTGCTCTGATGTGCTCTGATGTGCTGTGTCCTGTACCCCGATGTGCTGTGCCCTGTACCCCGATGTGTGCTGTGCCCTCATGTGCGCTGTGCCATGTACCCTGATGTGCTGTGCCATGTGCCCTTATTTGCTGGGCTCTGTGCCTTGATGTGCTGTACCCTGATGTGCTGTGCCATGATGTGCTGTGCCCTAATTTGCTGGGCTCTGAGCCTTGATGTGCCATGATGGTGAGTGGTCAGTGTGTAGTGTAGTGGTCTGTCGGCAGTGTGCAGTGCAGTGGCCCGTGTGCAGTGCAGTGGTCAGGGTTAATAATGCGTTTGCTGACACCAATACTAGGGTTAATAATGTGTCCGCTGACACCAGTGCTGGGGGTTAATTATACGTTCGCTGACACCAGTACTGTTTTTGAAGTTTGAAAGTTTGCATGCGGCCCCCCCCCCCCCCCCCATGGGATATGAAAACTTGTCTTGCGGCCCTCAGGTAATTTGAGTTTGAGACCCCTGTGCTAGACAGTAAGATGTTTTAGTTTTTAGCTGTCCATTCAATACTTTGGTTACCATGCAGGTATACGTCTTTGTCGGGAGGGAATCGCTCCTACTTCACCCTCTGCTATGTTTCAATGTCTCAGAAACGCATGTTCATTTAAGCTGTCTGTACTAATGTATGCTTTGTTTAACCGGCTTTTGTAACTTCAGAAAATCCAATGAAATACTTTGGAAAAAAAATAAAAATAATAAGTTCTACCATCGGACATTGAAGCTCATAAAACCGGGAGACGTTTGTGAAAGAACATTTTAATTTTTTATTGAATTTTTTTTTTTTTTCCATAAACAGGTCATTGTAATTTATAACTCCCCTATAAATAGATATTTACAATCCTTATCCACAAACCAACAAGTTTTCTATTTGTTAAAGGCAGAAATTTGTAAATTTAGGAAAAAAATAAAAAAACAAACCCACCCCCCCACAGAACGGTCATCTTGGTAATCGGGTGATGTCAAATCTTCAAAATGTTTCGATCTGCCAGGGAAGTGGCGCCGATCCTCAGAGTGTGGGGGGGGGGGGGGGGGGGGGGGCGGAGCAGAAATTGTGTACAAGTCTCTTATTTTACAGCCAACATTAGGCCGATAAAAAAAAAAAAAAGTGAGTTTCCATGAAAAGATTCAACTAAGTAGTGATGATAAAAAAAAAAAAAAAAAAAAAAGCCCCCCCCCCCCCCCCCCCTTCTTTTTCCAAACTGAGGGTTAAGATTCCGCCTGGGTGTTCCTTGAAAATGTCTGAAAAAAGCAGAACGACAAGATTTCAAAATAAAAATTCACTTTAAAAAATCGTTTCAAAATTCATGAGGAGGATATAGAAATAAAGGGAAATTGTCCCGGGGGGTCTTGCAGCAAAAGTGACTCCCCACCCCCCCTTATTTTTGTCCCCTCATCCTGGACCCCCCTTCTTACATCGAGAGCCTTCCCCCATCTTCCCCCCCCCCCTTTCTTTTTTTCATTCACAAGCTCCTTCAGCTCTTTTGCAGCTTTATGTATGACCTATAATAGATCTATATTGTGCCATATTGTGTGTGTGTGGGGGGGGGGGGGGGGGGGGGGGGGGGGGGGGGGGGGGGGGGTGCAGGGTCGCTGCCACCATAAGGCAGCCCAGTCAGCCACCTTAGTAAGCAAACATAATCCCCCAGACTGCGCCCAGTAGGAGGAGGAGACGAGGGCACAGTGTGGGAGGTTTTCGTTTCCCTGCTCTTTAGCTGCCGTCACCGAGAAAGCAGAGAAGACGGATCAGAGCATGCAGAGGAGGGCGGATCCCAATCCTAAATGTGTGCAGGCAGTGAGCGCCGCGTTGTGGGGGGGGGGAGGATCAGGGTGGAGGAGGCTCCCCACTGGTTGCTGAAGCTGCCGCCGCCACCACCACCGGAAACCCAGCTGGAGATTCTCCTGCCGATGCAGGACACAGCCAACCTTCCTGTCCCTGATGCTGCAGGACTGGTGAGCTGTAGGGGGGGGATTTATGTGCGCAATCGCAGCAGAGGGATCCGGGAGGGGCGTGTGCGCGCAATCGCAGCAGAGGGATCCGGGAGGGGCGTGTGCGCGCAATCGCAGCAGAGGGATCCGGGAGAGGCGTGGGCGCGCAATCGCAGCAGAGGGATCCGGGAGAGGCGTGGGCGCGCAATCGCAGCAGAGGGATCCGGGAGAGGCGTGGGCGCGCAATCGCAGCAGAGGGATCCGGGAGAGGCGTGGGCGCGCAATCGCAGCAGAGGGATCCGGGAGAGGCGTGGGCGCGCAATCGCAGCAGAGGGATCTGAAAGTCACATGACTTGAAGCAATGTCTGTGTAATGTGGGGGTCTATGGACCTCAAGTCACATCAAAGTCGTACCGTAGGAGCGCAGGGACTACTTTGAAGTCGCACAGAAATGAACGGCACTCGTTGGAAATGACGGGGGGGGGGGGGACTGCAAAGTCACATGACAAGTCGCACAAGTGTGAAAGGGGCCTCAGTGTGTGGGAGAGAAACGTATGCAGCAAAGCCTTAGGCCACGGCACTCACCTGTCTGAGGAACTGCCCCCCCAGGTAGTTGCTGGCGATACTGGTTAGGTTTTTCGGAGAGCCCACCTTACACTTGATGTAGCCGTAGAGATTCGCTCCTTGAAGGGTGACGCCCATAATGACAACGGCCTGGAAGAGAAAACAGCCAGCGAGTATATCAGAGGTTCTGCAATATTCCGAGGAGTTCACCGGAAATAATCCGCCGCTTAAAGGGGTTGTAAAGGAAAATGTTTTTTTTGCGCTGGCTTCTCGACCGTCTCCCCTGTTCATTCATTGGTTGATTGCAAGCAGTGCAGCCATTGGCTGGCGCTGCGGTCAGTCGCATTCCAATAGTGCGGCGCGCCGGGGGGGGGGCTGAGACATACAGTAAGCGGCTATGGCCGCCGGCTGCATCACGGGAGCGCGCCCGCAAGCACTCTACACCATGCAACCTCGCTTACATTAACCACTTAAGGACCGCCTACTGCACATTTACGTCGGCAGAATGGCACGGCTGGACGCATCAAATTCTAGTACCCAGCCGTGGGTCACGGGACTCGCGGACCCGATCGCCGCTGCAGTGCGCCGATCGGTCCCCGGAGCTGAAGAACGGGGAGAGCCGTGTGTAAACATGGCTTCCCCGTGCTTCACTGTGGCCGCAGCATCGATCGCGTCATCCCCGTTATAGGGGGACGCGATCGATGACGTCACACCTACAGCCACACCCCCCTACAGTTGTAAACACACACACAGGGAACACTCAAATCCTACAGCGCCCCCTTGTGGTTAACTCCCAAACTGCAACTGTCATTTTCACAGTAAACAGTGCAATTTAAATGCATTTTTTGCTGTGAAAATGACAATTGTCTCAAAACGTCAGTCCCGCCCAGCGTCCTAAAGAGACAATTTTTTTGTTTAACTTTTTTCCCCCCCTATTTCTTTTTTTTTGCAATTACCGTATTTATCGGCATATACCGCGCACTTTTTCGCCCTGAAAATCAGGGCAAAATCGTGGGTGCGCGGTATACGCCGATACTCGCTTTCCCACGCCGATTTCGAATACTGCGCCGGCATATACCGAGCTCAGTACACTCGGGTATAGTCGGGCAGGCTCGGCTCCTCTCGCGCTGACGTCCTGGACGTGAGCGCGAAAGGAGCCGAGCCTGCCCGACTATACCCGGAGTGTACTGCGCTCGGTATATGCCGGCGCAGTATTCGAAATCGGCGCGGGAAAGCGAGGATCGAGCGGGGAGGACGCCGCACCCGACGAAGAGGACACCCGAAGCCGCCGATGGACGCCGCGCAAGACACCAAAACTGTAAATGGGGGCCACTTTAGGGGAGCGCGCTATACCCCGATAAATACGGTAAGTCTAAATATGAGGTGTGACGTCTTTTTGACCCCCAGATCTCATATACATAAGAGGACCTGTCATGCTTTTTTCTATTACAAGGGATGTTTACATTCCTTGTAATAGGAATAAAAGTGATAATTATTTTTTTATTTCAAGCCCCATACACACTATCAGTTTTCCCGACGGTTTTCTCTTCAGGTTTAACAAAACCATGTAGTGGGAGGGGCCGGCCTGATTGCATACAAATTGAAACTCTTGAGGTTTGACCTCATATTAGATGGTTTCGGTAAACCTGAAGAGAAAACCGTCAGGAAAACTGATAGTGTGTATGGGGCTTCAGTGTTAAAAATGATAAAATCAATAAAAATAAATACGAAAACAAAAAAAGCACCCCGTCCCGACGAGCTCGCACGCAGAAGCGAACGCATACGCGAGTAGCGCTCGCATATGAAAACGGCGTTCAAACCACACAAGTGAGGTATCGCCGCGATCGTTCGAGCGAGAGCGATAATTCTAGCCCTAGACCTCCTCTGTAGCTCAAAAAATGTAACCTGTAGAATTTTTTTTTAAACGTCGCCTATCGAGATTTTTAAGGGTAAAAGTTTGACGCCATTCCACGAGCGGTGCGCCATTTTTAAGCGTGACGTGTTGGGTATCATTTTACTCGGCGTAACATTATCTTTCACAATATGTAAAAAAATTGGGCCAAATTTATTGTTGTCTTATTTTTTTAATTAAAAAAATGAGTTTTTTTCCAAAAAAAGTGCGCTTGTAAGACCGCTGCGCAAATACGGTGTGACAAAAAGTATTTCAATGACCGTCATTTTATTCTCTAGGGTGTATATATATATAATATTTGGGGGTTTTAAGTAATTTTCTAGCAAAAAAATAAAAAATAAGTTTTAGTCTCGTAAACACCGAATCTGAAAAACAGGCTCGGGGCTTAAGTGGTTAAAGCAGAGGTCTCAAATCGGCGGCCCTCCAGCTGTTGTGAAACTACAAGTCCCATCACGCCCCTGCCTGTGGGAGTCATGCTTGTAACTGCCAGCCTTGCAATGCCTCGTAGTTTTGCAACAGCTGGTGGGCCGCCAGTTTGAGACCCCCTGCTTTAGAGTGTCCAGGCCTAGGCCCCTCCCTCACCTGTATCCGCCGGTTCGCCCAGGAAAACGACGTGGCGGTGCAGCCGGCGGCTCCCATAGGTGACCAAAGAACTCTCTGATCATCTATGGGAGCAGCCGTCTCCTATAGGTGCAGCCTCCCTCTTATTCCAAGACGCATGGTGGAGGGGCGTGACACGGCCTGTGACTGGAAGTGACGTCATGTCGTCACTCCCATCCTATGGCCTTGGAGGATGGGAGTGACATAATGACATCACAGGCCGTGTCACGCACCTCCAACATGCGTCTTAGAATAAGGAGGAAGGTGAAGCCTCCATTCATCTACATGCGATATCCCGCCTCCATTGTGTTTAGCATTTGGGAGGGAGTGGCCTGTTGTGTATACGCCCACATGTGTGACTCTACAGTCCCATGGGGCTGCTCAGATGTGATAGGGGAGGAAATTCTCAGCACAGAAACTCACTGAGAACTGAGCATGTGCGGCTCTGCACAATCCCTAGCTGCATTGGGGACATGGACAGAAGGGGGCGATAGAGAGCAGCCGGATCAACCAGGATTATTGCAGAAAAGGAATGTCAGTGATGAGTGAGCATGACAAGCGCGGAATGCGCCATTTACTCCTCCGAACAGCGGAAGTTCCATTTTCGGGTGGAACTCCTCATTGATAGAGCGACTCCCCGAGTGAAGAGGTGACTTCCCATTGGACAAGTACCCAGCACGCTCCTTTACAGGGAACCAATCATGACACTGATGAAGTGTTTTTGGTGGCAGGGGTGCCCGTACCACCGACAGCCGCGGTACCCGGAGATGCCGGCTTCTCTTACTCACCAGCCATTTCACTTTGAACGAGAAGAGGGCGCTGAACGCAAAGATGACCCAAATAATCGGACAAGTGACGAGACCCAACCAGAAGATCCGGGCCTCTGCGTCCGAGGCGCTCTTCTTTCCCTGGCCGGCCTGTGAAGGGACACAACAAGGATCAGCGATGGCGAGAGATAGTCAGATCTACAAACCCCGATCCCGCCCCTTCCGTACAACCGATCGGTCCTACCTTCCTGGACTCGTACACCCAATGGCTCTTCCCGTCATCGTCCACCTGGTTCCACCACCGCAGACCCACCAATAGTCTTCCTGTGATGTTCTAGGAGGGGGAAGAAGAAGAGGAAGAGCTTTATGGATCCAACCTACGAAACCGATCGATCGTCACCACTTCGTACTGATTGGAGCTCAACACCGAGGAGGTTCTACTGATGCCGTATGGAGTACGAGCTTCACACCCAACCAACACCGGGGCTCATCCCAGGCGCCAGGTCACCACGGCAACTAGAAATCCCGTCCCGGAATGAAATGCCCCTGTGGACTCCAAACAGCAACGTCATCCCGTTTTTTGTGCAATTTTGTCCTTTCCCTATATCAGGGGGGCGGGGCTGGACGTGTGACATCATTGATCGCCTTTCCCTATATCAGGGGGGCGGGGCTGGACGTGTGACATCATTGATCGCCTTTCCCTATATCAGGGGGGCGGGGCTGGACGTGTGACATCATTGATCACCTTTCCCTATATCAGGGGGGCGGGGCTGGACGTGTGACATCATTGATCACCTTTTCCTATATCAGGGGGGCGGGGCTGGACGTGTGACGTCATTGATCGCCTTTCCCTATATCAGGGGGGCGGGGCTGGACGTGTGACATCCTGTATATAAAGCACACAACACTGGAATGTGAAGATCGGTCACGTGGGCGGCGGCGGCGCGTCACTCACCTTTACGGCCCAGAAGTCACATGACAGGAGGAGGATGATGGTCACCATGCAGGCGATGAAGCTGCTGGAGATGAGCTCACACAGGATGTACACCAGGATGGCGCTCACCCGGAAGAAGAGGTGGAAAAACGATGCCAGGGGGTGCCTGGGAAAGAAGAAAAATACGTTTCATGGGCGACAAGCTGGGGGAGGAGCACTGGGAGTTTGTGTGATGACACACCCCCAGGGGGCGGGCCCACCACGCCCTGGAATCACAGGAAGTAGGAATGGTTATTTTTTTACACTTACTTTATTTTCTTCTGTTTGGGCCGCTTCGTGTTTTCTTCATCCGCATCGAAGAGAGAGACATCCTCCGTCTCGTCTAGACTGTCCTAGAAAAGAGCGCCAATACAGAGGACCAATCAGAGAGGAGCGGGGGAGGGAACCTGCCTACAGGACACCGGTGGGAAGGGAATATTCTTCACACCCCCCGCCCTGCCCCCCCCCCAAAGGGGCCGACCCCAGGAGGAGGACACCCCCCCTGACTGTACCAACCCCAGGGAGGGAGGGCGACGCCCCAATGGGCCCCCCCCAGAGAACTACAAGTCCCATCATTCCCCCTCCCCCCAGAGAACTACAAGTCCCATCATTCCCCTCCCCCCCCAGAGAACTACAAGTCCCATCATTCCCCCTCCCCCCCCAGAGAACTACAAGTCCCATCATTCCCCCTCCCCCCCAGAGAACTACAAGTCCCATCATTCCCCCTCCCCCCCAGAGAACTACAAGTCCCATCATTCCCCCTCCCCCCAGAGAACTACAAGTCCCATCATTCCCCCTCCCCCCCAGAGAACTACAAGTCCCATCATTCCCCCTCCCCCCCAGAGAACTACAAGTCCCATCATTCCCCTCCCCCCAGAGAACTACAAGTCCCATCATTCCCCCTCTCCCCCCCAGAGAACTACAAGTCCCATCATTCCCCCCTCCCCCCCAGAGAACTACAAGTCCCATCATTCCCCTCCCCCCCAGAGAACTACAAGTCCCATCATTCCCCTCCCCAGAGAACTACAAGTCCCATCATCCCCTTCCCCCCCAGAGAACTACAAGTCCCATCATTCCCCTCCCCCCCAGAGAACTACAAGTCCCATCATTCCCCTCCCCCCCAGAGAACTACAAGTCCCATCATTCCCCCCCCCCCAGAGAACTACAAGTCCCATCATTCCCCTCCCCCCCAGAGAACTACAAGTCCCATCATTCCCCTCCCCCCCAGAGAACTACAAGTCCCATCATTCCCCTCCCCCCCAGAGAACTACAAGTCCCATCATTCCCCTCCCCCCCAGAGAACTACAAGTCCCATCATTCCCCTCCCCCCAGAGAACTACAAGTCCCATCATTCCCCTCCCCCCAGAGAACTACAAGTCCCATCATTCCCCCTCCCCCCAGAGAACTACAAGTCCCATCATTCCCCCTCCCCCCCAGAGAACTACAAGTCCCATCATTCCCCATTCCCCCCCAGAGAACTACAAGTCCCATCATTCCCCCTCCCCCCCAGAGAACTACAAGTCCCATCATTCCCCCTCCCCCCCAGAGAACTACAAGTCCCATCATTCCCCCTCCCCCCCAGAGAACTACAAGTCCCATCATTCCCCCTCCCCCCAGAGAACTACAAGTCCCATCATTCCCCTCCCCCCCAGAGAACTACAAGTCCCATCATTCCCCTCCCCCCCAGAGAACTACAAGTCCCATCATTCCCCTCCCCCCAGAGAACTACAAGTCCCATCACCCCCCCTCCCCCCAGAGAACTACAAGTCCCATCATTCCCCTCCCCCCCAGAGAACTACAAGTCCCATCATTCCCCCTCCCCCCCAGAGAACTACAAGTCCCATCATTCCCCCTCCCCCCAGAGAACACATCACCCCCCGGTAGGCCCGGTTCTCACTCACCTGCCGCATCATAATATATCACCTCACAGCTCAGAACCGACTTCCGGGACACGACTCACTTCCGGCATCCCAGCGCGCCTCCGACCCGTGCACGCGCAGACGGGTGGAGCGCAAAAGCGAGAAACGCCCTTTCCTCCCTCTAGGGGCGGGGCCGCGAGGAATAACGGTCCTCCCACCTTTCTGCGCGCAATATAAAGGAGGGCGGGGCGTGTGAAAGAACCGAGCACGGGGGCGGGACTGTGGGAGGAGAAAAGGTGGGAAGTGGGCGTGGAACTAAGCAATAATAATATATTGTTATGAGATGTGAGCGGTGAGCGCCCCCTCCCGGTACAAAATATATCACCGGAGATCTGTCCTTCATTCATCTTCATTCCCCTCCCGGTACAAAATATATCACCGGAGATTTCTGTCCTTCATTCATCTTCATTCCCCTCCCGGTACAAAATATATCACCGGAGATTTCTGTCCTTCATTCATCTTCATTCCCCTCCCGGTACAAAATATATCACCGGAGATCTGTCCTTCATTCATCTTCATTCCCCTCCCGGTACAAAATATATCACCGGAGATTTCTGTCCTTCATTCATCTTCATTCCCCTCCCGGTACAAAATATATCACCGGAGATCTGTCCTTCATTCATCTTCATTCCCCTCCCGGTACAAAATATATCACCGGAGATTTCTGTCCTTCATTCATCTTCATTCCCCTCCCGGTACAAAATATATCACCGGAGATCTGTCCTTCATTCATCTTCATTCCCCTCCCGGTACAAAATATATCACCGGAGATTTCTGTCCTTCATTCATCTTCATTCCCCTCCCGGTACAAAATATATCACCGGAGATTTCTGTCCTTCATTCATCTTCATTCCCCTCCCGGTACAAAATATATCACCGGAGATCTGTCCTTCATTCATCTTCATTCCCCTCCCGGTACAAAATATATCACCGGAGATTTCTGTCCTTCATTCATCTTCATTCCCCTCCCGGTACAAAATATATCACCGGAGATCTGTCCTTCATTCATCTTCATTCCCCTCCCGGTACAAAATATATCACCGGAGATTTCTGTCCTTCATTCATCTTCATTCCCCTCCCGGTACAAAATATATCACCGGAGATCTGTCCTTCATTCATCTTCATTCCCCTCCCGGTACAAAATATATCACCGGAGATCTGTCCTTCATTCATCTTCATTCCCCTCCCGGTACAAAATATATCACCGGAGATCTGTCCTTCATTCATCTTCATTCCCCTCCCGGTACAAAATATATCACCGGAGATTTCTGTCCTTCATTCATCTTCATTCCCCTCCCGGTACAAAATATATCACCGGAGATTTCTGTCCTTCATTCATCTTCATTCCCCTCCCGGTACAAAATATATCACCGGAGATCTGTCCTTCATTCATCTTCATTCCCCTCCCGGTACAAAATATATCACCGGAGATTTCTGTCCTTCATTCATCTTCATTCCCCTCCCGGTACAAAATATATCACCGGAGATTTCTGTCCTTCATTCATCTTCATTCCCCTCCCGGTACAAAATATATCACCGGAGATTTCTGTCCTTCATTCATCTTCATTCCCCTCCCGGTACAAAATATATCACCGGAGATTCACCGGAGATCTGTCCTTCATTCATCTTCATTCCCCTCCCGGTACAAAATATATCACCGGAGATCTGTCCTTCATTCATCTTCATTCCCCTCCCGGTACAAAATATATCACCGGAGATTTCTGTCCTTCATTCATCTTCATTCCCCTCCCGGTACAAAATATATCACCGGAGATCTGTCCTTCATTCATCTTCATTCCCCTCCCGGTACAAAATATATCACCGGAGATTTCTGTCCTTCATTCATCTTCATTCCCCTCCCGGTACAAAATATATCACCGGAGATCTGTCCTTCATTCATCTTCATTCCCCTCCCGGTACAAAATATATCACCGGAGATCTGTCCTTCATTCATCTTCATTCCCCTCCCGGTACAAAATATATCACCGGAGATCTGTCCTTCATTCATCTTCATTCCCCTCCCGGTACAAAATATATCACCGGAGATTTCTGTCCTTCATTCCTCTTCATTCCCCTCCCGGTACAAAATATATCACCGGAGATTTCTGTCCTTCATTCCTCTTCATTCCCCTCCCGGTACAAAATATATCACCGGAGATTTCTGTCCTTCATTCATCTTCATTCCCCTCCCGGTACAAAATATATCACCGGAGATCTGTCCTTCATTCATCTTCATTCCCCTCCCGGTACAAAATATATCACCGGAGATTTCTGTCCTTCATTCATCTTCATTCCCCTCCCAGTACAAAATATATCACCGGAGATTTCTGTCCTTCATTCATCTTCATTCCCCTCCCGGTACAAAATATATCACCGGAGATCTGTCCTTCATTCATCTTCATTCCCCTCCCGGTACAAAATATATCACCGGAGATTTCTGTCCTTCATTCCTCTTCATTCCCCTCCCGGTACAAAATATATCACCGGAGATTTCTGTCCTTCATTCCTCTTCATTCCCCTCCCGGTACAAAATATATCACCGGAGATCTGTCCTTCATTCCTCTTCATTCCCCTCCCGGTACAAAATATATCACCGGAGATTTCTGTCCTCAGCATGCGGGCCACTCTTCATTCCCCTCCATTCATCTTCATTCATCTCAATTTCCCTTCATTCCCCTCCATTCATCTTCATTCATCTCAATTTCTCGTCATTCATCTTCATTCCTCTCCATTCATCTTCATTCCTTTTCATTCATCTCAATTTCTCTTCATTCCTCCCCATTCATCTTCATTCCTCCCCATTCCCCTCAGTTCCTCTTCATTTCTCTCCATTCCTCTTCATTCATCTAAATTCCTCTTTATTCCTCCCCCACCCTTCTTCATTCCTCATCATTTCTTACCATTCCTCTTCATTCATTCCCATTAATCTTCATTCCCCTTCACTCCTCTTCATTCATCTCCATTTCTCTTCATTCCTCTCCATTCATCTTCATTCCTCTCCATTCATCTTCATTGCTTTTCATTCATCTCAATTTCTTTTCATTCCTCTTCATTCCACTTCACTCCTCTTCATTCACCTTCATTCCTCTCAATTCCCCCACATTCATCTTCATTCCACTTCACTCCTCTTCATTCATTTTCATTCCTCTCCATTTATCTCAATTTCTCTTCATTCCTCCCCATTCATCTTCATTCGCCTTCACATCTCTTCATTCATCTTCATTCCTCCCAATTCCTCTTAATTTATCTTCATTTCTCTCCATTCCTTTTCATTCATCTCAATTTCTCTTTATTCCTCCCCCACCCTTTTTCATTCCTCTCCATTCCTTCTCATTCATCTTCATTCCCCTTCACTCCTCTTCATTTATCGAAATTCCTCTCCATTCCTTTTTATTCATCTCAATTTCTCTTTATTCCTTCTCATTCCTCTCCATTTATCTTCATTCTTCTTCATTCCTCCTCATTTCTCCCCATTCAACTTCATTCTCATCCATTCCTTTTCATTCCTCCTCTATCCCCTTCATTCTTTTTCATTCCTCTCTGAGCGATTCTGTTTCTTTTTTTTTAAATGGAAATCACATGGTATATACCTCAAATATCAGAGCCCCTCCCCATCAGAGTCCAATTGCATCATAGTCCCCCTTATATCAGGGTCCCTATCAGAGTCCACTTACACCAGAGTCCCCCTCCCCCCTATACCAGAGTCCCCATTACCCAATCAGAGCCCCTCCTTATATCAGCCTCCCCATCAAAATCCTCCCTTACATCAGAGTCCCCCTCATATCAGGGTCCCCATCAGAGTCCACTTACACCAGAGTCCCCCCCCCCCTTATACCAGAGCCCCCATCACCCCACCAGAGCCCCTCCTTACATCAGCTTCCCCATCATAGTCCCCCTTATATCAGGCTCCCT
Source organism: Rana kukunoris (assembly GCA_029574335.1). Classification (NCBI taxonomy): domain Eukaryota; kingdom Metazoa; phylum Chordata; class Amphibia; order Anura; family Ranidae; genus Rana; species Rana kukunoris. The sequence goes on from CM056060.1 coordinate 156,479,442, forward strand.
ATCAGAGTCCCCTTACTGTAGAGTTCCCATAAGAGTCCCCCCCTACATCAGCTTCCCCATCATAGTCCCCCTTATATCAGGCTCCCCATCAGAGTCCACTTACACCAGAGCCCCCCTCCCCCCTATACCAGAGTCCCCACTACCCAATCAGAGCCCCTCCTTATATCAGCTTCCCCATCAGAATCCTCCCTTACATCAGAGCCCCTCCATAGTCCCCCTTATATCAGGGTCCCCATCAGAGTCCACATACATCACCCCACCCCCCTCGCTTAAATCAGAGTCCCCACCAGAGTCCCTCCCCACATTATTGCCTCGCTGGTTTATTTTTTTACCAACGTCTTCTAACCGGTCATGTGGAGTCGTCTTCGCTGACGTGATAACGCCGCTCCGCCCTCCGCGTACATTCCATATTAACGGAGGTCGCTGTAGTGACACCTCCTCGTAGGGGCGGGGACCATGACACCCTGCACTACTCCTCATCCTTCACAGAGTCATTCAATCCCGGAGACTGAGGACATCTTGTGGCCAAGAATAGGCACTGCTGGGGACACCTCCGGATTTAAAGTGGGCATTGCAGCCGGAGCTGATTCTTGTTTTTTGGGGAGCAATTTTTTTATAAAAATGAAGTCCGGACATTGGCCACGTAAAGCTCCCCGAATATCACCGATTATTCGTGTTGCCGGTTAGTGTAGGGAAGGTTCGATTAAAGGTCGGTTACCCCCAAAATGTAGTGGCGGCGTTGTGGTGTATTTTTATCCAGCCAAAATTTCACGCACAGCCGACTCCTTCTTGGAAAAATCACACAAAACGCATTTAATTTTTTTTTTTTTTTAATTCACATTAAAACAATTTTTCCTTTTTATGTAAACTTGACGTTCATTTCGGAGATTTTTAAAATAACATTAAACCTCATATTTACCCCAAATCCAACCACCAGAGCAAGAAATTGTATTAAGGACTCTCTACATAAAAAATAAAAATGTGTGTGTGTGTGTGTGTGTGTATATATATATATACACATATATTTATATTATTATTATCATTTATTTATTTACAATTATATATATATATATATTATTATTATTATTTATTTTTAATTACATATATATATATTTTTCCTTAAAGTAGAACTAGAGGCAAAACTAATTTTTTCATTTTGGATGTTTATAACCCATGCAAAATTTATTTGTGCCCATCTTTGTCCCTTTGGGGAGATTCGCCCTCACTTCCTGTCCCTTAGCTAAAACAGGAAGCGAGAGGAAATCTCCGGAAAATTAAGGGAATCCCTCGGGGACCCCCCCCCCCCCCAGGCCCCCCAGAACCAGTGTCCCAATTGGAAGATTTCCCCTCGGCTACTTTCCTGGGGACAAAACCAAAATTTGGGATTTTCTTTGACCTTCAAGGAAAATTGTAAACAGGAGAAATAAGGAGAGTAAAAGACAAAAATAATATATAGATTTTTTTTTTTTTTTATGTCAGAGCCAGCAAGACGACAACTTTTTTTTAATTAACATGACAATGGAAATCATAAGAATAAAATAATTAATATATATATATTATTATATTATTATATATATTATTATTTTTTCCTAGGTGATTGAGGGTGAGCATTAACGAGACACTGTCACATTTCCTGAGTGGAGAAGGTGACAAAGTCTCTTAATTAACATAACAGTGAGTGGGAATCATGAGAATAAAATAATTATTATATATATATATATATATATATATATATATATATATATATATATATACACACACACACAGTACTGTGTACCTTGCCCCCTCAGGAAATGTGACAGGGTCTCTTTAAAGCCCACTTAGAAGACACAAATATATTTATACATTTTTCTTTTTATACATTTTTTTTATATATATTTTTTCTTTTATTTTTATTTTTTTAATGTCAGAGTCAGCAAGATAACAACATTTATTAATTAACATGACAGTGGAAACCATAAAAATAAAATAATATACTGTATATATGAATATATATATATATATATATATATATATATATATATATATATATATATATATATGTGTTTTTTTTGGCTAGATGATTGAGCATTAAAGAGACCCTGTCACATTTCCTGAGTGGAGAAGGTGACAAAGTCTCTTAATTAACACAACAGTGAGTGGGAATCATGAGAATAAAATAATTAATAATATCTATTAATATATATCAGGGCTGTGAATGATCAAAATTTTTGTGTTCGATTAATCGTTTTTTTTTTTAAATCGATTAATCGACTAATTTCGATTAATTATACCGCACATACAGATGCAACTACTTTTAGCTGATCTCCTTGCAGGCCGATTCCCAGTGCAGCTCCAACCACTGGAAAAATGGATAGCAGGATACAAAAAACACACAAAGGCAGCACTCGATGGGAATAGCATTAAAACTTTTATAGTCTTCAAGTAGGTAACCAAATAAATATTGCACTGGAGATAAAATCGATGTAGCTACATAAACTGTAAAAATGGTGCGAGTAATACCAAACGGTAGCAAAAGCTGTCATAAAAACATGTAGCGAAGTATGATACTGGTATAAAAATGTGTACAACGATGCCACTGCTGAATCCAGATCCAGATGAGGAGGGGTTAACATCAGTCCATCGGCATGTAGATGTCCCATGAAGGGAACTATCACAACTCCCAGTGGATGGTTGTAGAATCCCAGGTTGACAGAGGGAAGTAATAGAGGGAAGTGTAACAGCGCTTGCGTCAGGGCTGTCTTAATGAGAGGGCACACCTGGGCACTGCCCAGGGGCCCCAGCTGCATTGGGGGCCCCTGCAATTTTCCCAAAGCAGCTGGTCCTTGAGCCTACGCTGCCCCGAAATTGGGGGCCCCATGATGGCACTGAGAGTGATAGATACACAGGGGAGGCAGTCTGCCTTCTACCTACTTGATGTCTGTTTACCTGCACTGTCATTATTGTAGGGGCCCCAGAGCATTTCTTTGCCCAGGGGCCCAAGATGCTATTAAAACGGCCCTGGCTTGCGTGTGGCAGATAATAAGGTCCTGCTGGCATGCAGATATGAAGGCACAGCAAAGGAGCCCTTCAGATGGACACGGCAAGCCCCGCCGGTGTCCATGATGTCACCGGATCTCTGACAGAACTTCCTGAAGGCCAAGAAGCCGGCAGAGAGGCGAGTACCAGTCATAAGAATTTTTTAATCGATCAAAAAGATTTTGATCGATCAAAAAAATTAAAGATTAATCGATCGATTAAAAGTTAATTTGCACAGCCCTAATATATATATATATATATACACACACAGTACTGTGTACCTTGCCCTCTCAGGAAAAGTGACAGGGTCTCTTTAAAGCCCACTTAGAAGACAAAAATATATTTATACATTTTTCTTTTTATATTTTTTTTTGTATATTTTTATAAATATATATTTTTCTCTTTTATTTAATTTTTTAATGTCAGAGCCAGCAATATGACAATGTTTCTTAATTAACATGACTGTGAAAATCATAAGAATAAAATAATTTATATATATATATATATATATATATATATATATATATATATATATATATATATATATATATATATTAATTATTTTATTCTTATGATTTCCACTGTTATGTTAATATATATATATATATATATATATTTTGCTGAGTGATTGAGTGTGAGCATTAAAGAGACCCTGTCACACACACACACACACATATATATATATATATATATATATATATATATATATATATATATATATATATATATATATATATATATATATATTTATATATATATATTTTTTATAATAAATATATCTTTTTTATTTTTTATGTCAGAACCAGACACAGGACAGTGTTTCTTAATTAACATGACAGTGGAAATCATAATAATAAATTAATTTATATATACTGTATATATATTATTAATTTATTTATTTATTTTCTGCTAGGTGATTGAGGGTGAGCATTAAAGAGACCCTGTCGCATTTCCTGCATGGGCAATTTTTATTTATATATATATATATTTTGGTATCAGTGGAAGGAAAAGTGCCCTTTTGATGGTGTCAGTGGGAGGAATAATTGACCCAAGGGCCAGATAAAGGCAAGCAAAGGGCCTCACCTGGACCCCTTTTTGCAGTCTGGAGACCACTGGCCTTAGGGTGACCACGTGTCCCGGATTGCCCGAGACAGTCCCGCATTTTGCAGGTCTGTCCCGGGCACATTCATTCCAGGACAATACAGTGTCCCGGAATAAAACTGACACAGCCACCCCCCGGGCCAATCTGATGCCCCCAAAAAAGGCTGCCACATCACCGCTTTACTCACTGACAGTACTTGTTCTGGCCGGGAATGCCTGGAGGAGCACAATCTCACCCCTGTTTGTGATTGGAGAAATCATAAATTCCTCCTCTTGTGTCCAGACACTGTGCTGTGATTCGTTACAGCACAAGCTGATTTTTGGGATAGGATGGTGTCCCTGAGTGGTAGTTTGGAAATGTGGTCACCCTAACTGGCCTAGAGGTCTAGAGCTTTGGATATGCAGACCAGGGTTATAGATATACATCCGGCCCAAATTCAGGCACTGGAATTTTTCCTTCCTTGGTGAAGCCATCGATGTTCTTCCCTTGGATCTTCATCAGCCAGGCCTTCTTGCTCTCCTTGCTTCTCATGGTCTGGGTCAAGGCCTCCACTTCTTTATGCTGCAGCATCTTCTGTGCTTGAAACTCTTTCAACTGCTTGATGGTGAGGAGCCGGAACCCTCCCCGCTCCTTGTACGGGTCCAAAGAGGCGACCTGCATGGTCACTCGGCTCTTTGGGGGAAGGGCCTTTTCTTGGTGTTGGCCCATGACCATTCGTAGAGGTTGGAGGGTCTCGAGGCTCGTATACAAACCAATTTTCTTTGCGTTGGTTTCCACGGCGGAGGTGGACCTTCTCTGCAAAGCCAAGCTTCGTTGTTTCTTCCTAGAAGTAAAACTGGTCTGGGGCCGCAGGATGGCCGGGGCCGGTATGGTGGACTGAACGCCAGGTCCGTGAATGGACTCGTTCATTTTAAGGCTCAGCTTTCTAGTTTCGAAGGCGGTCATGATTTTCCTCATCTCTATCGGGGCAGCAGAAGACTTCAGATACTGGAGAAGGGCGGAAAGGTCAACTTGTTGGCTTTCTTTGGCGTATTGTGCGACCGCCTTTCCGTCTTTGTCTTTGGACGGTGGAGCTCCCCATTCGTCCCGGATCCTTGAGTTGTACTCCAGGTTGGTCCCAACTTTGTCACCCTTCTGTAAATTCTGTATGGCACCAACTTTTAAGAGGATTTGGTTGGGACTCATCGGCGTGTGAGGACCGCGTCTTTTCATGCGACGCAGGGTCGCACTCTCGCTCGTGGAAAGGGCCGATTTCCGACCGGGGGAACCATAACCCGACTCTCCATCTGGAATTGGAAGGAAAATGTAATTTCATAACCCCTGACCTATTCCTGATCTCTGTGTGCTGAGATCTTTTCTATATACTTTCTTCACCTTTACACCCCAGAAAAGTACAAACCCCCCCCCCCCCAGGACTTAGACTGATCGGCGAACAAACCCCCCCAGTCATTCGCCCGTTTATCTGTCTATCAGCCCCACACTTACCCCCTCCAGGTCACAGTCAGGTTCGGCGGCTTCCCCCTGCCTCTCCTCCTCGGCGGCTCCCCCCTGCTCCCGGACAATACGGAGAAGCAGGAAGGCAATAGCGAAAATTAATTTGTTGTTGTCACACAACTGGGTGGGCTCAGGGCGCAGTGCTCTCCCCCCAAGCCCACCCTTTTTTTAAGCCAATTAGAGCCTCAGGCTGTAATCATGTGCTTAAAAAAAAACAACAACATTGGAATCAATGCGTCTGGTGCCTTGCATGTAGACTAGGAGGGCGGCACCCGTGCACCCCAGTTCTCCCCTAATGAAGCGGCCACCACTGCTATAATTGTATCTATCTAGCTATCATATAACATATATTTCATGGAGTTTCTCTCGTCTTCCTATGGGTGCCCTCAGTGGTTTGGTTCCTGGTTTGCTCTACTAAATTTGGTTGCAGGTAATACTCAGATACTCGCATTGCCCACAGAACCATAGATAACACACTGATTATATATCTGCCTGGAGTTCAGCTTTAATAATGGAGATATATAACTACCGGAATCCTCCGTAGTCCTCATGGGCGGGGCCGTGCTCGCTCTGCTGTAGACATCTGCAATGCTTTGCCCCGCTGTTTGTGGCCGGCATGCTGATGGGGGCTTCTTGAAAAACTCGGGCTGTAAGTCAATGTAGGCAAAACTCCTGCGGTAATTGGTCAGCTCAGGCCACGTCGCCGGCTTTAGAGACTTCAAATGTAGATCTGGAAAAAAATTAAATAAATTAGAACGCAATGTGAAACGCCTGATGTCATCAATAGATTTTTCAATATATATATATATATATATATATATATCTCAACTATTTATTTTGTGTGAACATTCTTTTCTTCTAATGCAAGGGTTAATGGCTGAGGATGTCAAAAGAAGGCCTCTGGCATGAAGTTGGGCACAATATGGTGGATGTAGAGGGATACAAGCAGGCGTGTTGTTTTTTTTCTTTCTAAGAAGAAGAAGCAAGGTAAGGACTTGTACTCTTTTGTGCCATCACACAGCCAACCACAAGCCCCCTCACAGCAGGGCTGGACTGGGACAGAAATTTGGCCCAGGACTTCATCCAGACTGGCCCACTTTGACAGGTCTCTCCCATGGCAGATGGACAACTCCCGCAAGCCCCCTCTCTTTGTCACGTTCTACTTTATTAGAGTAGAACGGCTTTTAGGCAGTACCAGTGGGGAAGCTAGACATTATTTCACACAGGGTAAAGAATCAGTTCGGTGCCCCCCCCCCCTTATGGGACAAGATTAGGCAGAAGTGAGAAATTTCCAGGCCATAGTTGTTGAGTCAGCTGTCTGTCCCCTCCCCCCCATGCTCCTCTGTCGTGCCCCCTGCTCCTCTGGTCCTCCCCCTGCTTCTTTGTTCCCCCCAGGTGAGCGCTGCAGGGAGGGAGGGACAGAGAAGCGGAGGGGGGCGGCGGTCCACTGTCACTGAAGTCGGCCCACTGAGCCATCGGCCCATCGGGAAACTCCCTGTAGTCCCAATGGCCAGTCCATCACTGCCTCACAGGCACCACGTTTAATATGTTGTAAAGCCTTTTCTATAGAATATGGGAACATTTTGTCAAAATCTTGGCAAATTTTGTCAAAATCTTGGAAAATGTTGGCAAAATCTTGGAAAATGTTGGCAAAATCTTGGAAAATGTTGGCAAAATCTTGGAAAATTTTGGCAAAATCTGGGCAAATTTTGGCAAAATCTGGGCAAATTTTGGCAAAATTAAATAAACTAGAACGCAACATGAAACGCCTTATGTCATCAATATGAATCTCAAACCCTAGAAGAGCCCAGTCCATCCTACTTCTGTCCCTGAGAGGAACAAAGGCTGAGAAGCAGTGACTTAATATTGGGAAGAGCAAAGGATTCTGGGACAGAAAGCAAAGGGAGCACACATGACAGGTCCTCAAGTTTCACCTCTTTCGGGATTATGGTAGGACCAGAAGTTGGAGCCATGTTGGTTCACAGCTTTACCCTTTTGCAATCGTTTTACCCTCAACAGAGCTGGTGCAAGGATTTTTGACACCCCTAGGCAAAACCTAATTTTGCTGCACCCCCCTTGGCTCCACCCCTTTGTCCTGCCCATGTATACCCCACTTTTTCAATGAAGCACCAATCAAATGCAGCCTCACCAGCGCCCATCAAATGCAGCCTCACCAGCGCCCATCAAATGCAGCCTCACCAGTGCCCATCAAATGCAGCCTCACCAGCGCCCATCAATTCAGCCTACCAGCGCTCATCAAATGCAGCCTCCCCAGCGCCCATTAATGCAGCCTCACCAGCGCCCATCAATAAATGTTTGCTTGCTTACGTTCATTCGGGAGTTGGGACACAGACACAGTACTCCGCCACCAGTGCACCCCTTACACTATGTACGAATGGAGTGGCCGCTACCTGCTGATCTTGAGACTTAGAGTAGGAACGCCAGTGGCCGGGCGCCTCTAGGTAGCAGTGTGCCCTGGATCCTCATGCAAGGCTCTGATGTTGATCTTACAGCTTGGTCCAAATTCACCCTGATGAGTCACCTCACACCTTGGTCAATGGCAGCCTGATCTGATCCTAGTACGCCTATGTGAGGTGTCAATGCCATCTTATGAAGGACACCAGCCAAGTGTGGAAGCTATATCTTTTGTGTGAACATTCCTTTCTTTGAATGTAAGGGTTAATGGCCGGGGATGTCATAGGAAGGCATAGAGTTCGGCACAATATGGTGGATGTCAAGGGGTTCAAGCAGTTGGGTTGTTTTTTTCTTTCTAAGAAGAAGCAAGGTAAGGAATTGTACTCTTTTGTGCCATCACAGAGCCAATCTCCAGCGCGTTTACGGAAGTATGTCTAATATGTTTTAAAGCCTTTTCTTTAGAATATGGCAAATTTTGTCAAAATCTTAGCAAATTTTGTCAAAATCTTGGCAAACTTTATCAAAATCTTGGTAAAACTTTGTCAAAATCTTGGCACACTTTGTCAAAACTTTATCAAATTTTGTCAAAATCTTGGCAAATTTTGTCAAAATCTTGGCAAATTTGATCAAAATCTTGGCAAATTTGATCAAAATCTTGGCAAATTTGATCAAAATCTTGGCAAACTTTGTCAAAATCTTGGCAAACTTTGTCAAAACCTTAGCAAATTTTTTCAAAATCTTGGCAAATTTTGTCAAAATCTTGGAAATTTGATCAAAATCTTAGCAAATTTGATCAAAATCTTGGCACATTTTTATGAGGTAGGTCGCCCAGTCTTTCCTTAATTCCTTACAGTTACAATAAATTATGTATCTTAAAACATTACAATACCATGAGCTCTTTTAGTGCTTCTAGCAGACAAGCTTCGAGCGTGGTGGGACAGTTGAGTCTTGGTCTCCACCTCTTCCTCCTCATACATCTGGTAGATCTTCCGGTTGCTGGATCCAACTCGTTTCATTCTCTGGGCTCGGACATAACTGTAAGGCCTGACCCGGATGGGGGAGGAGTGAAACCTTTCCCGCTCTTTCAGGGTGTCCACTCTTTCCGATGTCTGTGAGTAATCCCATGACACCTCCTCGAACTGGAAGATCATGATGCTGGTCAAGACATTTATGACCATTCTACAAGGGAAGGCCGGAAGAAAAGAAAGTCTGTTTAGAACAGTGATGGCAAACCTCGGCACCCCAGATGTTTTGGAACTGCATTTCCCATGATGCTCAACTACACTGCAGAGTGCACGAGCATCATGGGAAATGTAGTTCTAACATATCTGGGGTGCCAAGGTTCCCCATCACTGGTTAAGGACATGGTTGCAATGTTGTAAACTGATTATTGCCGCATTTTTTAGTTTTTCTAAGGCCGCGTACACACGATCGGTCAAAACCAATAAAAACACTGAAGGTCCGTTTCATCGGTCCAAACCGATGGTGTGTAGGCACATCAGACCATCAGTCAGCTTCATCGGTTAACCGATGAAAACGGTCCTTCGGACTGATTGTGTGTACGCGACTTAAGAGTTATCTGATGCAAGAGAGAAACTTTCACCTGTTATCGCGAATGCACATATTGGCGACGGGGTCTGCTCTGCTATTGGCCCTCATAACTCGGAGGCAGTCCCCATTGAGGAAGTTAAACACGCGGATTTTACCATCAGCGCAGCCTGTAACGACTCTGAGGTAGAGGAACTCCAAACACATCACCTCCCTGGAAAAAAAAAAAACTTAAAATAAAATTCATATGTCGGCGCGGATAAATTACTAACATGTTGCAATATTCTGTTGCAGTGTACGTAATAAAGTGGATCTTCACCCTCCCCTTGCCCCATTTTTTAATCCATACTGGGATTTGGTACAATTCAGATATTCACCCACCCAGCAGATCCAGCATTGTCCTGCTGGGATCCTCTTCTTGTCTGCCACAAAAGAAGAAGCTGAGCTTGAAAGAACTGGCAGTCTCCCGATGATGTCACACAAGAACACGGGGTCCCTCACCACGGCATTCTTGTGTGCGTCATTGGGAGGCTGCCAGTTCCTATGGGCTCAGCCGTTGGGCCTCCCCAAGAGATCATACAAGAACACAGGGTCCCATGCCACCGTGTTCTTGTGTGACGCCATCGGGAGGATGCCAGTTCCTCCAGGGTCAGCCGGTGGGTCTCCTGAAGACGTCACACAAGAACACGGGGTCCCACGCCATTGTGCTTTTGTGTGAGGTCATCGGGAGGCTGCCAGTTCCTCTGTGCTCAGCCGGTGGGCCTCCCCAAGACGTCACACAAGAACACAGGCTCCCACGCCACTGTGTTCTTGTGTGACATCATTGGAAGGCGGGCAGTTCCTCCGGGCTCAGCCGGTGGGCCTCCGGATGATGTCACACAAGAACCCAGGGTCCCTCACCACTGCATTCTTGTGCAACATCATCGGGAGGCTGCCAGTTCCTCTGTGCTCAGCCGGTGGGCTTCCGGATGACGTCACACAAGAACACAGGGTCCCACGCCACCGCGTTCTTTTGTTACATCATCGGGAGGCTGCCAGTTCCTCCAGGCTCAGCCGCTGGGCCTCCTGATGACGTCACACAAGAACACGGGGTCCCACACCACTGTGCTTTTGTGTGAGGTCATCGGGAGGCTGCCAGTTCCTCTGTGCTCAGCCGGTGGGCCTCCGGATGACGTCACACAAGAACACAGGGTCCCACACCACTGTGCTTTTGTGTGAAGTCATCGGGAGGCTGCCAGTTCCTCTGGGCTCAACTGGTGGTGGGCCTCCGAATGACGTCACACAAGAATACGGGGTCCCACGCCACCATGTTCTTATGTGACGCCATCGGGAGGCGGCCAGTTTCTCTGGGCTCAGCCGGTGGGCCTCCGGATGACGTCACACAAGAACACGGGGTCCCACACCACTGTGCTTTTGTGTGAGGTCATTAGGAGGCTGCAAGTTCCTCTGGGCTTATCCGGTGGGCCTCCTGATGATGTCACACATGAGCACGGGGTCCCACACCACTGTGCTTTTGTGTGAAGTCATCGGGAGGCTGCCAGTTCCTCTGGGCTCAACTGGTGGTGGGCCTCCGAATGACATCACACAAGAACACGGGGTCCCACGCCACCATGTTCTTATGTGACGCCATCGGGAGGCGGCCAGTTCCTCCAGGTTCAGCCAGTGGGCCTCCTAAAGACATCACACAAGGACACGGGGTCCCACGCCACTGTATTCTTATGTGACCTCACGATGACGTGCCACTAGACACACCCCCTCCTCCTTTTGTGAATGGAAGACTATGCCTCCCGAGTTTTGTGACATGTATATCCGAAGAGCCACAAGAAGCACAGAGCACATCATTAAAGGCGTTCCTCTTTCCCATCTCAGTAACCGATGATCTTATACTAGTTTTTAATGTTAAAAAGCTCAGCGTGGTGGCATGTTGGCCTCTCCATTTTTACCACGGCGTGTCCTTAATGGGGTTCAGTTGCCAAACTGGTTCCCCTCACATTGTCAGCTATAGATATCAATTAAATGATCAAATACTGATTGGCTCTGCCCACCATATGGGCACTCGCTGCCTTCAATGTAAACTAAGAAGGACGAACCCCTTACTTTGGATGCCTGAAGGTCATCAGTCGCTTCTGAAAGCTTCCCAGCATGCTCCAAGCAATGGCGTATCCGTCTGCGCCACCTGATACCAAATGCCATTGGTCAAAAGAAAGGCACTTTATCGCTCCCTGGTGGCCTGTTAATGTCTAAAGGGAAACATAGAAAATGAAAACTAATTTTAGAGATTTGTGGGGAAAGTTCTGTTCAATAGTTCATAAAAAATAATAATATGTTTTTATAACCATTTCAACAGGTGCTCAACATTTTTGGGGGGCACAAAAAAACTGAAAAAAACCCAAACATCAATTGCAGCCTCACTGTGCCCATCAAACGCAGCTACTGTGCCCATCAAACGCAGCTACTGTTCCCAACAATTGCCACCAGTTGGCCCCCGGCAAGGTTTTAACAAATTCCTTTTATCATTATTATCAATTCCACAGATGATGAGCACAGAGCAAGGATCCAGATCAGTTGGGCCTCCCTTAGTCTCGGCACAAGTCACCCCATCCCTTTGAATGTTGCTATGACTACTATTGAGGATCTGCTCCGCCTCCCGGCTCCCACCCTACTGTTACCCATCTACAGCCACACTGTGAGCCCTGATGGGGACCCTGATGTAGAGGGGGATTTTAATTGAGATCCTAATCTAAGAAGGATTCTGATGGGGCTTCTGGGAACCCTTGTATAAGGGGGACACGGATGGGCACAGTGATTTAAGAGGGGACCCTGCTGGGAACACTGATATAAGGGGGATTCTAGTTCAGACCCTGATGTAAGGGGGGGCTCTGATGGGGGTTATGATGTAAGGTGGGCTTTTCATGGGAGCCCTTGTATAAGGGGAACACTGATGGAGGCACTGGTGGGAACACTGATGGGGGCACTGGTGGGAACACTGATGGGGGCACTGATGTAGGGGGGATTTATAACTGAGACCCTGATGTAGGGGGGCCTCTAATGTAAGCCTGACTATCATGGGAATCCTTGTAGAAAGAGGGACACTGATGGGGACACTGAAGCAAAAAGGGGGCTCTGATGGGGACCATGATATAAGGGGGGGTTCTGAAAGAGATGATTATTCTGATATAAGTGGAGACTCCTATGACAGACTCTGATGAAAGGGAGGTTTTATGATGACCCTGTAGTAAAAGGGAACTCTGATAAGGACTCTGATGGGGGCACTGATGTAGGGGGGTTTCTAATTGAGACCCTTATGTAAGGGGACCTCTGATGGAGCCTCTAATACAGGGCTGACTATCATGGGAATCCTTGTAGAAAGGGGGACACTGTTGGGGACACTGGAGTAAAAAGGAGGCTCTGATGGGGACCATGATATAAGGGGGGGTTCAGATTGAGACCCTGACCTAAGGCTGACCATCATGGCAATCCTTGTATAAGGGGGACACTGATGGAGACACTGAAGCAAAATGGGGGCTCTGATGGGGACCATGATATAAGGGGAGATTCTGATTGAGACCCTGATGTAAGGCGGTCTATCATGGGAACCCCTGTATAATGAGAACTCTGATGGGGACACTGATGTAAGGGGGATTTCTGATTAAGACCCTAACATAAGGGAGGTCCCTGAAGGGGACTATGATCTAAGGGGGGCTATGATAAGAACCCTGATGTAAGGAGGTACTCCTTATTCTGATATGAGTGGAGACTCCTATGGCAGACTCTAATGTAAGGGAGGTTTTATGGTGACCCTGAAGTAAAGGGGAACTCTGATGGGGGCACTGATGTAGGGGAAAATTCTAATTGAGACCCTGATGTAAGGGGGCCTCTGATAGTCATATCATGGGAGTCCTTGTAGAAGGAGGCTCTGATGGGGACCATGATATAAGGGGAGATTCTGATTGAGACCCTGATGTAAGGCGGGTTATCATGGGAACCCCTGTATAATGAGGACTCTGATGGGGGACACTGATGTAAGAGGGATTTCTGATTGAGACCCTAATGTAAGGGGGGTCCCTGATAGGGACTGTGATCTAAGGGGGGCTATGATGAGAACCCTGATGTAAGGAGGTACTCGGATGATTATTCTGATGTAAGTGGAGACTCCTATTACAGACACTTCTGAAAGGGAGGTTTTAGGGTGACCCTGAAGTGACCCTGATGTAAGGGGGACTCTGAAGACTCTTGGCTGACTTTGAATCATAACACGACATTGGTGACTTCCTTCCTCACCTTAATTAATTGTGCCGATTCGTGGTGCCAAATTTTCACCAGCCCCTTCTCACAGCCGCTAATCACAGTCTGATCCTTCATTTTCACCGCCAGTACGGGGTTCTTGTGCTTGAAGGTCCTCAGGCATTTCCCGGTGGTGATATTCCACACTGTTAGGAGGGAAATAAAATCAAATTAATAAGATGCTGAGGGGGGTATAGTGATGCAATGGCGTTCTAATTTTGAAATTCAAATAGAACAGAATATAAAATAAAAGAATAGAATAAAAAAAAAAATAGAAAATAAAAGAATAGAATAAAAAAAAATAGAATAGATTAAAATAGATTTTTATAGCCATCTTCTAAAATTCCAATTTCTTTTCTATTGTTTTTTTTTCTATTCTATTTTCTTTTTTTCTTTTGTGTTCTTTTCTTTTCTACCATTTTAATTTCTATTATTTTCCTTTATTTTATTTTTTTTTCTATTCAATTCTGTTTTATTCTATGCTTTTCGAAAAGCATAGAATAAAACAGAATTGAATAGAAAAAAGAAAAAAAAAGAAAGGAAAATAATAGAAATGAAAATGGTAGAAAAGAAAAGAAGAGAAAAGAACACAAAAGAAAAAAAGAAAATAGAATAGAAGAAAATAAAAAAAAAAACAATAGAAAATAAAATAGAAAATAAAAGAATAGAATAAAAAAAATTGAATAGATTAAAATAGATTTTTATTTTACAAAGAATACAGTGGCCCAGATTCATAGAGCGATTACGCCTGTGTAACTGGTGTTAGACAGGAGTAATTTCAAATTTCGCGCGCCGTATCACTAGTTTGAATCCTCAAACCATGATACGGCGGCTTCGGGCTTCGATCCGAGAGGCTTACGTCTTCGTAAGCCTTCGGATCTACGCTGCGATATTTTTGCGGCCGCTGGGAGGAGTTCTCGCCGTTTTGATGCGTCGGGATATGCAAATGAGTTTTTACGGCGATCCACGAAGATACGAGCGGTCTTCGCAATCGCTTACGTCTATTTTTTTTTTTACGTACTGTTAGAGGAGCTTTTCGCTGGTCTAACGGTGCGTAGCCCATGTTAAGTATGGCCGTCGTTCCCGCGTCGAATTTTTTTTTTTTTTTTTTTTTACGTAAGTCGTTCGGGAATAGAAATGTCCGTAAACGACGCTACTCAAACAACGAATGACGTAACGACGTGATTTCGCGCAATGCACGGCGGGAAATTTGCGAACGGAGCATGCGCAGTTCGATCGCCGCGGGAACGCGCCTATTTTAAATCCTTCACGCCCCCTGCTCGCGCAGATGGATTGCGACGGGAGAAATACACTACGCCGCCGTCGTTTACTGGACAAAATCTACCTGGATTCCACGTAGAGCCAGGTAAAAAACGGCGGCGTAGTGTATTTCTGATACGCTACGAGAATCCAATTCTCTCTGAATCTGGGCCAGTATATCCAGCTGCTAAATTTTCAATTTCGAAAAGCATAGAATAAAACAGAATAGAGTAAAACAGAATTGAATAGAAAAAAAAAGGAAAATAATAGAAATGAAAATGATAGAAAAGAAAAGGATATAATAGAAAAGAATAGAAGAGAAATGAACACAAAATAAAAAAAAAGAAAATAGAATAGAAGAAAATAAAAAAGAATATAGCCATCTTCTGAAATTCTAATTTTGAATAGAATAGAAGAAAATTAAATACTATTGTAAGAATATAGCCATCCTTTCGAAATTCTAATTTCTAAATTTGAATAAAATAAAATAAAAAAAAAGAATAGAAAATAAAAGAATAGAATTTAAATCAATAGAATATAATAAAATAGAAAGAATAAAACCGTCCTCTGAAATTTGAATTTCAGAAAGAATAGAATAAAACCCGAAGAGAGCAGAACAGAAAATTAAGGAAAAAATTTAATAGAAAATAATTCAATAAAATAGAAAAAAAAAAAAGTAATAAAACAGATTAGAACAGAATAGAATAAAATAGAACGAATATAGCCGTCTTCAGAAATTCGATATTTTTTTTAATCAGAATATTATCCTTCACAAACATTTTGTATGAATTCAATATTTTCGTTTCCATTCACTTTCAAGGGAAAAATTGTTGAATCTGGTCGAAGATCCTAGGATTTGAATTCTCTTCAGTGGTGCACATTTCACACCTGAACGCAGCGCCTCTTGAAGCTCATTGCTTGAAAAAGTCCACGGGCCGGATTCTCAGAAGAGACACGACGGCGAATCTCTGTTTCTGAGCCCGGGTATCTATGCGCCTGATTCTTAGAATCAGTTACGCATAGACTTGGCGTAGATCCCACTGGCGTAAGTCACTTACACCGTCGGATCTTAAATGCAATACTACGCCGGCCGCCAGGTGGCGTTCCCGTCGATTTCAGCGTCGAATATGCAAATGAGCCTGATACGCCGATTCCCGAAAGAACTTTGCGCGCCGTCGTCGTAGTTTACGTAGTTTGCGTACGCGCAAGGTTACCCCCGCTATATGAGGGGTAACCTTGCGTAGGTCCGGCTTACGCCATGTTAAGTATGGACGTCGGGACAGCGCCGCGTTTTTCCGTCGTTTGCGTAACTCGTGGCGAATCGGCCTGTACGCTAATTACGTTGCCGTCGAAATCAATGTATTTGCGTCGTGCTACGGAGCATGCGCAGTGGCCTACGTTTAAGGCCAGGGCATGCACAGTTCATTCGGCGCGGGGGGCGCTTAATTTAAGTACAGCACGCCCCCTCCTTCCCTATTTGAATTACGCGGTCTCAAGCCGTCCCATTTACGCTACGCCGACGCAAATCACGGAGCAAGTGCTTTGAGAATACAGCACTTGCCCATAAAAACTGCGTAGCTGTAGCGTAAATGCTAAGCGGAAAATACGCAATTCTATGAGAATCTGGCCCCATGAGTCTACTGGGGCCACAGTTGCACTTTTTGGCCCCCCAGTTGATTTAAATTGAAGCATATGAAAAATGGATGTTCTTCGCATGTTTTCATACCTAGAAACGAGCTTTCCATTGGCTAAAAACACAAAAAACCTCCAAGGTCAAGGTGAAATCTGGCTCTTGAAGGTCTGTCTCTGGATTATCTACCATCTAACCTTTGACATGGCCGTCCTTCGCTCCAGAGACCAGCAGATCCTCCCGTACATCCAGGCACGTGATGGTCTTCATATGGCCATGAAAGATTCGGAGGCACACCCCGGTCTGGAGCTTCCACTGCCTACAAGAGAATATGTGGTGATTAGACATGTGCGCTGCCGAAAAAATTAGTTCATTTTCATTTTTTTTTTAGCTTTTTTCGTGAATTCGGAAATTGAAAGATTTGGAAATTCGAAATTTGGAAATTCAAAAAAAAAAAATCATAATTTCCAAAAAAAAAAAAAATCTAATTCCGAATTCTTCTAATTCAAAATTTTTCGAATCTCTCAAATTTTCGAATTCAGAATATTCAAATCTCCGATTTTCTAATTACTCAAATTTTCGAATTCAGAATATTCAAATCTCCGATTTTCTAATTACTCAAATTTACGAATTCAGAATATTCAAATCTCCGATTTTCTAATTACTCAAATTTTCGAATTCAGAATATTCAAATCTCCGATTTTCTAATTACTCAAATTTTCGAATTCAGAATATTCAAATCTCCGATTTTCTAATTACTCAAATTTTCGAATTCAGAATATTCAAATCTCCGATTTTCTAATTACTCAAATTTTCGAATTCAGAATATTCAAATCTCCGATTTTCTAATTACTCAAATTTTCGAATTCAGAATATTCAAATCTCCGATTTTCTAATTACTCAAATTTTCGAATTCAGAAAATTCAAATCTCACCAACACTCGCAAAACGGGTTAGCATTTTTAAAAACACACAGCGCTCGTATCGCGAAACGCCCGTTATCCGCGTTACTCGCAATCCGCGGTTCCACTGTGTTAAGTCATGTTTAGCTCGGGGATCAAATACTTATTTTACTCACTGAACTGCAACTCCATTTATAACATTTCTATCGTGTGTGTGTGTGTTTTTTTTTTCTGGAAGTCAAACCTGATACTGAGATCGAATCCGGCGCTGAACACGAAGCCTCTTTCTTCACACAAGTGGACGACGCGAATGCTTCCGCTGTGGCCCTGAATGAGAGGGGGGACCTGCGCCATCTCCACCATATCGTAAATCTTCACTTTCCGGTCTGTAGAGCCGGCAGCAACCAACTGCCCCCCGCCAAAATGGATCACCCGGTGTGGATCGCCCCTGGACAGAGAAAAGTCATAACAATCAGACATGTGCACTGCCGAAAAATTCGCTCATTTTCGTTTTCGTTACATTCGCTATTTCGCATTTTTCGGAAATTTGGAAAGTTGGGAATTCGGAAAATCAAAAATCCAATATTTTGAGAATTTAACATTTGCAAATTTTGGAATTTCAGAATTTTCGAATTTTAAGTTTTTCGGAATTTCAGAATTTTTCTGATTTTTGAATTTGGAATTTAGAGAGCAGGGTGATAATAGTCGGGTCAGGTGACTTACTGTCCGGTAAGAATGAGAACATTGTATGATCCGCAGAAGACGTTTCTTTCCTCCAGGAACTCCGTCTCAGTCTCGGTCTCGGCATACGCGGCTTCCACACTTTCCCCGGGCTGCGGAACACAACACAGGAGAAGCCACAGATGTCCCTTACATTGGTGATCAGTGAGAAGAATGTCCCTTACATTGGTGATCAGTGGGAAGAATGTTCCTTACATTGGTGATCAGTGGGAAGAATGTCCCTTACATTGGTGATCAGTGGGAAGAATGTCCCTTACATTGGTGATCAGTGAGAAGAATGTCCCTTACATTGGTGATCAGTGAGAAGAATGTCCCTTACATTGGTGATCAGTGAGAAGAATGTCCCTTACATTGGTGATCAGTGAGAAGAATGTCACTTACATTGGTGATCAGTGGGAAGAATGTCCCTTACATTGGTGATCAGTGGGAAGAATGTTCCTTACATTGGTGATCAGTGAGAAGAATGTCCCTTACATTGGTGATCAGTGGGAAGAATGTCCCTTACATTGGTGATCAGTGAGAAGAATGTTCCTTACATTGGTGATCAGTGAGAAGAATGTCCCTTACATTGGTGATCAGTGAGAAGAATGTCCCTTACATTGGTGATCAGTGAGAAGAATGTCCCTTACATTGGTGATCAGTGAGAAGAATGTCCCTTACATTGGTGATCAGTGAGAAGAATGTCCCTTACATTGGTGATCAGTGGGAAGAATGTCCCTTACATTGGTGATCAGTGAGAAGAATGTCCCTTACATTGGTGATCAGTGAGAAGAATGTCCCTTACATTGGTGATCAGTGAGAAGAATGTCCTTACATTGGTGATCAGTGAGAAGAATGTCCCTTACATTGGTGATCAGTGAGAAGAATGTCCCTTACATTGGTGATCAGTGGGAAGAATGTCCCTTACATTGGTGATCAGTGAGAAGAATGTCCCTTACATTGGTGATCAGTGAGAAGAATGTCCCTTACATTGGTGATCAGTGAGAAGAATGTCCCTTACATTGGTGATCAGTGAGAAGAATGTTCCTTACATTGGTGATCAGTGGGAAGAATGTCCCTTACATTGGTGATCAGTGAGAAGAATGTCCCTTACATTGGTGATCAGTGAGAAGAATGTCCCTTACATTGGTGATCAGTGGGAAGAATGTCCCTTACATTGGTGATCAGTGAGAAGAATGTCCCTTACATTGGTGATCAGTGAGAAGAATGTCCCTTACATTGGTGATCAGTGAGAAGAATGTCCCTTACATTGGTGATCAGTGAGAAGAATGTCCCTTACATTGGTGATCAGTGAGAAGAATGTCCCTTACATTGGTGATCAGTGAGAAGAATGTCCCTTACATTGGTGATCAGTGAGAAGAATGTTCCTTACATTGGTGATCAGTGAGAAGAATGTCCCTTACATTGGTGATCAGTGAGAAGAATGTCCCTTACATTGGTGATCAGTGAGAAGAATGTCCCTTACATTGGTGATCAGTGAGAAGAATGTTCCTTACATTGGTGATCAGTGGGAAGAATGTCCCTTACATTGGTGATCAGTGAGAAGAATGTCCCTTACATTGGTGATCAGTGAGAAGAATGTCCCTTACATTGGTGATCAGTGAGAAGAATGTCCCTTACATTGGTGATCAGTGAGAAGAATGTTCCTTACATTGGTGATCAGTGAGAAGAATGTCCCTTACATTGGTGATCAGTGGGAAGAATGTCCCTTACATTGGTGATCAGTGAGAAGAATGTTCCTTACATTGGTGATCACTGAGAAGAATGTCCCTTACATTGGTGATCAGTGGGAAGAATGTCCCTTACATTGGTGATCAGTGAGAAGAATGTCCCTTACATTGGTGATCAGTGAGAAGAATGTCCCTTACATTGGTGATCAGTGAGAAGAATGTCCCTTACATTGGTGATCAGTGAGAAGAATGTCCCTTACATTGGTGATCAGTGAGAAGAATGTCCCTTACATTGGTGATCAGTGGGAAGAATGTCCCTTACATTGGTGATCAGTGAGAAGAATGTCCCTTACATTGGTGATCAGTGAGAAGAATGTCCCTTACATTGGTGATCAGTGAGAAGAATGTCCCTTACATTGGTGATCAGTGAGAAGAATGTCCCTTACATTGGTGATCAGTGAGAAGAATGTCCCTTACATTGGTGATCAGTGGGAAGAATGTCCCTTACATTGGTGATCAGTGAGAAGAATGTCCCTTACATTGGTGATCAGTGAGAAGAATGTCCCTTACATTGGTGATCAGTGAGAAGAATGTCCCTTACATTGGTGATCAGTGAGAAGAATGTCCCTTACATTGGTGATCAGTGGGAAGAATGTCCCTTACATTGGTGATCAGTGGGAAGAATGTCCCTTACATTGGTGATCAGTGAGAAGAATGTCCCTTACATTGGTGATCAGTGAGAAGAATGTCCCTTACATTGGTGATCAGTGAGAAGAATGTCCCTTACATTGGTGATCAGTGAGAAGAATGTCACTTACATTGGTGATCAGTGGGAAGAATGTCCCTTACATTGGTGATCAGTGGGAAGAATGTTCCTTACATTGGTGATCAGTGAGAAGAATGTCCCTTACATTGGTGATCAGTGGGAAGAATGTCCCTTACATTGGTGATCAGTGAGAAGAATGTTCCTTACATTGGTGATCAGTGAGAAGAATGTCCCTTACATTGGTGATCAGTGAGAAGAATGTCCCTTACATTGGTGATCAGTGAGAAGAATGTCCCTTACATTGGTGATCAGTGAGAAGAATGTCCCTTACATTGGTGATCAGTGAGAAGAATGTCCCTTACATTGGTGATCAGTGGGAAGAATGTCCCATACATTGGTGATCAGTGAGAAGAATGTCCCTTACATTGGTGATCAGTGAGAAGAATGTCCCTTACATTGGTGATCAGTGAGAAGAATGTCCCTTACATTGGTGATCAGTGAGAAGAATGTCCCTTACATTGGTGATCAGTGAGAAGAATGTCCCTTACATTGGTGATCAGTGAGAAGAATGTCCCTTACATTGGTGATCAGTGAGAAGAATGTCCCTTACATTGGTGATCAGTGGGAAGAATGTCCCTTACATTGGTGATCAGTGAGAAGAATGTCCCTTACATTGGTGATCAGTGGGAAGAATGTCCCTTACATTGGTGATCAGTGAGAAGAATGTCCCTTACATTGGTGATCAGTGAGAAGAATGTCCCTTACATTGGTGATCAGTGAGAAGAATGTCCCTTACATTGGTGATCAGTGAGAAGAATGTCCCTTACATTGGTGATCAGTGAGAAGAATGTTCCTTACATTGGTGATCAGTGGGAAGAAGGAGGAGGACACACCCAAGGAGCTCTCTGAGAGAACCAGCCTTTTTCAAGCCTGGGCCTTGCCTGCTAGCTTGGCCCAGGAATAATGCCTGATCCTGGGGGAGGCCCTGGGACAGATCCCCCTGATGATACGGGGCCTAGTGAGGAGGAGGAGGTGGTGCAGGATCTGACTGTGGGTCCAGTCCCTGGTGAGAGTACAGATGTATGCAGACATTTTCGGGCAGTCGGAAGAGCAGAGGAGAAACTAAAATGTTTGAAAGCTGAACATAAAAACCTCAAAACCAAGTACTTCCAGGCTTGGAGTAAAAACCGTTCGGCCATGAAGCCTGAGCTACAAGAGATGGAGGAGAAAGTAAAGAAACAGTCTTTATTGTTGGAGAAATTAAAAGATAAAAGTGGAGCGTTTGCAGAAAAATTTAAAAATGAGAGGAGATTTGCCAGCCAGACCTCTGTGGATCAGCAGCAGTCGCATGTTACAGACAACCCGGATCCATCTGCCTCTGCACCCCTCCCCCCATGTCAGGCTGGGGAATCGCCAGCGGCAACCAGCCAGGGGGTTGAGGGTGAACATGGCACCTTACAGTTTATCCAACAGATGGAGTCACCCCTAAGGGCAGACAGGTCTGCTGGTGAAGCATCAGAAGTCGCTGTGGAGTCGCAGAAGGGTCGCAGAACGGCACTAATGGAGAAATCCCACTGTACGGTGCAGCCGCCTTCCAACATGGGTGTCCCGGCTGCAGTGAGTGGTGTCCCGGCTAAAGTGGACGGTGTCCCGGCTGTAGTGAGTGGTGTTTCTGCTGTGGAGAAATCCTCTGCAGATATGAAGAGAAATCCCCTAGCAGAGGTGTCATCAGCCCACCAGAGCAGTATGGATGGATCTACATCATGCCCCCCGCAAATGGATTCTGCTATGACTGCTGGGACCTGTGGTTCTACAACCAAGATGGCTGCCAGCTCCAAAGAGCCTGTTTCAGCCTCACCTGGGCTGATTGATGCAGGTGGGGGAGGGGAGCAGCACAGTGCAGCAAGTGGAGTGGAAGCAGCAATGGAAGTTTCCTGCACTGATCTACCTGTTGCTGTATCACAGCAATCTTGCTTATCTGACAACCCTGTCCCGATGGAGAAGAGTCTGCCTGGAGGTGAAGTATGTGAGGGCACCTCTGTGAATATGGACACAGCAGGAACTGAGAACGTGCCAGGAAATAATGACAGTAATAGTATTGATGAAGCAATGGATGTGGTGGGTGGTGGTGAAGGGGTTAACAATGACATTTCTCCTCCTGCTCAGCAGAGGAAAGACTCATCTGCAAAACGCATAACTGGACCCTCTGCGGGGAGGTCTGTGAACACCAGCAGCTATGCAGCAGTTTTGGGGAGTCGCACCAAAGAGGGTGGGGGGAATGGTGCAAATGTTGGTGGTCACAATTTGGGGGGGTTTAGTGGGGGGATGGTTGGTGGGTACAAAAGAAGAAACGTGGTCCAGTTGAAGTGGGAGGGGGAGGGGACCCCACCAGTAAGGGGAAGGGTTGCAGAGTTGATCCTGGAAATGGGATTTAAAGTCGCAGACATTTTTGCTTTGATTTGTCCTGTTGGAAGTTCAGAATTTGATTTATCCTTTGTAAAACCTGAGGGTTTGGATTTGTTTTGGGAACGTTTTAGGGGGCGCAGGGACCTTCCGCAGTGGAATGGTTGGATGCCAAAGGTGGTTTCCAGGCAGCCTCTCATAAAATCGGTGACGATCCTCGTGCGTAATGAATCCATCCCAGAGGCTGATTTGGTAGTATGGTTACGCCGATATGGTGAGGTCCTCGCTCCACTGCGGAAGGTCCTTGATCAGCATGGGATATGGACAGGGGCCTGGACAGTGTCGTTAAAATTGGGGGTGCAGGGAAATGTTGTTCAACATTTGCCCTGTTCAGCCTTTCTGGGGAGGGACAGGCTGACCATTTTTTACCAGGGTCAGCCTAAGGTGTGCAATAAATGTGGGGACAAGGGCCACTTTGCGTCCACCTGCACCCGAAAGAAATGTTCTTTGTGCCAGGCGCTGGACCATTTGGCTAAAGACTGTACAGATATTCGGTGCAACTTGTGCCAAAAACTTGGTCACCCCTACAGTCTTTGCCCAGAGGCATTACATAACCTGCCAGGGTTGGAGGCTGAGCTGCAGAGGCTGGATAAGGAGGATGAGGCCACCAAAACTGTTGTTGTCCCTCCTGTGTCTGTGGCACCCGTTTCTGTTCCCTCTAGTGATGTGGTCCCTGAGTCTGTCCCTTCTGTGTCTGTGACATCTGTTTCTATTCCCCCCAGTGGTGTGGTCCCTGAGTCTGTCCCTTCTGTGTCTGTGACATCTGTTTCTGTTCCCCCTACAGATGTGGTCACTAAATCTGTCCCTCCTGTCCCTAATCCATCAATTCGTAGATCCTCCAGACTGGCAGAGGCTGCTGGGGGGGCAGGTTTAACGGACCTTCCCACTCAGCCTCCAGTCCTTGCCCCTCGGCAGTGCAAGCGTGGTCAGGGGAATGTGGGGGTGCTGGATGGGGGTGGGGCTGATGGAGGGGTGTCCATACCCCATGTCTCACATTCGGTTGATGGGGATTCGGATGAGGAGGGGTGGGAGAAGATCAGGAGGAAGGAAAAAAAGAAGAGAAAGGCTAGAAAACCGGTCGTCTCTTCCTCAGAGTCGGATCCAAGAGGGGTTCCCCTTGGTAACACCTTTAATGTGTTGTCGGGTGATGAGATGTCTTTGTCTTCTCCCTTATCATCTATGGATGAGGGGGAGTCACGTAGTTTGAAGAGAGCTGTTTCTGGTGATGAGAGGGTGGTGAAGGTCAAGAAACGACTACCCCAATCATCCTGATGGCAGTTCCCACTCTGATAAAGGTGGCGACCATTAATGTCGCCAGCACTAAATCTGCAAGAGCTCGTGATATGGCCATATTTTTGCTCAGCGAGTTTGATGCCGAGATTTTATTTTTGCAAGAGACCTGGCTCCATACCTTGGCCGACGTCCATCTGGCAAAAAGGGAGTGGAGATGCGGTCCCTCCTTTTGGTCTCTTGCGGCTGAGCCCTGCAGCGGAGTTGCGGTTCTTTTTAAAACCGATATGGTAACGTGCCGGCGGGTAATTGGGGTAGTAATGGGTAGACGCATGGTGTTGGACGTTTCCTGCCTATCTCTGGGTGAGGGTTTCCTTTTCTGTCTCTTTCACTCCCTTAGCTTTTGTTGGTTAGTGTCTTTTTGAAGAAGGGCTGCATGCATAATGGGTGCGGGTTTGTTTCTTGACCTTGCAGGTTTGTCTGGTGTAGTGGTGTGAGTTGTATTAAGATTTATTTTCCCCGGTGATTACATGATTTTTGCTTTTTCTGTAAAGTCTTTTTGTTTGAGAGCGGATTTGCTATATTTATTTTCATTTATGTAAATATGTATATATTTATGTATTTTGTATATATAGAGATTTTATGCTTAATGATTGCAAGACTTTCAATAAACAAAATTGGGAAGAATGTCCCTTACATTGGTGATCAGTGAGAAGAATGTCCCTTACATTGGTGATCAGTGGGAAGAATGTCCCTTACATTGGTGATCAGTGAGAAGAATGTCCCTTACATTGGTGATCAGTGAGAAGAATGTCCCTTACATTGGTGATCAGTGGGAAGAATGTCCCTTACATTGGTGATCAGTGAGAAGAATGTCCCTTACATTGGTGATCAGTGAGAAGAATGTCCCTTACATTGGTGATCAGTGGAAGAATGTCCCTTACATTGGTGATCAGTGAGAAGAATGTCCCTTACATTGGTGATCAGTGAGAAGAATGTCCCTTACATTGGTGATCAGTGGGAAGAATGTCCCTTACATTGGTGATCAGTGAGAAGAATGTCCCTTACATTGGTGATCAGTGAGAAGAATGTCCCTTACATTGGTGATCAGTGAGAAGAATGTCCCTTACATTGGTGATCAGTGAGAAGAATGTCCCTTACATTGGTGATCAGTGAGAAGAATGTCCCTTACATTGGTGATCAGTGGGAAGAATGTCCCTTACATTGGTGATCAGTGAGAAGAATGTCCCTTACATTGGTGATCAGTGAGAAGAATGTCCCTTACATTGGTGATCAGTGAGAAGAATGTCCCTTACATTGGTGATCAGTGAGAAGAATGTCCCTTACATTGGTGATCAGTGAGAAGAATGTCCCTTACATTGGTGATCAGTGAGAAGAATGTCCCTTACATTGGTGATCAGTGAGAAGAATGTCCCTTACATTGGTGATCAGTGAGAAGAATGTCCCTTACATTGGTGATCAGTGAGAAGAAGTCCCTTAATTGGTGATCATGAGAAGAATGTCCCTTACATTGGTGATCAGTGAGAAGAATGTCCCTTACATTGGTGATCAGTGAGAAGAATGTCCCTTACATTGGTGATCAGTGAGAAGAATGTCCCTTACATTGGTGATCAGTGAGAAGAATGTCCCTTACATTGGTGATCAGTGAGAAGAATGTCCCTTACATTGGTGATCAGTGAGAAGAATGTTCCTTACATTGGTGATCAGTGGGAAGAATGTCCCTTACATTGGTGATCAGTGAGAAGAATGTCCCTTACATTGGTGATCAGTGAGAAGAATGTCCCTTACATTGGTGATCAGTGAGAAGAATGTCCCTTACATTGGTGATCAGTAGGAAGAATGTCCCTTACATTGGTGATCAGTGAGAAGAATGTCCCTTACATTGGTGATCAGTGAGAAGAATGTTCCTTACATTGGTGATCAGTGGGAAGAATGTCCCCTACATTGGTGATCAGTGAGAAGAATGTCCCTTACATTGGTGATCAGTGAGAAGAATGTCCCTTACATTGGTGATCAGTGAGAAGAATGTCCCTTACATTGGTGATCAGTGAGAAGAATGTTCCTTACATTGGTGATCAGTGAGAAGAATGTCCCTTACATTGGTGATCAGTGAGAAGAATGTCCCTTACATTGGTGATCAGTGGGAAGAATGTCCCTTACATTGGTGATCAGTGAGAAGAATGTTCCTTACATTGGTGATCACTGAGAAGAATGTCCCTTACATTGGTGATCAGTGGGAAGAATGTCCCTTACATTGGTGATCAGTGAGAAGAATGTCCCTTACATTGGTGATCAGTGAGAAGAATGTCCCTTACATTGGTGATCAGTGAGAAGAATGTCCCTTACATTGGTGATCAGTGAGAAGAATGTCCCTTACATTGGTGATCGGTGAGAAGAATGTCCCTTACATTGGTGATCGGTGAGAAGAATGTCCCTTACATTGGTGATCAGTGAGAAGAATGTCCCTTACATTGGTGATCAGTGAGAAGAATGTCCCTTACATTGGTGATCAGTGAGAAGAATGTCCCTTACATTGGTGATCAGTGGGAAGAATGTCCCTTACATTGGTGATCAGTGAGAAGAATGTCCCTTACATTGGTGATCAGTGAGAAGAATGTCCCTTACATTGGTGATCAGTGAGAAGAATGTCCCTTACATTGGTGATCAGTGGGAAGAATGTCCCTTACATTGGTGATCAGTGGGAAGAATGTCCCTTACATTGGTGATCAGTGAGA
This sequence comes from Rana kukunoris, assembly GCA_029574335.1. NCBI lineage: Eukaryota > Metazoa > Chordata > Amphibia > Anura > Ranidae > Rana > Rana kukunoris. Next base: position 156,506,720 of record CM056060.1, read on the forward strand.
AGAATGTCCCTTACATTGGTGATCAGTGAGAAGAATGTCCCTTACATTGGTGATCAGTGAGAAGAATGTCCCTTACATTGGTGATCAGTGAGAAGAATGTCCCTTACATTGGTGATCAGTGAGAAGAATGTCCCTTACATTGGTGATCAGTGGGAAGAATGTCCCTTACATTGGTGATCAGTGAGAAGAATGTCCCTTACATTGGTGATCAGTGAGAAGAATGTCCCTTACATTGGTGATCAGTGAGAAGAATGTCCCTTACATTGGTGATCAGTGGGAAGAATGTCCCTTACATTGGTGATCAGTGGGAAGAATGTCCCTTACATTGGTGATCAGTGAGAAGAATGTCCCTTACATTGGTGATCAGTGAGAAGAATGTCCCTTACATTGGTGATCAGTGAGAAGAATGTCCCTTACATTGGTGATCAGTGAGAAGAATGTCCCTTACATTGGTGATCAGTGAGAAGAATGTTCCTTACATTGGTGATCAGTGAGAAGAATGTCCCTTACATTGGTGATCAGTGAGAAGAATGTTCCTTACATTGGTGATCAGTGAGAAGAATGTCCCTTACATTGGTGATCAGTGAGAAGAATGTCCCTTACATTGGTGATCAGTGGGAAGAATTTCCCTAGACTCACCTTTACATCTTTGTAATACTTCTCCAGCCTCGGTAGAACGTTTCCATCCTCTCCAACTTTGGGCACGGGCACTGGTTGCACTTTAGCATAGGAGACACTGACTCCTTTGTAGGACGTCCCCTGGGAGTACAAAAAAAGGTAGACACGGAAATGTAAGGAAACATTCTAAATTTTGGACTGGGGTTTAAACAGGTACAGAAATCTTATTGGCCACTACTATTTATTTGAAGACGTTCCCTTTTACAACGAGGATGGTTTTCCTTTGTCGGAAGCGTTGCCGAACTCTGTCCTGTTGGCCTGCTGAAGATGCCGAAGCCAGAACATCAATCGCGGGACATCTGCCCTCAGGAGGACCCTGCTCCTGCCTGAAGGAACTGCTGGGACTTGCAGTCTGCCTTGAAGATGGCAATCCCGGATACTACCGTCTTGGACTCTGTCATTATGGACTTGTTCCTGTCCAGGTATGCTGGGGCAGCCACAAGTCTGAGTTAGGGGGCTATAGGGATGTTAGGAGAAGACTGCATTTTATGTTGATCTGTTGTGTTAACTTATTACAGTGGAACCTCAGATTGCGAGGAAACGCGGTTAATGAGCCTTTCGCAATACGAGCGCTGTGTATTTTGAAAAATCGTAACTCGGTTTGCGAGCTTTGTCTCGCACAACTAGCAGGATTCAGGCCAAAACGGTGTGCAGTACCGTGTTTGGCCTGAGGTGGGGGGCGATGGAACCGAACGGCGTTGATCGAAAGCTATCGGCGACGTTCGCAAAGACTCCATTCCCGAGCAATTCCGAGGTTTGCTGAGGACAGCCAAGCTGTCCTATGGCCTTTCCGGCTGTTTCCGAAGCTCTCCGGTGCCCCCCCGCCTCTGGCCGCATGCGGTATTGCATTCCTTTGAAGTCAATGCGGAACTAATTATTTTCCTCGCACTCACAGGGGCCTCACAGCCGCCTAACTTGCCCAGTGCATTGCCCCAGTTTAGAGGGACAGGGGACCTTAACGCTGCTGTGCTCAGGCAACGTTAAGAGCCCTGACTCAGGAGCGGGGGACACCAGCGTCCCTAACAACAAGTGAATATCGGTGACACCACCCCTTGTGACGTCAATGACCCAGCATGTCCTCAGTCAATGATGTAACAAGGGGGGCGGGTTCACCAGGTGACAACACCAGGTGGCTCCCGCCCTTAGTTATTAAAGAGCAGTATCTGGGGGCCGCCTTGTTAAAGGGGGCTTCCAGATTTTGATAAGCACCCTGCCCACAACCACCGGCCAGGGTTGTGGGTAAGAGGCTCTTGTCCTTGAATTATTTTTCCCATCATGGGGGTGAGTGGGGGCCCCATGTCAAGTTTTGCCTAAGGCCTCACAAAGCCTAGAGGCGCCTCTGATGACCAGGACCACATTTTGGTCTAAACAAAATGATCCACCAGCCCTGATGTTGAAGACCCTTACCTGAAGGATCATGGCTTCATTCCGCACTAACGTCTCGGCTTCTAGATCCAGGAAAAGCTCCTTCGTCACATAAAACCAATGACGTGAGACGGACAAACAGCTGAAGAGGTGCTTTTTCTTCAGGTACCCTGTCAACAGAATGAGATGGAATAGTCCAGAGGAGAACTTAGAAAACAGAAATTGCGGTCAGTCCCTACCTAATGCTCCTTTGTGCTTTATATGAGTAGCTCTGGTCATTTCTACAGTTGCCGGCAGTGGCATCACTAGGGGGTGGCTACTGGGGCTACAACCCCGAATCTGGGGCCCATAGCCCTGAGTCTCTTACCGCAGAGGTCCCTGCCTAACCAGCGGGCTGTGGCCTCTCTGCAGCCAGGCGGAGAGTGCGGGCTGTATGAGAGAGCCGGTGTCAGGGATATGTAGAATGTCTGGCAGTTTACCTTTCTCTCCATGTGTTCATTAGAGGCCAGACTCTCTTGTCTGGCTGCCTTTATCATCTCTCCTCCCTGTATGGCTCCACCCCAGGCCATCCCAGGAACTCTATATTAACCACTGCACTGCAGGTCTGCTTTGCTGATCAACGTTGTTTGTTAGCATTGGGTTTTCCTGCTTGCCGTGTGCTACGTTTATCTCTCTGTACTGATTTTGGCTTGTCTACGACTACTCCTGTTTGCCTGTGACCCTGACCCTTGGCCTGTCCCCTGGTTATCCTCGTCTGCTTGTTGCCCCGACCTCGGCTTACCCTTCACTATTCCTTGTGTCCTGAGTGGCTGCTTCCCCTCTCTCCCTACCGAGAGTGACCTAGGGGACTTCGGGGGCCGCAACCTGGATCCAGTTGCAGCAAAGGCCATCCTCATCACTAGAGGCTCTGGTGAGTACCAGCTGGGTCTAGGGCCGCGTACACACGATCAGATATGTCTGCTGAAACTGGTTGGTGGACCTCAGTGAAGATACTGATCCGAGCAGCACAGGGGTTCTAATCCTTCTGTAGCCCCCTCCTAGTATAGTGTAGATTGTTAGGTAAATTTAGTTTGCCCCTCTGTAATCAGTGGACCACGGATTGATTATTCAGGTCTGCTCAGGCTCTCACGGGTTTCTGCTTTGATTGCTTTCCCCTGTATTCTAGAGAAATCTAGAATTAAAGTGAAAGTAAGAACAGTGTAAGCAGCCTGAATATTTATGCCACTCCAGCCAATCCCTAGGTGTGCCCAGAAGGTGATGAGGAAGTCTATAAATAGTCTGGTGCCTGAGACAGGAGCCGCAGATCTCCTGGGTCCAGTCCTGCTGGCGGAGACCCCTGGGGGCAGGATTACTGGAGGCGTCATTTACAAGACAGGTCCCAGCAGAGGTTACAGTTGGGGGGGGGGGCCATATGCAAAGTTAAGTTCTGGAAAGGTGTTTAATTGTCCTATGGTGGTGTTCGGGGGGTGATCTGCACCCCCAGAGTAGCGGGAAGCACATTAACATTTCGCTGCTGGAATGAGTCTCCTCCCCTTCTTCTCCCCAGACAACACAGTGCTAGCTCCGCCTCCTCCCCAGGACACCGACAGAGCCACAGCTAGATCCTCTCTCTCCAGCTGCAGCGGCATTGTTTCCAGTAGAGGCGGCTCTTCAATTAGGCGAGGCCCCTGTCAGTGCGGGGGCCTTAGGCGACTACCTAACTCACCTAATTAGAGAGCCGCCTCTGATGGTGTTGGTCAGGGGTCTCCAAACTGCAGCCCAAGGGCCAGATGTGGCCCTTTCCTAGCCTTTATATGGCCCTTGGGGCACTATTCCTCCCACTGATATGAGGCACTATTCCTCCCACAATGGGGCACTATTTCTTCCACGAATACCAGTGATGGGATACTATTCCTCTTACTAATAGGGACACTACTCCTACTCCTTTTGACCACCAACCCTAAGGCCATATTTATTCTCACTTTTGCCGGGCCCGGGACATTTTCTGCCCCTGCTGACCACAATCAGGCCCTCCTCAATTCTGAAGGACAATAAACTGGCCCTTTGTTTGAAAAGTTTGGAGACCCCTGGTGTAGGTTCATGTCTACCTCAGTATAGAGTGCCCAGTGGATATCGGAAAGAGGTAACCGATGAACCTGTGGCTATGTGAGTAAATTACCCCCCCCCCCCGTGCTGGAGGTTAGTGACTGTGTGCTGCATTTGGTCTTTTGGGAAAAGCCCTGGTCACCTGCCAAGCAATAGAGGTTCTGTAGGACATTTTTATGGAACCCAGGAAGTAAGAGAAGAGTCATCAAAGTGTTCAGCTCATCAATTTTGGGATACCCCCCCATAAATGTTGTGCTGCCATTGGCCGTTGCCTAGAGGTCTCCTGTCTGGTGGGCCCAGCATTGCACTCGGATTCATGGACATACCCAGGATCTTCTTGGAGAGGTGCACTGGGAGGCAGCGGATGAAGTCTTTGTACTTTCTGACTCCCGATGTGGACTGGAAGGAAGTGGGGACCACCATTAGAGACGGGTCATCTTGTGCGGTGTTGTCAGTCTCTTCCGAATGGCCCATTTCATCAGCTCCGAAGGGTTCCTTCCGGGAGTCTGGAGGGGCAAAAATCGGACCTGTGATTGGGTCTCGGGTGAAGTCCATGCTACCAACTCGTATAAGGCCAACCACATTCCACATGGGGGGGGGCCCAATCTCACACAGTGCTCCTCAGCTCCCATAGTGCCCCCCGCCCCAACCTCCCACAGTGGCTTACAGTGCCCTCAGTCCCCCTGAGAGCCCACAGTGCCACCTTGCCTCCCAGCCTGCCATAGAGCCTCCACCCCTCCATAGTGAGGGTCTGGGCCACCTCCGGGGGTCATCAGTCTGCTGCAGGCAGGAGGAAGCATTTCCTCAGTCTCCCCCTCCCCCCCCCCAGTGATCAGACATTGTACATTGTAAGTTTTGTATCAAGTCATGAAGGTGAAAGGCTGCAACAAGGGGGCTGATCTGTGTCAGGCATGTGAACACAGCCAAGAACTACACAGACTGCAGCATCTAAGCAATGCAGGAAACCTTGATGGGTCCAAAGTCACATGTTAGGGTTTAGGGTTAGAGTTATGGATAGGGTTAAATGTTAGAGTTAGTATTCTAACCCTAACAATAACCATTAACCCTAACCCTAACATTTAACCCTAACATTTAACCTTAACCCTAACATTTAACCTTAACCCTAACATTTAATCCTAACCCTAACATTTAACCCTAAACCCTAACATTTAATCCTAAACCTAACATTTAACCCTAACATATATCCCTAACCCTAACATTTAATCCTAACCCTAACATATAACCCTAACCCTAACATTTAACCCTAACCCTAACATATAATCCTAACATTTAATCCTAACCCTAACATTTAACCCTAACCCTAACATTTAATCCTAACCCTAACATATAACCCTAACCCAAACATTTAATCCTAACCCTAACATTTAACCCTAACCCTAACATTTAATCCTAACCCTAACATTTAACCCTAACCCTAACATTTAACCCTAACATGTAATCCTAACCCTAACATTTAACCCTAACCCTAACATATAACCCTAACCCTAACATGTAATCCTAACCCTAACATTTAACCCTAACCCTAACATGTAATCCTAACCCTAACATTTAACCCTAACCCTAACATTTAATCCTAACCCTAACATATAACCCTAACCCTAACATGTAATCCTAACCCTAACATTTAACCCTAACCCTAACATTTAATCCTAACCCTAACATATAACCCTAACCCTAACATTTAACCCTAACCCTAACATTTAACCCTAACATTTAATCGTAACCCTAACATTTAACCCTAACCCTAACATTTAATCCTAACCCTAACATATAACCCTAACCCTAACATTTAATCCTAACCCTAACATTTAATCCTAACCCTAACATTTAACCCTAACCCTAACATGTAATCCTAACCCTAACATTTAACCCTAACCCTAACATTTAACCCTAACCCTAACATTTAACCCTAACCCTAACATTTAACCCTAACCCTAACATGTAATCCTAACCCTAACATTTAACCCTAACCCTAACATTTAATCCTAACCCTAACATTTAATCCTAACCCTAACATATAACCCTAACCCTAACATTTAACCCTAACCCTAACATTTAACCCTAACATTTAATCGTAACCCTAACATTTAATCCTAACCCTAACATTTAATCTTAACCCTAACATTTAATCCTAACCCTAACCCTAACATTTAATCCTAACCCTAACATATAACCCTAACCCTAACATATAACCCTAACCCTAATATATAATCCTAACCCTAACATTTAACCCTAACCCTAACATTTAACCCTAACATTTAACCCTAACCATAACATTTAACCCTAACCCTAACATTTAACCCTAACATTTAATCCTAACCCTAACATATAATATTAACCCTAACATTTAACCCTAACATATAACCCTAACCCTAACATATAACCCTAACCCTAACATTTAATCCTAACCCTAACATTTAACCCTAACCCTAACATTTAACCCTAACATTTAATCCTAACATGTACCCCTAACCCTAACATTTACCCCTAACATTTACCCCTAACCCTAACATTTACCCCTAACATTTACCCCTAACATTTACCCCTAACATTTAACCCTAACCCTAATATATAATCCTAACCCTAACATTTAACCCTAACATTTAACCCTAACCCTAACATATAATCCTAACCCTAACATTTAACCCTAACCCTAACATATAATCCTAACCCTAACATTTAACCCTAACCCTAACATTTAACCCTAACATTTAATCCTAACCCTAACATTTAACCCTAACCCTAACATTTAATCCTAACATGTACCCCTAACCCTAACATTTACCCCTAACATTTACCCCTAACATTTACCCCTAACATTTAACCCTAACCCTAATATATAATCCTAACCCTAACATTTAACCCTAACATTTAATCCTAACCCTAACATATAATCCTAACCCTAACATTTAATCCTAACCCTAACATATAATATTAACCCTAACATTTAACCCTAACCCTAACATATAATCCTAACCCTAACATATAATATTAACCCTAACATTTAACCCTAACCCTAACATATAATCCTAACCCTAACATTTAATCCTAACGTATAATCCTAACCCTAACATATAATCCTAACCCTAACATTTACCCCTAACCCTAACATTTAACCCTAACATTTAATCCTAACCCTAACATATAATCCTAACCCTAACATTTACCCCTAACCCTAACATTTAACCCTAACATTTAACCCTAACCCTAACATTTAATCCTAACATGTACCCCTAACCCTAACATTTACCCCTAACATTTAACCCAAACATTTAACATTGCTCAGTCTAAAATGCCCAGGCCTATTTTTTCCCCAGTCCAGGCCTGAACGTGGCCCATAGGGAAACAATGTTAAGTTGACTGTCTGCAACACTAAAAACGCACTGAAAAACGCACAGGTGTGACCCAAGCCTAGAGCGGGTTCTCACTTACCTCCTCGCTGCCTCTGCTGGACGATGAGCACGTGGATGAGGTTGGCGGCGCTGTGCAGCAGGTGCGGGTCGCACATCTGCAGCAGCTGCAGGGCGTAGTTGGCTTTGCTCCAGTAGGACCCGCCCTTCACCCAGTCCCAGGTCTCTGCCATGAACTGCCGCAGCCGCCGCCGGTCCAGCCCCCGGTCCGAGCCGGCGGTGGCGAGGTCGCGCGCCAGGCTGGGGTTGATCCGGGAGCGGCTGTAGGTGAAGTCCTTCCCCAGCGCCGGCTGGAGCGCCTTCTCCACGAACGCCAGCAGGTCGGCGCCCTTCATTCGCCGCACCACCCCGAACAGGAACCTCCGTTGGGAGCGGTCGCCGGCCCGCGGGAACCATTCTTTGGTGGCGGCCACTCGGGCAGCCAGGACGCAGGTCTCGCAGGCCTGGCACAGGGGCGCCTTGGAGGTCCGGTTCTCGCAGCGAAGGTCCGGGGCCAGACGCAGATCCAGTTCGGAGATTTCCATGGCGGGTCGCCTGCGTTTAAAGGGACAGGCCTCTCCCTTTTTTTTTCTTTAAGTCTCTAAAATAAAAAAATAAAGAAATCTAGCAAGTTTTCGCCGTGGCGGCGGCGAGCGCGCCCATTGTGAGCCGGGGGAAATCAGCGCTTGTTGGCCAGCTCTGCCTGTCACAATCCCGGAGCTGCTGCTGTTTTCACAACTTTCTCCCTATTGTTGTGCGACTCCAAGGAGACGGAAAGCGCTGCCATTGTCCCAGTGCAGGCGCCCCGCCGCCGGGGGGGGGGGGGGGGGGGGGGGGACCGTAATTACTGGAGTAGAAGGACAAGACTCATACCAAAGGAGGAAGTAGGAGGCATCATGGGGTCGGTGTATTATAATATATGTGACCCTCTCCTTGTAAAACAAACCATTCAGTTCAAAATTTCAATTAATAAGAAGCAAAACATTTGTGCATAGAATTTTTTTTTTATATACACAGTATCTGACAAAAGTAAGTACACCCCTCACATTTCTTGTATCTTTTCATGTGACAACACTGAAGAAATGACACTTTGTATCTCCAATGTTGTGTAGTGAGTGTACAGCTTGTATAACGGTGTAAATTTGCCGTCCCCTCTAACAAACTCAACACACAGCCAATAATGTCGCAACAAAAGTGAGGACACCCCCAAGTGAAAATGTCCAAATTGGGCCCAAAGTGTCAATATTTTGAGTGGCCGCCGATATTTTTTACCCTCTTGGGAATGGAGCTCACCAGGGGCGGACTAACAACTCATGGGGCCCCCGGGCAATAGAAGATTTTGGGGCCCCTGGGCTTACAGATGGCCACCATGCCAGTAGGCAGTGCAGTGACTGGGTAGCTAAAATCTCAGGGCCAGATTCAGGTAGATAAGAGCATCTTTGCTCCAGAGTAACGCTTCTCATTTACGTTACTCTGACGACCCTTTCGGCGTAAGTACTGTTATTCACATAGCAGTTGCGCGTAAACTTGCGCCAGAGTAACGATAATGCGCTGGCGTAACCCGACGCAAGGGGAAGTGGGTGTGATCATATGTAAGCCCAGCGCAGAGGCTTACGTTCAGCGCATCAACCACGGAGCATGCGCAGTGAGTGAGGCTCCACTCGCCCCCTTTGTGCGCATGCTCACAACTTCCGTCGGCACCACTTCACGGGAAACGTCAGCGCAATGCCTTCCATTGGGCGTTTAAATGCGCCCGTAGATGCGCCATTCCGGCACTAAAGTATATCCTGCTCCCCCTCCCTGCAGTGAAGTTACTTTTGTTCTGAGATGGCTGCTCCCGTTCCCCGCAAACACACAGGAGAAAGCTGAACTCTAAAGGCCAGGAGCTGTCAGCCGTCATCTCGGCTATGGAGACCTATGATGTCTTCCTCCATGGCTGTAAAAGTTGACAGACAAGCATGGACAGAGGTGTTGTCCTGCAAGTGGGGGTGCTCAGCTAGCTCTTATCGTCGGGAACGCTGCTGCTGTAGCTGCTCTCCTGCTGACCTGAGGCCGTCTGGAGTAAAGATAAAGCAGCCTTTTGTAGAAATAACTTTGCGCCGGACGGACGAGATACGCGCGGCGCATGTAGCCAGCGTATGGTGCTAATCCGTTCGCGAATCGGGAAATCTCCCTCATTTGCATATTTGCAGGGGAAATCAATAGGCGCGACTGATGCGCCCAGCGAAATTAAGCGCTGACGATACTCTGGCGTCGGAACGTTCCGCCGGTCGCAAATGACCCGTTATTGGGCGCATCTAGTTTGGTGGGTACGGGCACATAGAAACGACGGTGCATCTTCACAGTTACGCGGCGCATATCGAAATACTCCAGCGCAAGTGTTGCTGAATCTGGCCCTCAGTATTTTCATATCAAAAGCATGTCCGTATCAGACATATCAGGGACAGATGTAACCCCCCCCCCCCCCCCCCCAGTGCCGGCAGCACTCATGCAGCCCCCAGACCATGACCCTCCCCCCACCATGCCTGACTGTAGACAAGACACACTTGTCTTTGTCCTCCTCACCTGGTCCCCCCCACACACGCCTGACACCATCTGACACCAAATACCTTTATCTTAGTCTCATCAGACCACAGAACACGGTTCCAGTAATCCACGTCCTTAGTCTGCTTGTCTTCAGCAAACTGTTTGCAGCTCCTTCTTGTGCATCATCTTTAGAAGAGGCTTCCTTCTGAAAACCAATTTGATGCAGTGTGCGGCGTATGGTCTGAGCACTGACAGGCTGACCCCTCCCCCACCCCTTCACCATCTGCAGCAATGCTGGCAGCACTCATACGTCTATTTCCCAAAGATAACCTCTGGATATGACGCTGAGCACGTGACCTCAACTTCTTTGGTGGACCATGGCGAGGCGGGGGGGGGAACCCGTCCTGTTTTACCACTGGATGGTCTTGGCCACCGGGCTGCAGATCAGTTTCAGGGTCTTGGCGATCTTCTTATATCCTCGGCCATCTTTATGTAGAGACACCATTCTTTATATCAGATCCTCAGAGAGTTCTTTGGCATGAGGCGCCATGTTGTCCTTCCAGTGACCAGTATATGAGAGTGAGAGCGATAACACCAAATCTAACAAACCTGCTCCCCATTCACACCTGAGACCTTGTAACACTAACAAGTCACATGACAACGGGGAGGGAAATAGGCTAATTGGGCCCAATTTGGACATTTTCACTTAGTGGTGTACTGACTTTTGTTGCCAGCGGTTTAGACATTAATGGCTGTGTGTTGAGTTATTTGTTATACAAGCTGTACACTCACTACACAACATTGGAGATACAAAGACCCCTCCCCCTGTGTACACCCCTCCCCCCCCATGTACACAACATTGGAGATACAAAGTGTCATTTCTTCAGTGTTGTCACATGAAAGGATACAAGAAAAGATTTACAGAAATGTGAGGGGTGTACTTACTTTTGTAAGATACTGTATACATCCGGAAGGTATTCCACATTTTCTTATTCCAAAATAGATTCAATTAATTATTTTCCTCAAAATTATAGAAACAATTGCCCATAATGACAACGTTGTTTGAAATCTTTACAAATTTATTAAAAATAATAAATCCCAGGCTCCTCCCATGTACATAAGTATCACAGGCTCCTCCCATGTACATAAGTATCACAGGCTCCTCCCATGTATATAAGTATCACAGGCTCCTCCCATGTATATAAGTATCACAGGCTCCTCCCATCTACAGAAGTATCACAGGCTCCTCCCATGTACATAGGTATCACAGACTCCTCCCATGTACATAAGTATCACAGGCTCCTCCCAGGTACATAAGTATCACAGGCTCCTTCCATGTACATAAGTATCACAGGCTCCTCCCAGGTACATAAGTATCACAGGCTCCTCCCATGTACAGAAGTATCACATGCTCCTCCCATGTACACAAGTATCACAGGCTCCTCCCATGTACAGAAGTATCACAGGCTCCTCCCATGTACACAAGTATCACAGACTCCTCCCATGTACAGAAGTATCACAGGCTCCTCCCATGTACATAAGTATCACAGGCTCCTCCCAGGTACATAAGTATCACAGGCTCCTCCCATGTACACAAGTATCACAGACTCCTCCCATGTACAGAAGTATCACAGGCTCCTCCCATGTACATAAGTATCACAGGCTCCTCCCAGGTACATAAGTATCACAGGCTCCTCCCATGTACATACGTATCACAGGCTCCTCCCATGTACAGAAGTATCACAGACTCCTCCCATGTACTTAAGTATCACAGGCTCCTTCCATGTAATAAGTATCACAGGCTCCTCCCATGTACATAAGTATCACAAACTCCTCCCATGTACATAAGTATCACAGGCTCCTCCCATGTACATAAGTATCACAGGCTCCTCCCATCTACAGAAGTATCACAGGCTCCTCCCATGTACATAGGTATCACAGGCTCCTCCCATGTACATAGGTATCACAGACTCCTCCCATGTACAGAAGTATCACAGGCTCCTCCCATGTACATAAGTATCACAGGCTCCTCCCAGGTACATAAGTATCACAGGCTCCTCCCATGTACACAAGTATCACAGACTCCTCCCATGTACAGAAGTATCACAGGCTCCTCCCATGTACATAAGTATCACAGGCTCCTCCCAGGTACATAAGTATCACAGGCTCCTCCCATGTACATACGTATCACAGGCTCCTCCCATGTACAGAAGTATCACAGACTCCTCCCATGTACTTAAGTATCACAGGCTCCTTCCATGTAATAAGTATCACAGGCTCCTCCCATGTACATAAGTATCACAAACTCCTCCCATGTACATAAGTATCACAGGCTCCTCCCATGTACATAAGTATCACAGGCTCCTCCCATCTACAGAAGTATCACAGGCTCCTCCCATGTACATAGGTATCACAGGCTCCTCCCATGTACATAGGTATCACAGACTCCTCCCATGCACATAAGTATCACAGACTCCTCCCATGTACAGAAGTATCACAGGCTCCTCCCAGGTACATAAGTATCACAGGCTCCTCCCAGGTACATAAGTATCACAGACTCCTCCCATGTACAGCAGTATCACAGGCTCCTCCCATGTACATAAGTATCACAGGCTCCTCCCAGGTACATAAGTATCACAGGCTCCTCCCATGTACATAAGTATCACAGGCTCCTCCCATGTACATAAGTATCACAGACTCCTCCCATGTACATAAGTATCACAGGCTCCTCCCATGTACATAAGTATCACAGGCTCCTCCCATGTACATTAGTATAACAGGCTCCTCCCATGTACAGAAGTATCACAGGCTCCTCCCATGTACATAAGTATCACAGACTCCTCCCAGGTACATAAGTATCACAGGCTCCTTAAATGTACATACGTATCACAGGCTCCTCCCATGTACATAAGTATCACAGGCTCCTCCCATGTACATAAGTATCACAGGCTCCTCCCATGTACATAAGTATCACAGGCTCCTCCCAGGTACACAAGTATCACAGGCTCCTCCCAGGTACATAAGTATCACAGGCTCCTTAAATGTACATACGTATCACAGGCTCCTCCCATGTACATAAGTATCACAGGCTACATAAGTATCACCTCCTCCCATGTACATAAGTATCACAGGCTCCTCCCATGTACATAAGTATCACAGGCTCCTCCCAGGTACACAAGTATCACAGGCTCCTCCCAGGTACACAAGTATCACAGGCTCCTCCCAGGTACACAAGTATCACAGGCTCCTCCCAGGTACATAAGTATCACAGGCTCCTTAAATGTACATAAGTATCACAGGCTCCTCCCATGTACATAAGCATCACAGGCTCCTCCCATGTACATAAGTATCACAGGCTCCTCCCATGTACATAAGTATCACAGGCTCCTCCCATGTACATAAGTATCACAGGCTCCTCCCGTGTACACAAGTATCACAGGCTCCTCCCATGTACATAGGTATCACAGGCTCCTCCCATGTACATAAATATCACAGTGTCAGAGAAACATATTGGATTCTGAACACTAGATGGCAGCAAAGTTGTCAGTGGGAGCTGTCAAAGAAACCTTCAGCTGCAGAGAGGCTGTCACATGACTTCCTGGCTGCCTATAAAAGTGAGCAAATGCCCAAAGGAAAATGCTGGTTTGTGTTCAGCTTCCTGTACCTGAGTTCCTGTTTCCTGATTGATTACCTGCTGTGACCCGGATTGAGCCTGACTTACTCTGATCTTCTCCTGGACCCGACCTCGGCTTGTTTTATGGACTTTGTTCCTGCCTCCTGTGTTTGACCCTCGGCCTGTGACCCGGATTCACCTTCAGTCTCCTGTGCTTTGACCTTCTGCTTGTGTCCCGGTTTTACCTCCTGTCTCCAGTGCCTTGACCCCCAGTCTGTATCCTGGATTGTCTGCTTACCTGTGTTTGAGCCTCAGCCTGCTCTGGACTTTCCACCTGTCTTCTTCTGCTGGACCCTGATACCCATCGGTCCCTACTCCAGTTCTACAGGACTTCCACGCAAGCTCTGCCTGCTGGTGGCTTGTGCCTCTTGGTGCCATCCACCTTCTGTACCACCTCCAGGGGGCGGACTGCGCTTAGTCGCAACAGCAAACCGCTCTCGGCCTTGGTACGTACCCTTAAGGCTCCTCCCCCATGTACACAAGTATCACAGGCTCCTCCCCCATGTACACACGTATCACAGGCTCCTCCCCCATGTAAACACATCACAGGCTCCTCCCCATGTACACAAGTATCACAGGCTCCTCCCCCATGTACACAAGTATCACAGGCTCCTCCCCATGTACACAAGTATCACGGGCTCCTCCCCCATGTACACAAGTATCACGGGCTCCTCCCCCATGTACACGAGTATCACAGGCTCCTCCCCCATGTACACAAGTATCACGGGCTCCTCCCCCTGTACACAAGTATCATGGGCTCCTCCCCCTGTACACAAGTATCACGGGCTCCTCCCCCATGTAGACAAGTATCACGGGCTCCTCCCCCATGTAGACAAGTATCACGGGGTCCTCCCCCATGTAGACAAGTATCACGGGGTCCTCCCCCATGTAGACAAGTATCACGGGCTCCTCCCCCCATGTAGACAAGTATCACGGGCTCCTCCCCCCATGTAGACAAGTATCACGGGCTCCTCCCCCCATGTAGACAAGTATCACGGGCTCCTCCCCCCATGTAGACAAGTATCACGGGCTCCTCCCCCATGTAGACAAGTATCACGGGCTCCTCCCCTGTGAATAAGGATGCTCTGTGCAGTAAGTCCCACCAATCTTAGCTCCGCCTCGTGTGCTGTATTTTGCTGGAGCTACACACACACTCTATGATCCCTTTTTTATTTTTTTTACCCATCGTATGTTCTTCTCTTATGATCTGCACAAGTTTTTGGATTAAAGCTTGCTATGATCTGCAGGATGTCATTTGGATCGAGTCTCTGTCTGCCAAGCTGCTGAGACTGTAAGTTGAGATATCTCACCGCAAACAGATCACACCGAAGAACAAGGCTTGAACCAATTTCACATCTATAAAAGCAATGAGTGATAGACTCGGTCGGCATCGATCGCGTTTATTACAAAATAGATGAAAAAACATGAAGAGTATAAAGGACATTTGTAATAATACATCCTGGATAAATACCATTTCAGCCCTGGCCTGAGGCCGGCACAAGGGGTGTACAATATATATATATATATACCTCAAAGGATGCTGTAGGACCCACTACAAGTGAAACAAAAATGCAGGCGTAACCCATACCAGCCAATCAAATGCTAGCTGCCATATTCAGTAGTAGCAGCAGTAAATAAAATCTGTAGTTAGTCTGTGCCATAGATAAGACCAATCCGAAGCACAGAGGGCCAGATTCAGAAAGATCGGCGTAAATTTCGGCGGGCGTAGCGTATCTCATTTACACTACGCCGCCGTAACTTTGAGAGGCAGGTACCGTATTCAAAAAGAATTTGCGCCGTAAGTTACGGCGGCGTAGTGTAAATGGGCCGGCGTAATTCAAAGTAGGTGGAAGGTGGGCATGATCCATGTAAATGAACCGTGACCCCCCACGTAAATGACGTGCCTAACGAACGGCGCATGCGCCGTCCGTGGACGTATCCCAGTGCGCATGCTCCGAATTCCGTCGCAAATACTCAATGCTTTCGACGTGAACGTAACTTACACACAGCCCTATTCGCGAACGACTTACGTAAACGACGGAAAATTCGACGCTGCTTTCCGACGTCCATACTTAATATTGCCTTCGCCTCATATAGCAGGGGTAACTTCAGGCCGGTCCGACGCCTTTACGTAAACGACGCAAATAGATACGCCGGGCCCAACTACGTCCGTGAATCTACCTAATTTGCATATTGGATGCGTAAATCTACAGAAGCGCCACCTAGCGGCCAGCGTAAATATGCAACTAAGATACGACGGCGTAAGAGACTAAGGCCCCTTTCACATGGGGCAGTGGAGGTGCGCTGGCGGTATAGCGCCGCTAAAAATAGCGGCGCTATACCGTCGGATTTGCAGCGAGTTGCGGCCGCTAGCGGTGCGGTATTAACCCCCGCTAGCGGCCGTGAAAGGGTTAATACCGCCCGCAATGCGCCTCTATAGAGGCGCATTGCAGGCGGTATTGCCGCGTTTTCCCATTCTTTTCAATGGGAAGGAGCGGTGAAGGAGCGGTATACACGCCGCTCCTCTTACCGCTCCAAAGATGCTGCTAGCAGGAGATTTTTTTTCTCTCCCGCCAGCGCATCTCCTCAGTTTGAAAGCCCTCGGGCTTTCACATTGAGGTTGCTGGGGCAGGAGTTTTTTAGGCGGTATAGCAGCGCTATTTTTAGCGCTGTACCGCCTGAAAAACTCCTCAATGTGAAAGGGGCCTTACGTCGGTCGTATCTTAGCAAAATTCCGGCGTATCTTGTTTTCTGAATACAGAAAAAAGGATACGTCGGCGCATCTTAGAACTTACGCGGCGTATCAACAGATACGCCAACGTAAATTCTTTCTGAATCTGGCCCAGAGTATCCAAAGGGCGCACACACACTACAGGCTGAGGGCCGCTTCACACCAGAATGCGGTGCGGGAAAGTGCTCTCCGAGCTCGTTTTCCCGCACAGTGTTCACAACGCAATCTGCTGCAGCTGCCAATACATTGTTGATGGCGCCCCAAATGCAGATTGGAAACGCAGCGCATTTGGCATTGCGCGTTTTGTTTAAAACTGGTGCATGCATGTGGAGTGTTTTCGTGTACAATTTGCAGGCCATTCACTTAAATGGGCTGACAGATCGCACTGCGGTGGAATGTCCCAAGAAAATAGGAATATGCCGACACCGAACACTAACGTAAAGTATAACAGAGAATATGACAAAAATAACATCAAGGATATTTATCACACGTGGTTTCATTGGCTGGGCTCTGGATGGCAAAAGAGAATGAGCCGAGAGGCTCACATAAGCAGGCCAGGAGCCAAAAAAGGGAAAACGGGACTCTTACTCTTCTGTGTGTGCTTTTCACATTCATTCACCCTCACTCATAACCACCCCCCACTCGACTCCTGTCCAATCAGATATTGCCAAGGTAGTCCTTCTCACTAGATTATATGACTGACTGTGTTGCCGAATTGGCCTCTAGGGGCAGATAATCTCCAGGAGCCTGTTGATCTTTGTCATCAATCATCCTGGCAGCCATTGCTCTCTTTGAAGCTCGTATCACACTAGGTAGGCTGGAGACCATCCCTCTTGCTTTGCAGATTCTGATATGTTTCCAAGCTTGGAATGTCCAGAACTAGGATATTAAACAATGTTGCCTTTCAATACCATCCATCCCATAATATATCCCATAATCCATCCTTTCCAAAATATATCCCATAATCCATCCTTTCCAAAATATATCCCATAATCCATCTACCCATCCCATAATCCATCCATCCTATAATACATCCATTCCAAAATACATCCCATAATACATCCCTCCCATATTCCATTCTTCAATCCTCTAATCCATTCCACGATCCATCCATCCATCCCATTAACCATTCATTCATCCCATAATCCATCCACCATCCATCCCATAACAGATTGTGTCCCGCCCCTGTCTCCAGCCAGCCAATCACAGAGCCGTTTTATTAAATCCGGCTCTCAGCGCACATGGTGAAAGGTTTGGGGTCCCGGGTCCCGCCCTCGATCAGTCCGATGGGCCCCTTTTCACCGGGAGGAAATCTCAAGTTGAACTTCTGGAGGAAGCTGATGAAGAAAATGAAGATCTCCGTCTTGGCCAGAGCCTCCCCGATGCACGCCCTTCTCCCTGGGGATGGGGGAGGGGAAAGGGTTAATCACGTACACGGCATAAAATGAAAAAATTAAATTCAGTTGTAAAATTAAATATTTTTTAAAACACTATTGAAATTCATGAGGGGCTCCCCATACATCTGTACACATGAGGGGCTCCCCATACATCTGCACACATGAGGGGCTCCCCATACATCTGTACACATGAGGGGCTCCCCATACATCTGTACACAAGAGGGGCTCCCCATACATCTGTACACATGAGGGGTTCTCCATACATCTGCACACATGAGGGGCTCCCCATACATCTGTACACATGAGGGGCTCCCCATACATCTGTACACATGAGGGGCTCCCCATACATCTGTACACATGAGGGGTTCCCCATACATCTGCACACATGAGGGGCTCCCCATACATCTGCACACATGAGAGGCTCCTCATACATCTGCACACATGAGGGGTCCCCCCCATACATCTGCACACATGAGGGGTTCTCCATACATCTGTACACATGAGGGGTTCTCCATACATCTGTACACATGAGGGGTTCTCCATACATCTGTACACATGAGGGGTTCTCCATACATCTGTACACATGAGGGGTTCCCCATACATCTGTACACATGAGGGGTTCTCCATACATCTGTAAACATGAGGGGTTCCCCATACATCTGTAAACATGAGGGGTTCCCCATACATCTGTACACATGAGGGGTTCTCCATACATCTGTACACATGAGGGGTTCTCCATACATCTGTAAACATGAGGGGTTCCCCATACATCTGTACACATGAGGGGTTCTCCATACATCTGTACACATGAGGGGTTCTCCATACATCTGTAAACATGAGGGGTTCCCCATACATCTGTACACATGAGGGGTTCTCCATACATCTGTAAACATGAGGGGTTCCCCATACATCTGCACACATGAGGGGTTCCCCATACATCTGCACACATGAGGGGTTCCCCATACATCTGCACACATGAGGGGTCCCCCCATACATCTGCACACATGAGGGGCTCCCCATACATCTGCACACATGAGGGGCTCCTCATACATCTGCACACATGAGGGGTCCCCCCCCATACATCTGCACACATGAGGGGTTCTCCATACATCTGTACACATGAGGGGTTCTCCATACATCTGTACACATGAGGGGTTCTCCATACATCTGTACACATGAGGGGCTCCCCATACATCTGTACACATGAGGGGTTCTCCATACATCTGTACACATGAGGGGCTCCCCCATACATCTGTACCCATGAGGGGTTCCCCATACATCTGTACACATGAGGGGTTCCCCATACATCTGTACCCATGAGGGGTTCCCCATACATCTGTACCCATGAGGGGTTCCCCATACATCTGTACATATGAGGGGTTCCCCATACACCTGTACCCATGAGGGGTTCCCCATACACCTGTACCCATGAGGGGCTCCCCATACACCTGTACCCATGAGGGGTTCCCCATACATCTGCACACATGAGGGGCTCCCCATACATCTGCACACATGAGGGGTTCCCCATACATCTGCACACATGATGGGTTCCCCATACATTTGCACACATGAGGGGTTCCCCATACATCTGCACACATGAGGGGTTCCCCATACATCTGCACACATGAGGGGTTCCCCATACATCTGCACACATGAGGGGTTCCCCATACATCTGCACACATGAGGGGTTCCCCATACATCTGCACACATGAGGGGTTCCCCATACATCTGCACACATGAGGGGTTCCCCTATACATCTGTACACATGAGGGGTTCCCCATACATCTGCACACATGAGGGGTTCCCCATACATCTGCACACATGAGGGGTTCCCCATACATCTGCACACATGAGGGGTTCCCCATACATCTGCACACATGAGGGGTTCCCCATACATCTGCACACATGAGGGGTTCCCCATACATCTGCACACATGAGGGGTTCCCCATACATCTGCACACATGAGGGGCTCCCCATACATCTGTACCCATGAGGGGTTCCCCATACATCTGTACACATGAGGGGTTCCCCATACATCTGTACACATGAGGGGTTCCCCATACATCTGTACCCATGAGGGGTTCCCCATACATCTGCACACATGAGGGGTTCCCCATACATCTGCACACATGAGGGGTTCCCCATACATCTGCACACATGAGGGGCTCCCCATACATCTGTACCCATGAGGGGTTCCCCATACATCTGTACACATGAGGGGTTCCCCATACATCTGTACACATGAGGGGTTCCCCATACATCTGTACCCATGAGGGGTTCCCCATACATCTGTACACATGAGGGGTTCCCCATACATCTGCACACATGAGGGGTTCCCCATACATCTGCACACATGAGGGGTTCCCCATACATCTGCACACATGAGGGGTTCCCCATACATCTGCACACATGAGGGGTTCCCCATACATCTGTACCCATGAGGGGTTCCCCATACATCTGTACACATGAGGGGTTCCCCATACATCTGCACACATGAGGGGTTCCCCATACATCTGCACACATTTGTTACATTGTGTATAAATAGATACAAATTAACACACAGGACAGATTGTTATAAAGTGTTCCAGCAGATCGATCCTCAAATCCGCCTTCTACCTACCCGCCCCGAATGGGATGTGGGCCTCGTTCTTCACAAACTTGCCGTTTTCATCCAGGAAACGATCGGGATCAAACTTTTCTGGTTTATCCCAATATTTCTTATCATAGAGAGCTGAGTGCAAGAAAGTGACGATCTGCGTGTCCTGAGAAGACATGGAACTGTATTATTAGTGTCTGTATAGCTCAGACATATACCGCAGCGCTGTACAGAGAACACTGAGCCAATCACATCAGTCTCTGTACAGAGGAGCTTACACTCTAATGTCCGCTCCCCCCCACATCAGTCTCTGTACCAGAGGAGCTTACACTCTAATGCCCCCCCCACAGTCACTTCAGTCTCTGTACAGAGGAGCTTGCACTCTAATGCCCCCCCCCCCCACAGTCACATCAGTCTCTGTATAGAGGAGCTTACACTCTAATGTCACCTCCCCCCCACAGTCACATGAGTCTCTGTACAGAGGAGCTTACACTCTAATGTTCCCCCCTCCCCCCCCACATCAGTCTCTGTACCAGAGGAGCTTACACTCTAATGCCCCCCCCCCCCCCCCACAGTCACATCAGTCTCTGTACCAGAGGAGCTTACACTCTAATGCCCCCCCCCCACAGTCACTTCAGTCTCTGTACAGAGGAGCTTGCACTCTAATGTCCCCCCCCCCCCCCCACAGTCACATCAGTCTCTGTACAGAGGAGCTTACACTCTAATGTCCCCTCCCCCCACAGTCACATCAGTCTCTGTACAGAGGAGCTTACACTCTAATGTCCCCTCCCCCCACAGTCACATCAGTCTCTGTACAGAGGAGCTTACACTCTAATGTTCCCCCCTCCCCCCCACATCAGTCTCTGTACCAGAGGAGCTTACACTCTAATGCCCCCCCACCCCCACAGTCACATCAGTCTCTGTACAGAGGAGCTTACACTCTAATGTTCCCCCCTCCCCCCCACATCAGTCTCTGTACCAGAGGAGCTTACACTCTAATGCCCCCCCACCCCCACAGTCACATCAGTCTCTGTACCAGAGGAGCTTACACTCTAATGCCCCCCCCCCACAGTCACTTCAGTCTCTGTACAGAGGAGCTTGCACTCTAATGTCCCCCCCCCCACAGTCACATCAGTCTCTGTACAGAGGAGCTTACACTCTAATGTCCCCTCCCCCCACAGTCACATCAGTCTCTGTACAGAGGAGCTTACACTCTAATGTTCCCCCCTCCCCCCCACATCAGTCTCTGTACCAGAGGAGCTTACACTCTAATGCCCCCCCACCCCCACAGTCACATCAGTCTCTGTACCAGAGGAGCTTACACTCTAATGTCCCCTCCCCCCACAGTCACATCAGTCTCTGTACAGAGGAGCTTACACTCTAATGTCCCCTCCCCCCCACAGTCACATCAGTCTCTGTACAGAGGAGCTTACACTCTAATGTCCCCTCCCCCCACAGTCACATCAGTCTCTGTACAGAGGAGCTTACACTCTAATGTCCCCTCCCCCCCACAGTCACATCAGTCTCTGTACAGAGGAGCTTACACTCTAATGTCCCCTCCCCCAGTCACATCAGTCTCTGTACAGAGGAGGGTAGATCTTTGTACCTTTGGAATGGTGTAGCCTCTGAACTTGAATTCCTGCAGAGCGGCGTGCGGCAGACCGTTTGGCACCACACTGGCGTATCTCTGCGCCTCGTGGATCACGGCGTCGGTGTACGGTAAGGAGAGGCGGTGCTCCAGGGACGGGCATTTCTCTGCGCCGATAACGTTCTCAATTTCAGCCTGAACCTTCTCTGCAAAAAGAAGCCACACCCATCAGGACATCACCTCCAGGAACCAACCGCGCATGAAAGGGGACCTAGCATCTCTGTGTGGGAGCTTCCTGTAATAAAGACCGCCCACTGCTCCTTGTGCAGGGTGGCTGGTCTTGTCTCCGCCCCCTCCTGTAGTTTTCTGCAGTGGGTGGAGCCTGATGGCCCCTCCCACAACTCTACTCTCTCTCTTTGTGCAGGGTGACTGGTCTTGTCTCCACCCCCTCCCATGATTTTCTGCAGGTAGCCTGTAGTGGCCCCTCCCACATCTCTACTCTCTCTCTTTGTGCAGGATGACTTGTCTTGTCTCCGCCCCCTCCTGTTGTTTTCTGTAGTGGGTGGAGCCTGCTGGGCCCCTCCCACAGCTCTGCTCTCTCTCCTTGTGCAATGTGGTGCGTTGTCTCCCCCCCCTGTAGTTTTCTGCAGGTGGTCTGTAGTGGGTGGAGCCTGATGGCCCCTCCCACAACTCTACTCTCTCTCTCTTTGTGCAGGGTGGCTGCTCTTGTCTCCTCCCCCTCCCATAGTTTTATGCAGACAACCTGTGGGGGTGGAGCTGCTGGGCCCCTCCCACAACTCTACACTCTCTGTCTCTTTGTGCAGGGTGGCTGGTCTTGTCTCCGCCCCTCCCATAGTATTCTGCAGGTAGCCTATAGTGGGTGGAGCCTGCTGGGCCCCTCCCACAACTCTACCTACTTTTTGTTTAGGGTGGCTGGTCTTGTCTCCGCCCCTCCCATATGTTTTCTGCAGGCAGCCTGTGGGGGTGGAGCTGCTGGGCCCCTCCCACAGCTCGGCACAGTGATGATGTCACCGCTACTTTTACAAGGTAACATCTGGGTTGCAAACACATCTGGCGCACACAAAATGTTTCATAAGCCCCTTTCCTAAAACGATTGGGGGCTCCGTAAATATAAATACAATCCTTACTCTGGATTTCGGGATATTCCATCATAAACTTCAGCAGCCATCGGAGGGTGGAGGCCGTGGTGCCGGTCCCGGCAATGAAAAGGTTGAAGGTCGTCATCGTCAGGCTCTCAATGGTAAAATGGGACGCCGGGTTATCCGCTTCCTGGGGGGGGGAGGGGGACAACAGAACAACATGAGACCCAACTGGCCATATCTAACCTCTTCCTGCCAGCATCACACATATGGTGGGCACAGCCGGTGACGGAACGCGCCCGCAGGGTGGCCCGGCCCAGCAAGAGAAGCTATGTGGGAGGAGTCATATCACATCAGCTGCAATCTGCCCTCCATTCAGTGGGTGGCGCTGTGCCATTGGAGTCCAGGACAGGACAACTGTGCAAGACAGAGGCCGGTTGGTGAAAGACGCTCAAAGCTTTCTAAGAGGGCTTCAGGGTAGAGACCACTCTCCCACCCAGGGCCGCCATCAGGGGGGTACAGGCAGTACACCTGTAAGGGGCCCGGAGGTCTGCAGTGCCCAGGACGGCAACCCCCCCTTTTTTTTTATAACAACATTTTTTTTTTATATATATTTTTATTTTTATTAAAGGGCCCAGAGGTACCCAGGGGATCAGATGGCCACAACCCTTTTTTTATATATTTAAAAAAAATTAAAAAAAAATGTTTTCTTTTTTTCTTTTTATTAAAGGGCCCAGAGGTACCCAGGGGCCCAGATGGCCACAATCCTTTTTTTTTTTTTTTTATATATATATATATATATATATATATATAAAAAAATAAAAATGTTTTTATATTTTTTTTTATGTATTTTTTCTATTTATTAAAGGGCCCAGAGGTACCCAATGCCCCGGATGGCAACCCCCCCCTTTTATTATATATATATATAAACATTTTTTTAATTTTTTTTATTAGGGGCCCAGAGGTTTTCATTTTTTTTATATATATTTTAAAAATGTTTTTGTTTTTATTAAAGGGCCCAGGGTCCCCAGATGGCAACCCCACCACCTTTTTTTAAAAAAAATGTTTTGTATAAAAACATTTTCTTATATATATTTTTTAATTTTTATTAAAGGGCCTAGAGGTCCTCAGGGCCACGGATGGCTACCCCCCATTTTTTTTTAATATAATTTTTTATTTTATATATTTTTTTCCCAGCACCCCCCCCCCACTTCTCAATTCATGTCCCCCCCCCCCGGTTCTCAATTTTCTAAATTAACGACGACACCCCCTTGCTTCTCAATTCGCGGCAGCTCCCTCGCTTCTCAATTTGAGGCGGCTGCACTCCCCCCTTTTCCCCGGGTTCTCTGCTCCAGGGGGCCCATGCCTGAAGCTGTGTAAGGGGCCCCATAATTCCTGGTAGCGGCCGCCCTGCTCCCACCCCAAGAGAAGACGTGTTTTTGGGGTATTACCTCGTCTATTTTATTTAGGAAGGAGTCCACAAAGTCTCGCGGGCAGTTGGGGTCTCGGGTTTTCACGTGAGCTTTGATGAGGTTGCCCAGGAATTCCTGCAGCATGGTGCCGTTCAGGAAGATCTTGTTGTGTTCACCTGGAAGCCACCTGAGAATTTCGGGGAAAGCGTTGTAGAGCTGGGAAATGAAAAATAGGAGACATCTTAGAAGCTTCAAATCTTCTCGCAACAAGTCGAAACAAGTCGGCAACATAGTACGGCTCATTAAACCTTTAAAGTGGGCGGAAAACCCAACCGGAATGGTATTTTGTTTGCTCTGTTGTGTCATAAGCACCTGTAGACACTCTACTGATCACGCCCACTTTCAACCACAAACCCTAAAATCACACCCCCATTTGTAGCCACACCCACAAAATCAAGCTCCCATTTTTAACACCCTCATAGAATTGGTGAGACATTTAAAGTATAAAGACAATCACATTTCTAGAAGTGCATGCATTGTAAGGAGAGGTGCCTTGAGGATAATTTAAAGTTAACATTACAGTTCTACAAGTACAGTTGTAATACTATATACCGCAACTACTATATATGGGTGCATCCAAAAAGAGGGGGAACCTCAAATCGGAGTTTAACGCCACAGTAAATAATGGGAATGTAAAGAAACAATCTTTAATGGAAAAATAGACACATACATGGTATACAAAGGAACATAAAAAGCTATTTAAAAAATCATAAATCATACACATAGAATACATAGTATATGATGTGAGCCCAAGTGCATCAACGCATTTCGCCGTTAGGCTTCTTCAGGATTCGGTAATTGCAAGACCAAGGAAACGGGTCTCGCTATCTTGGAAGACAGTCAGTCTTGATCAGCTAATAGCTAAAGAAGATTTATCCAATAAAGGAAAAGGAGTCGGCTCACAGAGAGAGAGCGCAATTCATACAACATGGAGTCAATTTGGGAATTCGAAAACTCGTAAATTCGTAAATTCGAAAATGAGTAATTCCGAAAATTAGAAAATTTTCAAATTCAGAATTTTTGAATTTACGATTTTCGAATTTCTGAAATCTCAAATTTTTAAATTTCCGAAATTCTGAATTTTCCAAATTTTCCAAATTTACGAAATGTGAAAGTTCGGAATTCGGAAATTAGAAATCTTGGAAATCCGATCATTCGAAAATTTTGAAATGTAAACATTCGGAAAATTCTGAATTAACCAATTTGTCAAAACTCGTTAAACAAGTTCGGAACTAAACGAATTGCACCTGTCTACAAAACAGGGACTGTCCCTGGAAAACCGGGACGTATGGTACCCATATATTATAGAGTGACAACTCTCATCCTGTCATATGGTCTTCTAAAAGAGACTAGAGGTGGCCATTTTGAACCCTGTAACGGCATAGGCCACTGTTGGTACCATCAACCAATGGCAATGCTTCCCGATTCACAATACACAGACCCAAAGAAATGTCACCCAGTTTGGGTTTACTGCTCCAGCTCACCTGGAAGCCTCGTCTGCCCAAGAAGCTCAAGTTTTCGAGGATCATATTATGCAAGGTCTGGAAAGTCTTGTCTTCTGTATCAAAGCGATCTCCAAACACGATGGAACAGATAACATTGGACACGGCAGCGGTGAGCTCAGGGCCCGGGTTGAAAGGTTTCCCTAGTAAGGAACATGAAATAAGGTCTTAAAGTGAAATTGTCTCTGAATATATGGCAACGGCAGTAGGAATTCCCCTTGTCAGGTTTCTAGCACAGGCTGGAAAAAGAAGACTAACTTCTGAGCAGCTGGTATGGACAACACCAACTTTTTTTATTTTCTCCTGGACCTCATCAGTCCACCCCTTGTGTATAGTTTGCGTTTTAGGACAAACCTCCATGGTCCTCCTTATAGCCCCTTCACACATTAGTTATGGGTCAATTGTCATCCTCATGTGCACCAAGCAGGTGAAGTGGGTCAGGTGTCCCTGCCTTGAGTCTAGTGGGCCAAGTAAGTCAGGTATTTATACAGTGAAGTGGGTGAGGTGTATCTTGAGTCAAGTGGGCTAGGTGAGTCGGTTGTTCCTACAGTCAATTGGGTGGTTGATGTGTCTCCTGAGTCAAGTGGGACAGGTGAGTCAAGTATTCTTATAGTCAATAGATCAAGTGGGTGAGATGAATCTTGAGTCAGGTGGGCCAAGAAAATCTGGTGTTCCTACAGTCAAGTGGGTGATGTGTCTCCGGAGTCAAGTGGGCCAGATGAGTTGGGTGTTCCTACAGTCAAGTGGGTGAGGTGTATCTTGAGTCATGTGGACCAGGTGAGTCGGGTGTACCTACAATCAAGTGGGTGAAGTGTCTCCCAAGTCAAGTGGGCCAGGTGAGTCAGGTGTTCTTATAGTCAAGTAGGTGAGATGTATCTTGAGTCAGGTGGGCCGAGTAAATCGGGTGTTCCTACACTTAAGTGGGTGAGGTGTCTGTTGAGTCAATTGGGCCAGGGAAGACAGGTGTTTAGACAGTCAAGTGGGTAAAGTCTCCCTTGAGTCAACTTGGTCATGTGAGTCAAGTGTTCCTACAGTCAAGTGGGTTAGTAGCCTCTTGAGTCAAATGGGCCACGTAAGTCAGGGGTTTCAACAGTTAAGAGGGCACATGACTTGGCAGACTTAACTCAAGAGACACCCCGTCTCTTGAGTTAAGTGTGCCAAGTCAGGTGGTGCTACAGTCAGATAGTTCAGATGTATGCATGAAGGAGATACAAGGTAGACAAGAGTCCTAAAATACGCATAGTACTTGTGTTTGGCCTTAGCCATGTCTATCACACACCTGGGTGTGAATCAAAAAGTCCATTACCATTTTTTGATCTGAAGAAGTCCACCAGAAACTTGGCCTCTTCAGTCACTCGTTCTTCAATGCTCCTCTTTCCCATCCCAAAGTTCCTCAGGGTGGTCAGGGAGAACTTTCTTTGTTGATGCCAGTGAGGTCCATTGGAGAAGACCACTCCTGAAATGAAGCATAGGTAATTACTTAACTGAGAAAGCAAATGGGGACATTTACAGCTCTTAGATGTACAGCAACATTCTCCACATAGCAGACCAGGCAGCACCTATTGAGATTCAGCCAATCGGAATGTCTCCCTCTTGTTGCCCAATCTTCCATTGATTCCTTGGTACGGACCTCTGGCCCATGCTCTGGCTGATCGATATTTGTCTACCAAGTCCGCAACCAGCTCCACCCTCTATACTGTTACTCGCAGTACACCTACCTGTTCCAGACTTACTTTTCTGGTTTCTTCCCGTCTCTTGGTCATTCAATTTTTGTGGGGTAGACCTTGAGGTCATGACCCAGAGTCAGCATAATGCAGCAAAGCTCAACAGTCTCATGAGGGGTCCCTGGAGAGTACTGACTGGTAACACTACTGCCTACTCTCTGTTCTGTTCCAAATGCCACTTATTTCATTGGCATGCCTCTTTAGACTCTATGGGCCAGATTCAGGTAGATGAGAGTATCTTTCCTCTGGAGTAACGCTTCTCATTTACGTTACTCTGAAGACCCTTTCAGCGCAAGTCCTGTAATTCACATAGCAGTTGCGCGTAAACTTGCGCCAGAGTAACGATAATGCGCTGGCGCAACCCGACGCAAGTGAAACTGGGTGTGATCATATGTAAATGATGGGCGGAGCCCAGCGCAGAGGCTTACGTTCAGCGCATCATCCACGGAGCATGCGCAGTGAGTGCGGCTCCACTCGCCCCCTTGTGCGCATGCTCACAACTTCCGTCGGCACCACTTCCTGGGAAACGTCAGCGCAATGCGTTCCGCTGGGCGCTTAAAAGCGCTGGCGGAAACGCCATTCCGGCGCAAAAGTAGTTCCATTTCCCCCCACCCCAGGGAAGATACTTTTGCCCTGTAATGGCTGCTCCCGCTGCCCCCAGAGAGAGGAGGAACCTAAATTATAATGCCCAGGAGGTCACAGTGATAATATCGGCTATGGAGGCATTTAATGATTTTCTCCATGGTAAAAAAAGCAGGAAGACCAGCCGGGAGAGAAAGCAGGCCATCCTGGACACCATAGCTGCCAGGGTCAATGTGCTGGGGTACTCCACCCGGAGTGCTTCAGACATTCGAAAAAAAATCAATGACCTGCGGCGCAAGGTGAGGGGCAAGGTGTCCACCATTAGGAGCCATGAGAGGGGCACAGGTGGTGGTCCCCCATGTCCTGTCACCCTGACCGCGGAGGAGGAGGTGGTCGCCCGCTGCCTGGACAGGGAGCAGTTGGAGGGGGTCCCAGGCTATGATTCCGTAGAGGAAGGCTCCAGGACAGGTAAGTGATTTTTACCCCCTTTTTGGTGTGTTGCATGTGGGGCGGGGGTGGGTACATGTGCCAAGTGTGTGGGACCACCAACATGTGTCTGCTTTGTGTCATCCACAGATGACGGTGCTGGGCCATCTCGTGCCGGCCAGTCCACCCCAACCCCCCAACGGGATGCTGAAGACGAGGCCCTGGGTGCTGGAGACACCGAGGTGGAGGAGGAGAGTGCCCACACCACTTCAGCAGAGGTGGTTGTGGAGGAGCCTGTCCCTGAACAGGAGTTCATTTTAATGTTGGAGGAGTCCTCCTCCTCTGCAGGGCCCTCTGTGATCCCCTCCCCCATCCTAGGTAGCCCCTCAAGGGCGACTCCATCCCCACGGGGACAACCTTCCTCTGCCCCCAGGAAGGCCACCCGGAAGACCAGGGGGGTGTGTGATTTGGTCGAAGACCAGGTGCTTTTGGACCACGCGAAACAGACCCAGCAAATGGGGGAGATGGCTGGCCACCTAGACAGGGTCGCAGACAGCCTGGGCTCTATGTCACAGCTGCCCAGTCGCGTGCAGGGCGTTGTGACCAGCCTGGGGGAGGTGCAGGCTGATATCCGGCACTTGACAGCAGCTGTTCGAGACAACACTGCTGCCATTCGGGAAGAGGGGAGGCAGCGGCAACGTGACCAGCGGCATCAGATCACCCGCCAGCTGAGGATGCAGGCCCAAACAAATTTGTATCTGAGCCGTATCGCTGTGGCATTGGAGGGCATGCAGCCAACAGCTCCCAGGAGTGGCCCACCCGGGGATCAGCCTCCTCCTGATGCCCCCCCACCACCACCACCACCCACTCCCTCCAGGCAGATGAGGAGCCCGAGAGTGCCCCCAAGGAGGAGCCCCCGTCATCCCAGATGAGGGTTTTTTGTTTTTTTGGTTGTTATATATTTTTGTTTATACTCAGGACATGAGTTTATTTATTTTATTTATTATTATTGTTTATACTCAGGACATGAGTTTATTTATTTTATTTATTATTATTGTTTATACTCAGGACATGAGTTTTTGTTAATTTTTTTGGTTCTCAGGTTATGAGATTTTATTTTTATTTTTTGATACTGCACACGTTGCAGTGTGAATGGTGTGTGAATGTGAGAGGGTGGCACTCCTGAAAGTAAGGGGTGTCACCCTCGGCCGTGGTGGTGAAGTTAACCCCACGGCTGAATGAATGACGTGTGAAAGGTGTGTGAATGGACAGTGACATCATTGGGGCCTTGACGCGGCGTTACTGCTCCCAACTCCTACATGCTGGACTTGGGCTAATCCAATGCGATGTGCATGTGATGTGTGTGATCTAGGGACATCAGTGGTGTACATGCGTGCACTGTCTGTGTTAGTAATGTTTTGGTTTAGTGTCCAAAGATGCCTACGGCGAGGACCCTCCTGACTGCTCTTCCATCAGCAGACTGGGTGTCCTCTGGCAGGTGGGGACTGTGTGGGTCGGGGGTCAGGTCATCACGTATGTCAATCTGCAGGCCTTTTCTCATAGCAAAGTTGTGCAGAATACAACATGCAGCGATGATCTGACACACGAAGGTAGGGGAATACAATAGGGTCCCCCCAGACTTATCCAGGCATCGGAAACGGGACTTCAGGAGCCCAAATGTTTGCTCAACCACTGCACGGGTTTTGATGTGTGCTTCATTGTATTTTCTCTCTCCTCTGGTTTGGGGGTTCCGGAAAGGAGTCATTAGATGGGGTCCCAGTGCATATGCAGAGTCACCTGTAAGGTAAAAGACAGGAGAATGTTAGTCATGCATGTGCGACTTCTGTTGTGCATGACGGGAGGGGATAGTCATGCCTGACTCCCATGTCACTCACCAACCAGCCAGCTGTCCCCATACATGTTCTGTTCGAATTCTGCTGGGATGGGACTCTGACGGTATATGAAGCTGTCATGGCTGGACCCGGGGTGTTTGGCACGGACGTGCCATATGAGGCGTTGGGCATCGGCTATCACCTGTACGTTGATGGAATGCCAATGCTTCCGATTGCGGTATATGTGCTCTGTGGCACTGGGGGGCTGGAGTGCCACATGTGTGCAATCAATGGCCCCGATGGTGCGTGGGAATCTGGCAATGTTGTAGAAATCTGTCATTGCCTTCAGCCGCAGCTCCT
Source organism: Rana kukunoris (assembly GCA_029574335.1). Classification (NCBI taxonomy): domain Eukaryota; kingdom Metazoa; phylum Chordata; class Amphibia; order Anura; family Ranidae; genus Rana; species Rana kukunoris. Next base: position 156,537,767 of record CM056060.1, read on the forward strand.
CAGTGGTGGGTCTGATGAACTGGTTGGACATGCGTCTGAGGATTGCAGGGACAACCTGGTGCACACATCTGCTCATGGAGGACTGTGACATCCCAGCCACCACTCCACTTGTACGCTGGAATGATCCACTGGCAAGGAAATGAAGTGTTGCCAGGACCTTCACCAGTGGCTGCACTGCTTGTGATCGGTGTGTTGGGCTGGTGATGTCCTCCTGCAGGGTTGTGGTTAGTTCAAGTATTACATCAGGGCTGAATCTGAAGAGGCGATACACCTCCTCATCCCCCATGCCAAAGAGGTTCATACGAGTGCGGTATATCCTCTCACGTGCCCGCCTCCTCCGTAGCGAGGGACCCAGTACTAGTCTTAGGACCACGAGTGCCCCTGGCATGTTGGCACACAGAGGTTTTGTTCTTGCTAGTGTTGTTGTTCAGCTTGCTAGTTTCGTCGGTAACGCTGCTGTAGCTGCTCTCCTGCTGACCTGTGACCGTCTGGAGTAAAGATAAAGCAGCCTTTTGTAGAAATAACTTTGCGCCGGACGGACCAGATACGCGCGGCGCATGTAGCCAGCGTATGGTGCTAATCCGATCGTGAATTGGGAAAAATCCCTCATTTGCATATTTGCAGGGGAAATCAATAGGCGCGACTGATGCGCCCAGCGAAAATAAGCGCTGACGATACTCTGGCGTCGGAACGTTCCGCCGGTCGCAAATGACCCGTTATTGGGCGCATCTAGTTTGGTGGGTACGGGCACATAGAAAAGACGGCGCATCATCACAGTTACGCGGCGCATATCCAAATACTCCAGCGCAAGTGTTCGTGAATCTGGCCCTATATGGGAGTCTATATGGGATTTATGGTCACCTGCTGACTTGGTACCATCCACAGGCAGCTTAACTCATCAATAAGACACAGTTGACTGAAGCTGAATACAACACAATTGCATTACAGAGGATGCTTTTGCAATCTTTTGAGGTATACTGTAAAAGTAGATGCGTTTTCCCAAACCCAAGCTTTGCAAAGTACTAACACCATGTCAGGTCACCTGTGGCCAGATGACAAGTGCACCCTGTTGGAGTCAGGGGTGCACCACAAGGTAGTAAACCCTATAGCAGACTGGTGTGGATGGACCACAGAGTGGATATGGAGGAGAGGTTTGCTGGAGCACAAACAGGGATCCTATAGGAAGCTTAAGACAAAGATTCCCCAGGACGCGGAGATAAGATCCAGTTGGTATTCACCGGAGCCTCTAGTGGTGAGGATGGCCTTCGCTGCAACTTGATCCAAGTCGCGGCCACTGGAGTCCCCTAGGTCATGCTCCGTAAGGGAGAGAAGGGAAGCAGCCACTCAAGACACAAGGGATAGTGAAGGGTAAGACGAGGTTGGGGCAACAAGCAGACAAGGATAACCAAGGGACAGGCCAAGGGTCAGGGTCACAGGCAAACAGAAGCAGTGGGAGACAAGTCGGAGACGAGTTCCTGGGGTGGAGCCATACAGGGAGGAGAGATGATAAAGGCAGCCAGATAAGAGAGTCAGGCCTCTAATGAACACATGGAGAGAAAGGTAAGCTGCCAGACATACTGCATATCCATGACACACCGACAGAGGCAACCTGAAAGAAACAAGGCTGGTCTAGCTGGGCCTGAACTAACTAGCACAAAAAAGGAGGGAAGGACAGAAGGAGAGCTCAAATCACACAAGTAAACAAGTTGTACTGGCCTGAAACTTTTACTAGATATGTGGTTTTGCGGCCCAGGAACTTGGATTTGTCTTCCAAGAATCCCAAAAAATTGCAACTACGACCCATTGCCCGCGTCTCGTATTCCTAGTTACCTTTTCTTCTGGCGATTCGCGCAAACACAGGAAGAATGGCTCTTCCGCTGAAATCCTCCGCTTGTCCCAGCAGGGCCTCCTTGAGTGCGTCGTATCCATACAGAACAACCGTCGGGTTCCGCCCAAAGTAGACGGTGTAAACGCCCCCGTACTTCTCTCCAAGCTGGCACAGAGAGGGAAAGAAAAGATCTGTTATCAGGATTTGGTGGCAAAGTCCTGGTGACTAATTTATAATCAAACACAACCTGGCAGCTGCCCGTTCCTGATTGTACGAGTGGCGCCTAACACAACATTCACAATTCTTATTTTTGTGCAAGAGCCAATAGGAAAAACAAGATACCGGCAACCACAAGAGGCACGGCCACCTACCCAACATGAAAGCCATGGTGAAGGCTAAACTAGAAAAGACACCCCAGTGGTATTTGTGGCTTGGGTACCCAAAGGAGAATCGTCTCAGGGAATTTTTGGAAAGTAGTGCCCCACTAGAACATCCACTCTCAACCAGGGTTCCCGTAAAACCCGAAGGTGTCTCCAGATGTTTCTAGGGGTTCCTTGAGCTGTGTCTGATTGACGTTATATTTAAGGGTACCTGCATAGTTCCCAAACCAACGACACTTGGCAGGGCCAGCAGCATGATGCTAGAGGTCTTTTTAGCTGTCTGTAAGGTTGGCATTTTTCCAATTTATCACCAACATAAGGGGCATTTTTATCACCCACCCCCAATGGTTTGGTTTTAGAAGGGACCATGAGATCTGCAAATTGTTTTCAGGGTTCTGATGGGGTAAAAATGTGGACAAAGGTTACACTAAATTAACCTTTGTCCACCAGAATTTTGTGGAACCCTAGGGTTCCTCCACAGGTTGGCAAGGGTTCTTTGAGTGAAAAAGGGATGGCAGACTGATCTCCTGCCTATACTGGACAGCAATGGGCACTTATACACTGAAAACCAATGTACAGGGGTAATTTCTACATCAACCACCAATGGAAGGGGTCACACTCACTTCTACTGTACACTGGCCACCAATGGAAGGGGTCACTTCTACACTGCCCCCCTTATTTAAGGGGTCACTTCTACACTGGCCACCAATGGAAGGGATCACTTCTACACTGCCCCCCTTATTTAAGGGGTCACTTCTACACTGGTCACCAATGGAAGGGGTCACTTCTACACTGCCCCCCTTATCTAAGGTGTCACTTCTACACTGGCCACTAATGGAAGGGGTCACTGCTACACTGCCCCCCTTATCTAAGGGGTCACTTCTACACTAGTCACCAATGGAAGGGGTCACTGCTACACTGCCCCCCTTATCTAAGGGGTCACTTCTACACTGTTCACCAATGGAAGGGTCACTTTTCGCTTGCCACCAATGGAAGGGGTCACCTCTACACTGGCCCCCAATGTTAGGGTTTCCTTCTACACTAACCACCAATTTAAGGGGTCACTCCTACACTGGCCACCAAAGGAACGAGTCACTTCCACACTGGCCACCAAAGAAAGGGGTCACTTCCACACTGGCCACCAAAACAAGGAGTCACTTCCACACTGGCCAGCAAAGGAAGGAGTCACTTCTACACTGGCCACCAAAACAAGGAGTCACTTCCACACTGGCCACCAAAGGAACGAGTCACTTCCACACTGGCCACCAAAGAAAGGGGTCACTTCCACACTGGCCACCAAAACAAGGAGTCACTTCCACACTGGCCAGCAAAGGAAGGAGTCACTTCTACTCTGGCCACCAGTGTAAGGGTTCATTCACTTCCACAATGTAAGAGGTGACTTCTACACTGACTACCAATGGAAGGGGTCACTTTTACACTGAGGAGTCAGGACCAATATAACGGGTCACTTCTACACTATGGACCGATGTAAGAGGTCACTTTTACACTGACCACCAATGGAGGTGGGGTCATTCCTACACTGACCACCAATGGAAGGGCTCATGTCTACAATGCTCCTTCCCTCCTTCATGGGCTCAAACATGCACAGTCATCCTATGTGAACATGATTGGCTGTTCAGTGATCACTTATAAGAATGATCAATCAGTGACCAGATTGCCCATGTACGGCTGGCCACCTTCTGGCATCCATAGTACCCTTAAAGTCCTTTATTCGATAATAAGAAATAAATTGCCTGTATGTCAATGCATTTTGAATAGAAGCCCCCTTCTTCTCTATGTGTGTTTTAAAGGGGAACAATAAGCCCCCCCCCCCCAGATGCAAAGGGGCCCCTAAAGCTTTCCCCTTTCACCTTTTTTTCTAACAGAGATTGATGTTTCCTTAGATGGACATTCAGCTCTGGATCTCCACTGACAGATCCTGTTTTTCCTGTATCTCCGATCCCTTGTACACACCGGGGTCAGCGCCAAGCCGAGTTACACCCAGGATTATCACCCTATAATAAAGTGAATGTGCGGCTGCCCAGATGGTAACGATTATTTCCTTTTATTACACTTTTTTATTTCATAGCAAAGAGATGCATCTCCATATGTCGTTCGACCTCCATTTCTGCAATTTTTACCTTTTTTTGTCTATGCGCTTTCCACCCAGGGATATTAAAGCGGAGCTCCACCCATCCCGCTCTGATGCCACATTTGGCACCATGTGATGGGAGAAGGGGGGGGGGGGTAGCAGGTACCTGGTTTTGACATGTACCCACTCCCACTTCCTGCTTGTTCACGCCGCAGCCGGGCCATTGAGACAGCGCAGAGCAATTCACGCATGCGCGGTAGGAAACCAGCTGTGAACCCACGAGGCTTCACTGCTGATTTCCTTTACCCAAGAATCGGGTCAGGTGAGGACACCGCGGGACCCCTGGACAGGTAAGGGCGCCGGACGCATGGTTTCCAGTGTTTTCTTTTTTGTTTGTTTTGTAGAAGCAGGTGATTGGAGCCTGAGGTTCTAATTGACTTCAAAAGAGGGTGGGCTCGCTATTCGCTAATTTCACACATCTGGGTGGGTTCAGGGCGCAGTGCTCTGCGCCCCCCCCCCCGAGCCCACCCAGTTGTGTGACATTAGCGAAGTAATATTCGCTATTAGTCTTCCTGCTTCTTCTCCTTGTCAATCAGGAAGCGGGTCCGGAGAGCTGATTTTCCAGGGAGTTTTAGGAAGTCTGATTGGCCAGGGAGGTGAAAGAACGTCCCATGCGGGGGGGGGGGGGGGTATAGGGGTGCCAGTGAGGGGGTCAGGGGCAGCTTCCAGTAGTCCTACCCCAGATCCAGCACCACCTCCTAAGGTAAGGCAATACATAGTGTCCAACCTGTCCAGGTGGGGGGGATGGAGGTGCCAGTGAGGGGGTCAGGGGCAGCTTCCAGTAGTCCTACCCCAGATCCAGCACGCACAGCGACCATGAACACTCACCGTATTTTGTTTATGATGTCCCCCTCTTGTATCACGTCCTCAGTCTCTGACCCTCTCTTGTATCACGTCCTCAGTCTCTGACCCTCTCTTGTATCACGTCCTCAGTCTCTGACCCTCTCTTGTATCACGTCCTCAGTCTCTGACCCTCTCTTGTATCACGTCCTCAGTCTCTGACCCTCTCTTGTATCACGTCCTCAGTCCCTGACCCTCTCTTGTATCACGCCCTCAGTCTCTGACCCTCTCTTGTATCACGTCCTCAGTCTCTGACCCTCTCTTGTATCACGTCCTCAGTCTCTGACCCTCTCTTGTATCACGTCCTCAGTCTCTGACCCTCTCTTGTATCACGTCCTCAGTCTCTGACCCTCTCTTGTATCACGTCCTCAGTCTCTGACCCTCTCTTGTATCACGTCCTCAGTCTCTGACCCTCTCTTGTATCACGTCCTCAGTCTCTGACCCTCTCTTGTATCACGCCCTCAGTCTCTGACCCTCTCTTGTATCACGTCCTCAGTCTCTGACCCTCTCTTGTATCACGTCCTCAGTCTCTGACCCTCTCTTGTATCACGTCCTCAGTCTCTGACCCTCTCTTGTATCAAGTCCTCAGTCTCTGACCCTCTCTTGTATCACGTCCTCAGTCTCTGACCCTCTCTTGTATCACGTCCTCAGTCTCTGACCCTCTCTTGTATCACGTCCTCAGTCTCTGACCCTCTCTTGTATCACGTCCTCAGTCTCTGACCCTCTCTTGTATCACGTCCTCAGTCTCTGACCCTCTCTTGTATCACGCCCTCAGTCTCTGACCCTCTCTTGTATCACGTCCTCAGTCTCTGACCCTCTCTTGTATCACGTCCTCAGTCTCTGACCCTCTCTTGTATCACGTCCTCAGTCTCTGACCCTCTCTTGTATCAAGTCCTCAGTCTCTGACCCTCTCTTGTATCACGTCCTCAGTCTCTGACCCTCTCTTGTATCACGTCCTCAGTCTCTGACCCTCTCTTGTATCACGTCTGCAGTCTCTGACCCTCTCTTGTATCAAGTCCTCAGTCTCTGACCCTCTCTTGTATCATGTCCTCAGTCTCTGACCCTCTCTTGTATCAGGTCTGCACTCTCTGACCCTCTCTTGTATTACGTCCGCAGTCTCTGACCATCTTCTGTATTATGTCTGCAGTCTCTGACCAACTCTAGTATCACGTCCTCAGTCTCTGACCCTCTCTTGTATCACGTCCTCAGTCTCTGACCCTCTCTTGTGTCACGTCCTTAGTCTCTGACCCTCTCTTGTATCAGGTCTGCAGTCTCTGACCCTCTCTTGTATCAGGTCTGCAGTCTCTGACCCTCTCTTGTATCAGGTCTGCAGTCTCTGACCCTCTCTTGTATCAGGTCCTCAGTCTCTGACCCTCTCTTGTATCAGGTCCTCAGTCTCTGACCCTCTCTTGTATCAGGTCCTCAGTCTCTGACCCTCTCTTGTATCAGGTCCTCAGTCTCTGACCCTCTCTTGTATCACGTCTGCACTCTCTGACCCTCTCTTGTATCACGTCTGCACTCTCTGACCCTCTCTTGTATCACGTCTGCACTCTCTGACCCTCTCTTGTATCACGTCTGCACTCTCTGACCCTCTCTTGTATCATGTCTGCACTCTCTGACCCTCTCTTGTATCATGTCTGCACTCTCTGACCCTCTCTTGTATCATGTCTGCAGTCTCTGACCCTCTCTTGTATCACGTCTGCACTCTCTGACCCTCTCTTGTATCATGTCTGCACTCTCTGACCCTCTCTTGTATCATGTCTGCACTCTCTGACCCTCTCTTGTATCATGTCTGCACTCTCTGACCCTCTCTTGTATCATGTCTGCAGTCTCTGACCCTCTCTTGTATCACGTCTGCACTCTCTGACCCTCTCTTGTATCATGTCTGCAGTCTCTGACCCTCTCTTTTATCACGTCTGCAGTCTCTGACCCTCTCCTGTACTGTGCCCGGATTAGTGCTCTGTGCACTGGATTGAACCCTTGTTGTGGCAGATTGCCCAGATTTCCAGTCTGTGCCCGTCCCGCCCTGGTGAACCGATCCTCAATAGAGAACGTTGTGATCGCTCCCGCTCTCTGCTCAGGTTCTTCTCCTCCTCCCCTCCCCCACCTCCATCACAACTTTCCTATTTACTAAAGGTGGTGATATGAGGATTAGAATCAGTCAATGATGATTGAGAGTGTGAAGTTCTTCTAGGAGACATGAATCTGACTGCCCGCCAGGTCCCGTGTCACCAGAAGGCAACTAACCGTCTCTTGCAGCCACCCTCTGATGTCGTGCCGCGGCGCATGCGCAGTAAATCACCCCGAGTACCTCTGTGCAGTTAGGATCACAGCCACCGACCACCAATGCTGAGGTGGGGCTTGTTTCAGCCAGCCACTGACCATCAGTTCTAGGGGGGTATTTTTGGGTTCAACCACTGACCACCAATGTCAGGGGGATATTTTTCAGCCAGCCACTGACCACCAATGCTAGGGGGGTATTGTTGCATTCAACCACAGACCACCAATGCTAGGGGGGTATTTTTGCATTCAACCACAGACCACCAATGATAGGTTTTTTTTTTCAGCCAACCACTGACCACCAATGTTAAGAGGGTATTTTTGCAGCCAACAACTGACCACCAATGCTAGCGAGGTATTTTTGCATTCAACCACTGACCACCAATGTTAGGGGGGGGGGGATTTTTTCAGCCATCCACAGACCACCAATAATAGTGGAGGATTTTTTCAGCCAACCACAGACCACCAATAATAGGGGGGATTTGTTCAGCCAACCACTGACCACCAATGTTAGGGGGGTATTTTTGCAGCCTACCTCAAACCATCAATGCTAGGGGGGGTATTTCTGCAGATGTTATCGCAATAGTTAGTGACTACTGTTACCCTATTAGTGACTGAGTAGTCACTGCCCCCCCCCAAGGTACCTCAAGGACCCCTGGGATATATCCCAGCCACTGACCACCAATGCTGTGTGGGCGAGGGGGGGTTGTTCCAGCCACGATCACCAATGCTGTGTGGGTGAAGGGGGGGGGGGTTTGTTCCAGCCACTGACTACCATTGCTGTGTGGGGGGGGGGTTGTTCCAGCCACTGACCACCAATGCTGTGTGGGCAAAGGGGGGTTTGTTCCAGCCACTGACCACCAATGCTGTATGGGGGCGAAGGGAGAAGTTTGTTCCAGCCACTGACCACCAATGCTGTGTGGGCTAGGACGGGGGGGTTGTCCCAGCCACTGACCACCAATGCTGTGTGGGTTTGTTCCAACCACTGACCACCAATGCTGTGTGGGTTTGTTCCAGCCACTGACCACCAATGCTGTGTGGGTTTGTTCCAGCCACTGACCACCAATGCTGTGTGGGTTTGTTCCAGCCACTGACCACCAATGCTGTGTGGGTGAAGGGGGGTTTGTTCCAGCCACTAACCACTAATGCTGTTTGGGCTAAGGGGGGGGGGGTTTGTTCCAGCCTCTGACTACCAATGCTGTGTGGGGGCCAAGGAGGGGGGTTGTTCCAGCCACTGAACACCAATGCTTTGTGGGCAAAGGGGGGGGGGTGTTTGTTACAGCCACTGACCACCAATGCTGTTTGGGCGAAGGGGGGGTTGTCCCAGCCACTGACCACCAATGCTGTTTGGGCGAAGGGGGGGGGGGTTGTCCCAGCCACTGACCACCAATGCTGTGTGGGCGAATGGGGGGGGGGGTGTAGGAGGTAAGATCGTAGTAGTTTGCATGCGTCTGCTGTGACCCCCAAACTCACCTCGGTGAAGGTGTCGTACGGAGCCACCTTGTTGATCTGGTGCAGATTGCCGATGATGGGCCACGGCGTGGGCCCCGGGGGCAGGTCACGTCTCCTTCTCCATGATGAGATGTACAGGTAAGCCAGCAGAGCCAGGAGCCCGGCCACAAGAGCGGGGAGCATGGTGTCTCCTCCCTGAGCTCACATTCCTTCCCGGCTTATTTATCCCCCGCAGCCCCTCCTCTGGGCGTGGCCTTGAGATGTGATGTCACCGCTCAGCAAGCCCAGGGGAGAGGCGCACACACACAGTTGTAAGGAAAGTAACAATGTAGCTGATATCTTGTAGCTTCCTTTCTCAGCCCGGGTTCACACCGGGACGGCAAACGCTGCGACACCGGGAGCTCATGTCGCAGGACGGGTGAAAATCAATGTCTCCCTATGGGAGTCGTCTTAACTGGTCCGACTTTGAAAATGCTCCTTGATCCTACTTCAGCCCATTGAATATTACTGAAGTCGGATGAAAGTTGGATCGCCGTCTTGCCTGATCCGACTTTGGCGTGCGATTTGTGCTCTGATAATCTTGAGGGGGAACTTCACGCCAAATTTTTAAGAAAAAACAGCATGGGTTCCCCCTCCAAGAGCATATCGGGCTCTTCAGTCTGGTATATATTTTAAGGGGAACCCCCTACGCCGAAAAAACGGTGTGGTGGTCCCCCCAAACTCCATGCCAAACCCTTATCCGAGCACGCAGCCTGGATGGTCAGGAAAGGGAGTGGGGACGAGCGAGTGCGCATGTCTTCAACATGGGGGGGTGTGTGCCCTGCGCCCCCCACCCCATAGCACCCTTTCCCCATGTTGATGAAGACAAGGGCCTCTTTCCGACAACCCTGGCCATTGGTTGTCGGGGGTCTGTGGGCGTAGGGCTTCTCTTCTTCCGATGTTGACACAACGCTCTCTCCCGCTGTAATGCCGTGTGCGCAACTACTTACATTGGCGTGGTCACCGGGTGACCCCACCCCTTATGACGTCGCCGCCCCATCATGCCCCCGGAGAGAGAGAGCGTTGTGTCAACATCGGAAGAAGAGAAGAGGGAAGAAGATGACGTAGAAGACCGGGCAAGAGCGAGCAAAAGAGTGGGCAAAAGAGCACAAGAACCCGGCAGGGCCGTCTTAAAAGCATCATGGGCCCCTGGGTAAAGTAATGCTCTGTGGCCCCTACAATGATGGCAGTGCAGGTAAACAGACATCAAGTAGGTAGGAGGTAGACTGCCTCCCCTGTGTATCTATCGCTCTCAGTGCCATCATGGGGCCCCCAATTTCGGGGCAGCGTGGGCTCAAGGACCAGCTGCTTTGGAGAAAGTTCAGGGGCCCCCCCATGCATCTGGGGCCCCCAATTTTGAGGCAGTGTGGGCTCATAGACCAGCTGCTTTGGAGAAAGTTCAGGGGCCCCCCATGCATCTGGGGCCCCTGGGCAGTGCCCATGTGTGCTCTCTCATTAAGGCAGCCCTGGAACCCGGCAGAGAAGAGCCGGAGAGCGCGAAGAAGAAGCCAGAGAGGGGAAAGAAGGTGGAAGACCCCCGGAGATGCCTAATACATTACTTTAAAAACCTGTGTAGTGTGTTTTATTTTTGACATTTTTTCCCCCCCAGGTGAATGGGTAGGGGTACCCCATACTCATTCACATAGGGTGGGGGGGCCGGGATCTGGGGGCCCCCTTGTTATATGGTAGTACGCATGTTACCTACCTATTGGAATGCCCCTGCGGACTGCAGTATGTATAACAAGAGAATTAAGGGTAAGACCTTTTACTTTAAAAAGAATATCATAACTTTTGTATCGGGGGGGGGGGCAGCCCGGCGGATGTAGTTGTGGTTCAATATTTATCACCCAGAGCGCGGGTTTATTATAATATTTATAATGGTGGACAAAGTTCATTGACAAACAAAGATTACTCCGATGTTGCGAATGTTGGAAGAAGCGATATCCAATCACGTGATAAAGGAGAGGGAAGGTTTGCACTTTGTACTGTGATGTAACTGCGCAGCAACCAGAGGGGAGGGGCTTACAGATCTCGGATGTTATAAAGTAGCACAGTTACAAGGAAAGTAACAATGTAGCCGATACCTTTAACCCTTTCATGCCTGTTTCTGACATTTGGTGTTTACAAATTAAAGTTCGTATTTTTTGCTAGAAAATTACTTGGAACCCCCAAACATTATGGCCCAGATTCACAAAGCAGTTACGCCGACGTAAGTGCAAATGTGCGCCCGCAAGTGCAAATGTGCGCCGGCGTATCTGTGCGCCGGAGCCACAAACCAACATACGCCTAAAAACTGGCCACCCTACGCCGACCTAGCTTACATACCCCGGTGTAGCGTGGGCGCACTTTTCGTCTGGACGCATGTTGCTGCTCCCATTGATTAGGCATTCAAACATGCAACCGAGGGAAATACGGCGATTCACGAATGTACGTGCGCCCGACGCATGCTGCGCGAGGTGCGCGTAAATTGTAAGTCTGGCGTAAAGTTATTCCCCATAGATGAGGCGCAACCCGGCAACAGTCATGTAAAGGTCTGCCCCAGAGAACACAGGCCGGGGTATTGGGCGTACGTTACGTTCACGGCGTATTTAGTGATCCGGCGTAGCTTAGGCAGTTGTGCCGGCGTGGTTGTGAGCATGCGCATAAGGGTGCTGTGAATGCGTCCACGTCATGGCTACGTCACCGCGCATGCGCAGTTCGTGATACTCTGGGCGTAAAACACTGCACCACGCTCGGACTATCATTTGCATGGGGTCACGCCCACTTCCACCTACGCTGGCCTGCGCCTTCGAAAAATACGCCACGCCATCGCAGAGTTGGGATCAATAGCTTGCTGAATACAGTGCTTGCCTCTCCGCGCTGCGTCTGCGTGGCGTACGGCGTTTGCGCTAGGGCGGCGTAATGTGCGCCCAACTCTCTGTAAATCTGGGCCTATATATATATTTTTAGCAGAGAATCTAGACAATAAAATGGCGATTGTTGCAATATTTTATGTCACGCGGTATTTGTGCAGCAGTGTTTTAAACGCAATTTTTTTTTTTTGCATAATGTGAAAGATGATGTTACGCCGAGTAAATATATACCAAACGTGTCACGCTTTATAATTGCGCCCGCTTGTGGAATGGCGACAAACGAAGGTACCTAAAAAAATCTCCATAGGCGACGGTTTACTTTTTTTACAGTTACCAGGTCAAAGTTACAGAGATGGTCTAGTGCTAGAATTATTGCTCTCGCTCTGACGATCGCGGCAATACCTCACATGTGTGATTTGAACACAGTTTACATATGCGGGCGCAACTTGCGTATGCGTTTTCTTTGCTGTGCGAACTCGCAGGGACGTGGGCGCATTAAAACAAATTTTTCTTATTTATTTTTATATTATTAAATTGTGGTTTAAAAAAAAAAAAAAACATTTGATAACTTTTATTGCTGTCACAAGGAATGTAAACATCCCATTGACAGTAATAGGAGGTGACAGGTCCTCTTTATGGAGAGATCGGAGGTCTAAAAGATCCCAAATCCCTCCTTTACACTTCAAAGTATTCAGATCCCCAATTCTGAATACTGTGTATTTTTTAAATCCGGCGCCATTGGCAGCCAAGTAAACTGGAAAGTGATGTTGTGACGTCGTGACGTTGTGACGTCGCTTCCGTATTTACATTCAGGAGACTGCAAAAAAGCCCTTTCCGGCTTCATTCACTAGGTACCAGAAGTGCCGGATGGCGGATCGGGTCTCCCGGTGCCCGATCCTCCTCTTCTCGGCTCCCCCACAGGATCTCCTGGCCCCTCCCTTCAGCCTAGTGCCCCCATAGTAAGCTACTTTCTATGGGGGGGCTCCCGAGGCTTACTTGCGCGTGTCCAGTCCCACACACGGAGCGTGGCTTCAGTCACACACAGAGCGTGGCTCGGCCCCACCCCAGTCTCTCCTTATTGGCTCACTGGCTGAAATTGAGAGTAACAGGAAACAATGGCTACCACTGCTGTCTCAGCCAATGAGGAGGGAGAAGCCCAGAAGAGTGCACATAGCTAGATCGCGAGGGTTCTCAGGTAAATATTGGGGGGTCTGCTGCACATAATTTTTTTTATACATTTTTTTTTATATATATACATATATATATTTATGTTTGTTTTTGAAAAGGGCCCGGAGGCCCCCATGGCCCCGGGTGGCAACCCCCCCCCCCTTTTTCATTTATTTTTTATTGAAATTTTATATATATATATTTTTTTTTATTTTTTATTAAAGGGCCCAGAGGTCCCCAGGGCCCTGGGTGGCAACCCCCCCCCCTTTTTTTTAATAAAAAAATAATGTTATATATCTTTTTATTTTTATTAATTCCTGCCCCCCCCTCACTTCTCAATTTGAGGTGGCAGAACCCCCCACCCCGGTTCTTTGCTCCAGGGGGCCTATGCCTGAAGCTGTGTAAGGGGCCCCATAATTCCTGATGGCGGCCCTGGATGTAAGGGGGGTCTCTGATCTAAGGGGGGGTCTCTGGTCTAAGGGGGGTGGGGGCTCTGAAAAAAGAAGTCTCTGATGTAAGGAGCTCTGATGGGGGCTCTACTGGAGACTCTGATGTAAGAGGGGAAAAGTCATTCGATCAGAGTGCTCAGGATTTAGGCTTAAGTCCCTGTCATGGAACCAGCATGCAGCCAGTGAAGTCTCCTTATGCTGGTTATACATGGGTCATTTTTTATTTTTTTTTCGTTCAACCAGCAGGTTTAATACAGAGCCGTCTTTAATATTGATTGGACCCCGAGCAAACATTTTTTGGGCCCCCTTAAATCCGCTTATCAGCTATCTGAGGCAGTGCAGGGGCTCAAGGGGAAGCTGCTTTGGGCCCCACAACAATGACTAAGCCCCTTTTGCCCTGTATGAAAGACGGCCCTGGTTGAGAGTCACTGCTTTATAAATTTCCCCCCAAATGGTCCTTTATTTGGTCTTGCAATGTGAAAATGTCACCAGCAGGTGGCAGCATTGGCTATGAAATCAGTTTTCCAGGCGCACGCCTTTACAGCACAGATAAAAAAAAAAAATTATATTTATAATTGAATTAAATAATTAATAATTGTAATTAAATTAAATTTATAATTAAAATTAACCTTTTAGTTTTAGGTGGAGGGCCAGTCCTCGGTATACAATAAAATATAATACTCCTCAATCCCGGTGCTGATTCTATATGAGGAGAGCGGAATATCCCGATGTGTCTTTTATATTGTCGCTTTTCTGTCCCTTGTGATAGAACACGGAGCCGCGGGACACATGGAACCGATTTATTCAGAACAACTCAAAAGATGGCATTAAAAACCCAATTAATTGGCAGTTTTATCAACTTTTTAATATTTTAGGTCCATGCAGCCAATAGGATTACACACAATGGGAGGGGGGGGGGGGGTCAGTACCGAATGATACAAATAAGTAAATAAATAAATACATTGTATAACATCCAGGGGTACCATAAGGAATTACGGGGCCCCTTACACAGCTTCAGGCATGGGCCCCCTGGAGCAGAAAACCGGGGGGGGGGGGGGGGGGGGGGTGCTGCCGCTAATTTAGAAAAGAAAAAAATAATTATGTATAAAAAATACATAAAAGAAATATAAAGAAAATAAGGGGGGTTGCCATCCAGGGCCCTGGGGACCTCTGGGCCCTTTTAATACAAATAAAAAATAAAATACATAAAAAAAAAATGGGGAAATCCGGGCCCCTGTGGCCCTCTGGCTTACAGGTGTACTGCCTGTACCCCCCTGATGTATATATATAAAAATAAATGAAAAAATAAACATTTATTAAAAAAAGAAAAAAAGGGGGTTTGCCACATGAGGCCCTACGTGGGTAGGTAGCACGTGGTACCTACCGGAGCATGATGGGAATGCGACGTCACAAGACAGGCCTATATAACTCGCTGCGAGCCGCGCGTCAGCCATAACAGCGGAAGGAAGCGTCGCGTCAACATCTGGAGAAGAGAAGAAGACGTCACAGAAGAGGGGACTCGCCGCCGCCAGTAATTGAGCTAACACGAAGATAGCGGCGGCGAGTCCTGAAGAAGACCCCCGGAGAGCCGGAGAAGACCCCGGAGAGTGGGAGAAGACCCCCGAAGAGCCGGAGAAGACCCCGGAGAGTGGGAGAAGACCCCCGAAGAGCCGTAGAATACCCCGGAGAGTGGGAGAAGACCCCCCCCCCCGCCGCCGAAGATGTCGAAGGAAGCCTCCGGCGGCGGAAGAGAACCAGACGGCGCAGAGTTGGGAGCAGTTGCTTTGTGAATTCCATGCTTACCTCTCCGCGCTGCGCCGGCGTAGCATAAAAGAGATACGCTACGGCGACATAAATGTGCGCCGATGTCTGTGAATCCGCGCCATATTAGTCAGTATGCTGGAAAGACTCTTAATGAGCCCCAATGGATACGATCCCCTCCCCCCCTCCCGATCGTACGATTTTTATTTAATCAGTACAGTTGTCATCCGAAAATACAATACAAATTCACCACAACACGTGACATCGCCTCCGATTTTTTTTTATTCTGTCGTCCGAGAATTTTCAGAACTTTAGTAAGCTCTTCATGTTCGATATACGACCAGCATGCTAAAAAAAAATGTCCGATTTTCGGACTTTAATGGCATCCCAGTCTTAGTCCGGAGGGTTCAATATTGAGTTGGCTCCGCCCTTTGCAGCTATAACACCTTCACCTCTTCTGGGAAGGCCGTCCACAAGGTTTAGGAGGGTGTCTAGGACAGTGATGGAGAACCTCGGCACCCCAGATGTTTTGGAACTAAATTTCCCATGATGCTCAAGAGTGAATGAGCATCATGGGAAATGTAGTTCCAAAACATCTGGGATGCCGAGGTTCTCCATCACTGGTCTATGGGGATGTTTGACCGTTCTTCCAGAAGAGCATTTGTGAGGTCAGGCACTGATGTTGGATGAGAAGGCCTGACCTGCAGTCTCCACTCTAATTCATCCCAAAGATGTTCGATCAGGTGGGGGGGTCAGGACTCTGTGCAGACCAGTCAGTCAAGTTTCTCCACCCCAAACTTGCTCATCCATGTCTTTATGGGCCTTACTTTGTGCACTACGGGATGTCATTAAAGTTCATGTGAAACATGAAAATGCATAACGTAGAAAACCTTTCACCTTCACAGCTACTTTAAAAATAAAATACTGGTACACAAAATGAAAAATATACAAGAAAAAAAAAAAAAAAACAATATAAAAAAACAAAATAAAATAAATACTCTGTACAAAAAAAAAAAACACAATTTTTTTTTTAAAATTAAAATTAAATAAATAAGCCAACTTAAATATTTTAAAAAAAATCTTCAGAATAAAGAAAAAAACTTTTTTTTTTTTTAAGCAAATTTTTGCCTAAGCGGTTCAATGAGCGACATTGAGATTCTCCACCAAACTCATCCCTAATTAATATGTCAGAAGGGGGCGGGGAAACCAGCGCCGGACATGGGAACGATAATAACCCCGAATTATTCGAATTGGTAAGTGGGGGCGCGGGGGCCGGGGGGCATCTGGTAATCATGGTGGCAAATATTCTTCATAGACGGGTTGAATAATTTTTTTTTGCGACTGTTTGGTGAATTTTGGGTTAATTTTTTTTTTTTTAGAAAGATCTTCTGATCCGTCCTTATAAAATAAATTAGGAATTATTACCACGTACCTGTTACCCGGGAGGGGGAGCACCGCGCAGACTTTGGCTTTGTCACCGTTATTGTGGCGTTTTCGTTCTGGAAGTAAAACTATCTTCTCCTATAAACACGACACGCTTGTGCTTAAAGGGCTCGGCGGCACAAATGACGGCGCATCCCTCTGGAGTGGAAGGATTAACTCCGTCATGGCGATGCCTCGTCTGCCAGCTCCGCCGCTTCTCCTTGGCGATAACGCCCTCCTACATTGTGCGTTTCTCTAATAAGACGATGTAAAAATAATAATTGATTATCACGTGCACTAAGATCAAAGGAGCTGCCACACAGTGGTGGCTGGTGGTCAACATTTTTGGGGGGGTGCAAAGAAATGAAAAAATTGCTGCCAGTGTGCCCATCAATTTCCGCTACTGTGCCCCATCAATTGCTGCCAGTGTCCCCATCAATTTCCGCTACTGTGCCCATCAATTGCTGCCAGTGTGCCCATCAATTGCTGCCAGTGTCCCCATCAATTTCCGCTACTGTGCCCATCAAATGCTGCCCGTGTGCTCATCAATTGCTGCCAGTGTGCCCATCAATTACTGCCAGTGTGCCCATCAATTTCCGCCACTGTGCCCCATCAATTGCTGCCAGTGTGCTCATCAATTGCTGCCAGTGTGCCCATCAATTCCCGCTACTGTGCCCCATCAAATGCTGCCAGTGTGCTCATCAATTGCTGCCAGTGTGCCCATCAATTGCTGCCAGTGCGCCCATCAATATCCGCTACTGTGCCACATCAATTGCTGCCAGTGTGCCCATCAATTTCCGCTACTGTGCCCATCAAATGCTGCCCGTGTGCTCATCAATTGCTGCCAGTGTGCCCATCAATTTCCGCTACTGTGCCCATCAAATGCTGCCCGTGTGCTCATCAATTGCTGCCAGTGTGCCCATCAATTGCTGCCAGTGTGCCCATCAATTTCCGCTACTGTGCCCCATCAATTGCTGCCAGTGTGCTCATCAATTTCCGCTACTGTGCCCATCAATTGCTGCCAGTGTGCCCATCAATTGCTGCCAGTGTGCCCATCAATTTCCGCTACAGTGCCCCATCAATTGCTGCCAGTGTGCTCATCAATTTCCGCTACTGTGCCCATCAATTGCTGCCAGTGTGCTCATCAATTTCCGCTACTGTGCCCCATCGATTGCTGCCAGTGTGCTCATCAATTGCTGCCAGTGTGCCCATCAATTTCCACTAGTGTGCCCCATTAATTGCTGCCAGTGTGCCCATCAATTGCTGCCAGTGTGCCCGTCAATTACTACCAGTGTGCCCATCAATTGCTGCCCGGGAGTCGGGACTTACCTGCCTCTCAGCGGGTCACGGTGGCATCCTCCACGTCCATGCTCCCCGATGTCCCCGGTCCTCTCTATCAGGCATCCAATCACAGCGCCTGTTATTTCAGCCAATCAGGTGACAGGTAAAAATAAAAGTGAAATATTCCTTTAAATTTCGTACCTGGGGGTGTCTATAGTATGCCTGTAAAGTATCGCATGTATCTCGTGTTTAGAACTGTCCCGCAGGAAATGACATTTCTAAAGGAAAAAAAGTAAAACTAATTTAAAACTACTCGCGGCTATAATAAATGGGTTCCCCCCCCCCCCCCCGTCTATTACCAGGCCCCTTGGGTCTGGTATGAATATTAAAGGGAACCCTGAACCCAAAAAAATGCGTGGGGGTCCCCCCCAAATTTCATATCAGGCCCTTCGGGTCTGGTATAGGTCTTAAGGGGAAACCCGCACCAAATAAAAAAAAAATGGCGCAGGGGTCTCCCCCAAAATCCATACCAAGCCCTTTGGGTCTGGTATGGATTTTAAGGGGAAACCCATGTCAAAAAAAGAAATGGCGTGGGGTTCCCCCCAAAAATCCATACCAGAACCTTATCCAAGCACGCAACCTGGTAGGCAGCAGGGAGAGAGGGGGGATTCGGCGTAGGCGTAAGCCGGCGTAAGTGGAAGTAGGTGGAAGTGGGCGTGATCCATGCTAATGAAGCGTGACCCCATGCAAGTGATGGGCGCCAGACAAGTACTTAAAATTAACTGCGCAATGCGTCGGGACCTGGACGTATCCCCGTGCGCATGCGCACAACCACGTCGGAACAACTGCCTAAGATACGCCGGATCACTGTGTACGCCGTGAACGTAACCTACGCCCAGCCAGACCCACGCCGGCCCATATTCACAGACGTCCAACGTACAATACGTAGGCTTGTGTTCCCTGGTCCATAGCTTTGCATGAGTTGCGCCTCCTTTATGGGGAATAACTTTACGCCGGACGTAAAACTTACGCAAACCATACGTAAATCATGCCCTGCTGCAAGTACATTAGTAAATCTGCATATCTCCCTCATTTGCATATTTGAATAGAAAATCAATGGGAGCGCCACATGCGTCCAGCGTAAATATGCGCCCGCTCTACGCCGGCGTAGGCAAGTTACGTCGGTGGGATGAAGTCTGTTTTTAGGCGTATCTTAGTTTGTGGGTATACGGCGCACAGATACGGCGGCGCATATTTGTACTTACGCGGTCAGTTTTTAGGCGTATCTTAGTTTGTGGGTGCGGCGCACATTTACGGCGGTGCATATTTGTACTTACGCGGTCAGTTTTTAGGCGTATCTTAGTTTGTGGGTATACGGCGCACAGATACGGCGGCGCATATTTGTACTTACGCGGTCAGTTTTTAGGCGTATCTTAGTTTGTGGGTGCGGCGCACATTTACGGCGGCGCATATTTGTACTTACGCGGTCAGTTTTTAGGCGTATCTTAGTTTGTGGGTGCGGCGCACATTTACGGCGGCGCATATTTGTACTTACGCGGTCAGTTTTTAGGCGCATCTTAGTTTGTGGGTGCGGCGCACATTTACGGCGGCGCATATTTGTACTTACACGGTCAGTTTTTAGGCGTATCTTAGTTTGTGGGTGCGGCGCACAGATACGACGGCGCATATTTGTACTTACGCGGTCAGTTTTTAGGCGCATCATAGTTTGTGGGTGCGGCGCACATTTACGGCGGCGCATATTTGTACTTACACGGTCAGTTTTTAGGCGCATCTTAGTTTGTGGGTGCGGCGCAGATTTACGGCGGCGCATATTTGTACTTACACGGTCAGTTTTTAGGCGTATCTTAGTTTGTGGGTGCGGCGCACAGATACGACGGCGCATATTTGTACTTACGCGGTCAGTTTTTAGGCGCATCTTAGTTTGTGGGTGCGGCGCACATTTACGGCGGCGCATATTTGTACTTACGCGGTCAGTTTTTAGGCGTATCTTAGTTTGTGGGTGCGGCGCACATTTACGGCGGCGCATATTTGTACTTACGCGGTCAGTTTTTAGGCGTATCTTAGTTTGCGGTTGCGGCGCACATTTACGGCGGCGCATATTTGTACTTACGCGGCGTATCTGGAGATACGTCGGTGTAAGTGCTTTGTGAATCCGGGCTAAAGGATTTAAAATCCGGAATGCAAATCACTCCTTATAGATGTCATTTTCGTTTTTTTTTGCTTTTTCGGTGTTTCGTATTTTAGTGAGATTGTCCAATCGTACGTTCGTATTTTCGCTTGTTCGTCATTTTGCCTATTCCTAATTCCGTCATTTTCGGATTTTGGTTCTTTCAGCTTTTTCGGATGTTCGAATTGATCCGAATGTAAGAGTACTAAAATTCGTACGGAAATCCATTCGTTACGAACGGGAACGCACATGTCTAGTCAAAAGAAGAGGTTAGGTTGAGAAGTTCAGCTGTAGTTGGGCCGTTAACATTGACAGGAATGTTGAAGCCTCTCAGAACGATGGTGGGTATTTCAGATGTGAACGTAAACTTACTTTGTAAGGATGCAGAAGGTCTTAATATGACCGGTGTGCAGGCGTGGGACCTGTCTGTGTTGGAGGCTGTATGCCTACACCCAGGGCCGCCATCAGGAATTATGGGGCCCCTTACACAGCTTCAGGCATGGGCCCCCTAATTGAGAAAATGGAAAAGCGGAGGGGCCGAATTGAGAAGCGGTGCCACAATATATATATATATATATATATAAAAAGGGAGGGGGGGGTAGCCATTCGGGCCCTGGGGACCTCTGGGCCCTTTAACCACTTTAGCCCCGGACCATATTGCTGTCCAAAGACCAGAGCACTTTTTGTGATTCGGCACTGCGTCGCTTTAACTGACAATTGCGCGGTCGTGCGACGTGGCTCCCAAACAAAATTGGCGTCCTTTTTTTCCCACAAATAGAGCTTTCTTTTGGTGGTATTTGATCGCCTCTGCGGTTTTTATTTTTTGCGCTATAAACAAAAATAGAGCGACAATTTTGAAAAAAAATCAATATTTTTTACATTTTGCTATTATAAATATCACCAAAAAAGATATAAAAAAAACATATTTTTTCCTCAGTTTAGGCCGATACGTATTCTTCTACATATTTTTCGTAAAAAAAAAATCGCAATTAGCGTTTATTGATTGGTTTGCGCAAAATTTATAGCGTTTACAAAAAAGGGGGTAGTTTTATGGCATTTTTATTAATATTTTTTTTTTACTAGTAATGGCGGCGATCAGCGTTTTTTTTCGGTACTGCGATATTATGGCGGACACATCGGACACTTTTGACACATTTTTGGGACCATTGACATTTTTATAGCGATCAATGCTATAAAAATGCATTGGATTACTATAAAAATGCCATTGGCAGTGAAGGGGTTAACACTAGGGGGCAGGGAAGGGGTTAAGTGTGTTCCTATTTGTGTTCTAACTGTATGGGGGAGGGGCCTCACTAGGGGAAATCACTGATCTTCCGTTCATACATTGTATGAGCAGAAAATCAGCGTTTCCCCCGCTGACAGGAACGAGCGCTGTGTGTTTACACTCACAGCTCTCGTTCCCCGCTCTGTAACGAACGAGCGCGCGTGCCCGGCGGCGATCGCGCCCGCCGGGCACGCGCGCGGGACTCGGGGGCGAGCGGGGGGCGCGCGCGCGGGCCGCCGGCGGCGCGCACGCGCCCCCTAGCGGCCGCGAAAGTCCCGACGTAGAGCTACGGGCTCTCGCCCAGGAGAGCCGACCTGCCGCCGTAGAACCACGGCGGCTGGTCGGCTAGTGGTTAATAAAAATAAAAAATAAATAAAAAAATATATAAAAAAATAAAAATATGTATATATATAAAAAAAGGGGGTTGCCATCCAGGGACCTCTGGGCCCTTTAATAAAAACTAAGGGCCAGATTCACATACACTTAATTTTGCACTGCGTAATCGAAATACTCTACGCTGCCGTATTTTACCAGGCTCTACACCGAATCCTGGTAGATTTTTTTGCCCGTATGCTACGGCGGCGTAGTCTATTTCTCGCCGCGTAATCGAAATACGCGATTGGGGGGCGTGAAGCATTTAAATTAAGCGCGTCCCGGCGGCGATCGAACTGCGCATGCTCCCTTCAGAAATTTCCCGCCGTGCATTGCGCGAAATCACGTCGTTACGTCATTCGTTGTTTGAGTAGCGTCGTTTGCGAACATTCCTATTCCCGGACGTTTTACGTAAAAAATAATAAAAGACGTCGGAAAACGTAGAAATTCGACGCGGGAACGACGGCCATACTTAACACGGGCTGTCTAATATTAGAGCAGCAAAAAGCTGGTATAGTGTTACGCAAATAAAAGATGACTAAAGGTGCCGTAAGAGATTGCGATTGAAGATCGTAATTTCGGGGATCGCCGGCAAAGGCTCATTTGCATACCCCGACGCGGAAAACGACGGGAAGTCCACCCAGTGGCCGCAATTTTATTGCAGCGTAGATTCGAAGGCGTACAAACACGTAATCCAGTCGAATTGAAGCCCGCAGCCCTCGTTTCATGGTTTGAGGTTTCCGACTAGCTAAAAAACGCGCGTAATTTGAATTTACTCCAGTCTAACACCAGTTACACAGGCGTAATGGCTCTCTGAATCTGGCCCTAAATATATACATATATATATATATATATATATAAAATAGGAGGGGTTGCCATCCGGGGCCTTGGGGACCTCTGGGCCCTTTAATAAAAAATAAAAAAAGGAAAAAAAGAAATAAAAAAATATATTAAAAAAAAAAATATATATATATATATATATATATATATATAAAAAAAAGGGGGGTTGCCATCCAGGGACCTCTGGGCCCTTTAATAAAAACAAAATATATACAGTAAAGAGGGGGGGGTTCCATCCAGGGCCTCTGGGCCTCTGGGCCCTTTTAATAAAAAAAATATATATATAAAAAAAAAAAAATGTATAAAAAAAATAACTAAAAAAAACAGGGGTTGCCATCCGAGGCCCTGGGGACCTCTGGACCCCTAACAGATGTACTGCCTGTACCCCCCTGATGCCTACACCCACATGCCTTGGGCAGGGAGGGGGGGGGGCGGGGCGGCCTGTCAGCCAGACTGTACGTGGCCCCATGATCTCGCAGCTCTGTTAATATGTCTGTTATTGTGACGTCAGCAGGACTTGTTTTCAAAGACAAACATTGACTTTAGTTTCGTTTCCTGCAGCTACTGCTAGCGATGGCGTCGGCTACTGACTTGAAGGAAGAACTGAACTGCTCCATCTGTCTGGAGGTGTATACGGACCCGGTAACTCTTAGATGTGGTCACAACTACTGCCGAGCATGCATCAATCGTGTGCTGGATAGTCAGAGGGGACAGGGCGTCTTTACCTGTCCGGAGTGCAGAGCGGTGTTCAAGAAACGTCCTTGGCTGCAGAAGAATGTCACTCTGTCCAACATTGCAGAACGCTTCCACTCTACTTTGCCCGACCAGAAGAAGACCGGCCCCGGGGTCACCTGTACTTACTGCATTCACTCTGCCATACCTGCCGTCAAATGTTGTCTGCACTGTGAGGCTTCTTTGTGTGAAAGTCACCTGAAAGCCCACAGCAAGGCACCAGAACATGTCTTGATTGAGCCCACCACCTCACCGGGGAAGTGGAAATGCTCCGTCCATAATAGGATCCTTGAGTATTACTGCGCCGTGGATTCCACCTGTATCTGCAAGTCATGTTTGCAGGATGCCAACCATCGCCGGCACCAGATCCTGGCACTGGGTGATGCCTCCAGGGACAAGAAGGATAAACTGAAAAAGACCCTTACACAACTCACCTCCAAGAGAAAGGAGATCGAGAAAAGTCTCCAAGGTCTCCAGGAGAAGAGAAAAAAAGCCAACGACGCCGAAACCGCCCTCACGGCACACGTGAGGGGTCTGTTCCAACAAATCCGCCAAAGACTGGATGTTCTTGAAGTTCAGACCACTGACCAGATCACCAAGCAAGCAGAAATGAATGCAAAGCCGGTCTCTGACCTGATCCGACAGCTGGAAATGAAGAAGGACGAGCTGTGTAGTAAAATTTGTCACGTCGTGGAGCTCAGCAACGTGACGGACCCTCTAGCGGTCCTAATGGAGAAAGAGTCAACCAAAGCCGACTTCTGCGTTACCGACAAGGGAGGGCGCCACAATATCCCCAAAATAGCAGCAATGGATGACATTTTGATCTCTTTGAACTTACACAAGGAATTATCCGAAATATTGAAGAAGGCTCCAAAGGTGCCCAACCTTTCCGAGATATCGGACTTACAACTTGACCGGAAGACGGCTGCCAGTAACGTGGCCGTTTCCCCCGATTTATCGATCGCACACGGGACGCAGGAGAATGACTCTGTTGATGACACGGACAACAGGTTCGAGTCCCACCAGGTGTTAAGCAGAACTGGGCTCAGTGGCGGTAGACATTACTGGGAAGTTGAGTTGTGTGACACCAATAACTGGAGGATCGGGATGTCCTACTACTCCATAGACAGGGATGGAGACGAGTCGATCTTCGGGAATACAGACGAGTCGTGGTGCTTGTGCAAAAGTATGAGGGGGTATTCCTTCAGGCACGATGACGATCATGTGTCTGTATCCTCTTCATTTAAAAGGTTTCAGAGGTTGGGAATATATCTAGATTTCAAGAAGGGGCGGCTCTCCTTCTACAACTTGGAGCCGGAGGTTAGACACTTGCACACTTTCTATAGTAAATTCAGGGAGCCGCTTCATGCCGCCATCAGGGTCAACTGGGGAGTCTGGGTGAAGATCGTAAACTAATAGCAGAAGGGCTTTGCGGTGGAAGCAAAATGGGGACCTCCCCCCGCACGCAAAGCCTACGTTAGCGCTACACTAATTTTTCACACCCATGTTCTTACTCCTCCCCCCTCCCTAGTCCCTATGTTTTTCTAATCTCACCTCCCCTTCTTCCCTGTAGGCTGCCGATGTAGTGTGGCCGGGCTCCTCTTCCTCCTGTCAGTCCGGTGTTCTATTATTATGGGTCCCCAGTCCCCTATCAGATAGTACCTGGGCCGGGCACCGCGCGGTACAGGAGATTCAGTTTCCTGTGTTCCCTGCCAGACTGAAAGGAAGTGAGCACTCAGTGTGCACTTCCTGTCAGTCCGGCCGGGAACAGGAAATTGAATCTCCTGAACCATGCGCGGTACCCAGCCGGACTGACATGGCTCCATGGGGAAGGAAGAGGCGCTTGGCCACGCTACAGCCTGGGAAGGGGATGTTGGGGCCCCAGGCCAGCTCGGGGCCCCAAGCAATTGTTTCTTTTGCCTGTCCTGTAGCGATGGGCTTGGGTTTAGCCAAGAACAGGGGTCTCCAAACTTTTCAAACAAAGGGCCAGTTTATAGTCCTTCAGACTTTAGGAGGGACAAATTGTGGCCAGCGTGGGCAGAAAATGTCCCGGGTCCGGCATCAGTGAGCAGGGCCAGCCTTAGGTGTTCAGGCGCCCTGTGTGAGCTAATCCTGTGGTGCCCACAGGCAGCCCCCCCGATATGGAGGTGTCACACAAACACACACACCTTGTGGGGATAAGTCGTGGTGCCAGGTCCATAGCCCGACACAGCAGAGAAGTCCCAGCAGAGAGCGGAGCTCCATGGAAAGATTTTATGTATAAGACTCGTGACTTCACCCCCCACCCCTCCAGCCATCGCTCCTTGTGTGCGGCTCCCCCTCCCTATTCTCCTGGCCGGGCTCCCCCCCCTATATCTGGTAAATACAAAGGCTACTTTCCAGGAACTTTCCAGGAATCCACTCAGGTGACCGAGCGCTTCTTCACCGCCCCTCTGCTGCCACCTCTGTCCGCTTCTAAGAAGTGCAGGCAACAGCGAGCCATTTATCTTCTGTGGGTCGGCGGTGGGATCGTTGCCCCCTACTGTGCGGAGGAGTCACACTTTTCCACCTACACGCTCACATTCTGCGAGCTGTGATGGCCGCACGGCGCCCCTGTTGCCCATGGTGCCCCGTGCGGCCGTACAGCTCACACACCCCAAAGGCCGGCCCTGTCAGTGAGAAGAAATATGGCCTCTGGGTTGGTGGTCAATAGGAGTAGGAGTAGTGCCCCTATTAGTAGGTGGAATAGTATTCCATCAGTTATCGAGGGAAGAAATGGTGCCCCACTGTTGGTATCAGTGAGAGGAATAGTGCTAGCAAAGGGCCACATCTGGCCCTCGGGCCTCAGTTTGGAGACCCCTGGCCAAGAACAAGAGAAACCAAAATGTGACCATTCTTTGGGAAATTGGGCGATTAGACTTTCTAACATTGGAAAATAACTTTCGGGGGATAAAGAGCATTTTTAACCCGTTTTTCTACAGAAGAGACTTGGGTGCTGATTGGTCACCACAGGCCTACTTGGGATGGGATTGGGCCGTGTACAGTCACCCAAAACCACTTCACCTCTGGACCATTCGGCTGGCCAAAGACCAGGCCCCTTTTTGCGATCCGGCACTGCGTCGCTTTAACTGACAATTGCGCGGTCGTGCGACGTGGCTCCCAAGCAAAATTGGCGTCCTTTTTTTCCTACAAATAGAGATTTCTTTTGGTGGTATTTGATCGCCTCTGCGTTTTGTTTTGTTATTGTTTTTGCGCTATAAACAAAAATAGAGCGACAATTTTGAAAAAAAAAAAACAATACTTTTTACTTTTTGCGATTATAAATATCCCCAAAAGAAGACTAAAAAAAAATTTTTTTCCCTCAGTTTAGACCGATACGTATTCTTCTACATATTTTTGGTAAAAAAAAAAATCACAATAAGACTTTATTGATTGGTTTGCACAAAATTTATAGCGTCTACAAAACGGGATAGTTTTATGGCGTTTTTATGAATAATTTTTTTTTTACTAGTAATGGCGGCGATCAGCGATTTTCATCGTGACTGCGACATTATGGCGGACACACCGGACACTTTTGACGCTATTTTGACAATATTCACATTTATACAGCGATCAGTGCTATAACAATGCACTTATTACTGTAAAAATGACACTGGCAGTGAAGAGTGATTCTAACGTCACTTCCGCCCATACATCTTAGAGACTTTTTTTATTTAATTTTTTGAAATGACATTTAATTTTAAAAATTTTTTGGCATTGTAGTTTAAATATGAGATGTGACGTCTTTCTGACCCCCAGATCTCTCAGCAAAGAGGACCTGTCATGCTTTTTTCTATTACAAGGGATGTTTACATTCCTTATCATAGGAATAAGAAGTGACACATTTAAAAAAAAAACAAAAAAAAAACAGTGTAAAAATAAATAAAATCTAGTAAAAAAAAAAATAATAATAAAAAATAATTTTTGTAGCACCCCGTTCCTATGACCTGGTGCTCAGAAGTGAACGCATACGTGAGCAGCGCCCGCATATGTAAATGGTGTTCAAACCACACATGTGAGGTATCGCCGCGATCGTTAGAGCGAGAGAGATAATTCTAGCCCTAGACCTCCTCTGTAACTCAAAACATGCAACCTGTAGAATTTTTTAATCATCACCTTTGGAGATTTTTGTAAGGGTAAAAGTTTGTCGCCACTCCACGAGCGGGCGCAATTTTGAAGCGTGACATGTCGGGTATCAATTTACTTGGCGTAACATTATCTTTCGCAATATAAGAAAAAATTGGGCTAACTTTACTGATCTCTTATTTTTTTAATAAAAAAAAAAGTGTATTGTTTTCCAAAAAAAGTGCGCTTGTAGGACCGCTGCGCAAATACGGTGTGACAGAAAGTATTGCAATGACCGCCATTTTATTCTTTAGGGTGTTAGAAAAATATATCTAATGTTTGGGGGTTCTAAGTAATTTTCGAGCAAAAAAATATATGTTTTTGTAAACATCAAATCTCAGAAAGAGGCTTGGTCCTTATTTGGGTAAAAGTAACTTTCTACTGTAATGTTTCAATATTCGGAAATTCGTTTAAAAAATAACATTATATATTTTTATATATACATATTGGTGTATGGAATATTATTTGATTCATTTGATATAAGAAAGCGCTAAACATGTCGCTACATTGTAATGTGTTAAAGGGGGGAAATTCTGATTTCTTACTCTGTAATCATTCATTCATTTTTTTTTTTTTTTTTTTTAATTTCCTTGGTTATTGTTCTATTATAAAAATAAATAAATATGTTCTTGCTGGTTCATGTAGTCCAGTTTCCATTTTGCAGCTCCAATGTTCTTCTCAGTCACTGTGCTCCACCTTGGTCTTACATTTGGCGCATTTGCGCAGACACGCCACGAGAAAAACATCCGAAGTAACAAAAAAGGAATTAAGGAATTTTTCAGAATATTTGTAAATTTAAATATTTGAGAACTCATGAATTTGAAAATCCTAAAATTTAGCGAATTCGAAAATTTGTGAAATAGAATGTTTGAAAATTCGTGAATTTGAAAAATTCATTAGAAGTTACAAATTAGTAACGAATGCCGCATCTAAACGAATGGGGCGTAACGAATTATGAATAATAATAAATAATAAATAATAATAAAAAGTATTTTTATTATTAATTTGTTCCGTTCCATTCTTTTTTTTTTTTTCTTTCCCCCGCACATCAGTCGTGTCCGATTGGGTTGGAAGTGAGGGTTGCTCACAAAATTTCCGCCCTTCGCATTTCCTCCTCGGTCTCGCATCATTTGTGCTTTATTCTTCCATTTGTTCCCTTTTTTTTTTTTTCCCCCTTCCCCTCTTCTCTTGTTATGATATATACATGTTAAGGGATTATACAAAAATAGGCAAACTGTAGGAAGGAGAGAGAAAGAAAAGAACAACAAAGAAGAAGCGCGTATCCCCCCCATTCAGCGCCCCTCTGTCCTATATCTTCCCTTTGTTCCCGTCCTACACCCCTTCCTCCCTTGATTCTGCCTTTCCCTTTTAATATTTGATATGCCCCCCCTCCACCCCCCTCCCTTTTTCTGGGTTCGTTATACTTAGCGGTTCTGTCCCTCTCTTTCCGACCCCTTTTTTCCCCTCCTACCTACTGTTTCCTTGGTCTCCACTATCTATTTCTATCGAAATCTGAGCGAATTTTTCTGTTGTTTTAAATAATCTCCATTTGTCCCAGATCAGTCTACTACTGTCAGTCTCTTTGTCGCCCTGGTCTGACCTCCTTAGATTTTCCATCTCTGAGACGTGGTTGACCCGCTGTATCCATTCATTTAACGTTGGCTTTTTTGGCTGCAGCCAAAATTTAGGTATTACTCCCTTTGCTGCGTTTAGGAGGATCGGGACCAGTGTCAGCCCGTAATTTTCTATTTGTTTTCTCGATCCATGGAATAAACATGATAGGGGATTATGGGGTACCCCTATCCCTGTTATTTCCTCTATACTCTCTAGGACCTCTTGCCAATATTCTTGAATCTTCGGGCACTCCCACCAAATATGTTTTGTAGTACCGAGTTGGTTGCAATTTCTCCAACAAAGAACTGAGTTAGTTGAGCATATTTTGTTCATTTTGACAGGGGTCAAATGCCAGCGCATCATGCATTTATAATTGGCTTCGATGGTTTTTATGTCTTGTGCGTATTTATACACCGCGCCTATCATAGAGGTCTCCTCAATCCTTTCCCCCATGTCTTGTCCCCATTTCTCGATGTTTTTCAAAGTTCCCTTAGACCCTATATCTGTTAATATCTTATAAAGTTTAGTGATGCCGTGTTGTAATGATGTTGTGGTGGAGCATAGATTTTCTATCGGGTTCTGTGCTTTATTCTTACCTATTGACAATGTGCTCACAAAGTGTTTTAATTGTATGTACTCCCAGTCGCTTAACTGTTGGTGTCCCTCTCTTACTAATATTTCTTTTTTTTCCTTAATTCTCCCTAGTGAAACTATTTCCCCTACTCTTTTATTTTCTAATTTCCTTCCTAATTTTGTCCTGTTTCCTGGTGGAAAAAATTTAGTGTTCGCTAGTGGGATTAATAGGGAATTATATTCCCATTTTTCCCGCCTATACAACGTATCCCATATTTTAAGTGCATTTTTTGTTATACTGTGCGTGTCAGTGTTCACTATTCTAAATTTAGGTGGGATCCACACGTTTGTGTCTAACTGTGCCAAACCTATTTCTCTCTCCATCTGTGCCCATTTTTTTTCTGTGTTGCTATTTGTCCATTCCACCAATCTATTTATTATTGCGGCATAGTAATATCTTTTTATATCAGGGAGCGATAGTCCTCCTTTTTTTTTACTGCGGGACAGGATTGAGTAACTTATCCTTGGTTTTTTGCCCTGCCAGATAAATTTTGAAATTATAGTTTGTACTAACTTAAAAAAGCTTTGTGGGACATTTACTGGGACCATTTGGAATTTATAGATTATTTTTGGGAGGACCATCATTTTAAATACATTAATCCTCCCTATCCAGGAGATCTGTCTTTTTGTAAAAATTTTTAAATCTTGTTTTATCTCATTAACTAACGAGATATAGTTGGCCTCGTATAGTTTATCTACTCTTGGTGTAATTTTTATCCCTAGATACGTTATTGATTCTTTTTCCCATGTGAAGGGGAATGCTTCCTGTAAAGCTATTTCTTCTGTGGTCTCTATACCAAGGTTCAATATTACTGTTTTTACTGGGTTTATTTTAAAGTTGGAGAGTTCTCCATATTTTCTTATCTCATCTATTATTATTGGGATAGAAAGTCTTGGTCTAGTAATGTATAAGAGTATGTCGTCGGCATACGCTGCCACCTTGTGTTCATTTTCTCTCACCCCCCCTATATCTGAGTTATTTCTTATCTTGTTTAGCAATGGTTCGAGCGCTATTACATACAGGAGAGGTGAGAGTGGGCAGCCCTGTCTTGTTCCATTATTCATATCTAAAGAGGATGACATATTCCCGTTTACTTTTACTCTTGCTGTAGGGGCGTTATATAGGTGTCCGACCCATTTCATGTATCTTGGGCCCAGTCCTACGCTCCGCAGTGCTTCCATCATAAACCCCCAGTCAACCCTGTCAAAAGCTTTTTCAGCATCAATTGACATGAGTATGACTGGGGGTTTCTTCTGCTTATCTTGCAGTAACAAAATCGTTTTTAGGCTATTATCTCGTCCTTCTCTCCCTTTAATGAACCCAGTCTGATCTTCATTGATCAGATTCGGCATATGGACTTTTATCCTCGTTGCCAATATTTTTGCATAGGTCTTAATATCTGCATTTAATAATGCAATTGGACGATAATTAGAACATATGGTATTGTCTTTTCCTGTTTTGGCAATAATTGTGATATTGGCAAGGAGGGATTCCTTTCTAATTTCTTCTTCTTCTCCCAATTTATTGAAGTAATTACACATCACCAGGGCCAGCGGGTTCATACATTTTTTATAGTATTTAATGGGGAGCCCGTCCGGTCCTGGACTCTTTCCACCTGGTGTTTCCGAAATTGCTTGTCTTATTTCCCCCACTGTTATTGGTTCTTCCAGAGATTCTACAGTTTCTTGCGTTAATTTTGGGAGGTTAGCTTCTTCGATATATTCTCTAATTTTTTTTTAGCCTAATGTCCTTCTGTTCCTGTGTTTCTCTTTTCCTAATTGAATACAATGTACTATAAAACGTCCGAAAGGCCTCTGCGATTTCAGTCGTCTTATACCTCATCTGTCCCGCTTGATCCTTAATTTTTTCTATGTAGTTTGTATTCCTTTTTTCCTTTGAAATCCTGGCCAGGTATTTCCCAGGTTTATTCCCCCAGACATATCTTTCTTTTGAAACGTTTTTAAATATGTTCCGTGTTTCAGTTGCCATTAAATCTCTTAATTGGACCCTTTTTGTTACTATTTCCTTATATAATTCGATTTCTTTTGTATTTTTGTGTTTATTTTCCAATTCTTGGAGTTCTCTAATTAATTGCTTCTTTTTGGCTTCTCTTGCTTTTTTCTTCCCAGCCCCCAAGGAAATGAGCTTTCCCCTAATATATGCCTTATGGGCTTCCCATACAGTTGCTGAGGTCACTCCCGGTGTATTGTTTATTACAAAATATTCCTCTATGTCTGCTTTTATTATATTGCATATTTCTGGGTCCTCTAGTAGTTCCTCGTTTAGGTTCCAGCTGCCCTTTCTCTCTTCAATGTCTGGGAAATGAATTCTAACCAGGGCAGGGGCGTGATCGGATATCGTAATCGATCCTATCGAAGTTTTATTTACATATTCCAATATTTCATGGTCCACCATTATATAATCTAATCTTGCGTACATATTATGCACTGTCGAATAATATGTATAGTCTCTTTTATTTGGATTAGCAATTCTCCAGGGGTCTATTAGTTGTTGTTTGAAAAAAAATTTCTTCAGCAACTGCTGTTGCTTAGTGTTTGTTATATGAACCCCTGATGCCCTATCTAACTGATGTTCTAGCGTAAAATTAAAATCCCCTGCTAATATTACATGTCCCTGTTTGAAGTCCATTAGTATATTTAGAATCTTCTTTAAGTATTTTTGAGGATGCTTGTTGGGACAGTATACATTAACCAAGGTATATTTTTCCCCCTGAAGAGTCCCTCTCAGAAACACATAACGGCCCTCTGGGTCAACTTTCCTATCTTCAACTTTGAAGCTGATATTTTTCCCCATCCCTATGGCGACTCCCCTAGATCTTTTCTGAGGAGAGTCGCCATAGTACCAGGTTGGTATCGCTCGAGAGTAGAGCCTGATTCCTGAGTCAGCCGTTATGTGTGTCTCCTGAAGGAAGACTATGTCTACGTCGTGTCCTTCGATCTCCTTTAACACCATATGTCTTTTCCCCGGGGAACCAAGGCCTCTTACGTTATATGTTAATAGATTTACATTAGACATACTCCTTTTTTCCTCTTTTTTTTTGCTCTTGCCCTTACCGCTCTCATTGCACCTTTCGGACAGACCGCTAATCTTAAAACTCTTTCCCATCCCTTCCCTCCAGACCTCCCATTCCATCCCTCCCCCCCTCCCTCCCTTCCCATCCCCACTCC
This sequence comes from Rana kukunoris, assembly GCA_029574335.1. NCBI lineage: Eukaryota > Metazoa > Chordata > Amphibia > Anura > Ranidae > Rana > Rana kukunoris. The sequence goes on from CM056060.1 coordinate 156,570,666, forward strand.
CACTCCTCCATCCCTCCTCCCCCCCCTCTCCCCTCTCCCACCCCTCCCCCCCCCCTACCCCCCCTCCCCCCCTCTAACCCTGGATGTTACCGTGACCCTATGGTCGTATTGGGGAACCTCTCGCCTTGCACCTCCTTGTGCTCTTGTGTTCCCTTCCCTGAGGCGGAATTCCATTCGCCGCGCCCTCATTCTCCCTGCTTCCAGGGGGATTGCCCCAAGGTGGTAGGTCACTCCCACTCCTAGGTCTCACCATAATCTTTCACCTAATTAGCTTATTCCCTTATTTACTACCCCCCTCTCCCCCTGCCCCCCCCTCCCCCCACCCCTCCCCCCTCCAGCCTCCCCCCCACTCCGTATTTTCATGGTACTGGGATCTCCAGTTTTTGACAAAATTCTGGTATTTCATCTATGAATCTTAGTCTTGCGGTAACCCCATTTTTTCTACCGATCAGGCATGCCGGGAAGCCCCAATTGTATTGTATTTCTCGTTCTTGTAACACCTGTAATAGAGGTTTTAAGTTTCTTCTTCTTCTGAGTGTCTCTTGAGATAGATCTTGGAAAATTTGGATGTTATATTCCTCAAATTTAATCGGGGACTTTCCTCTCAGATTTTTCCATAATTGATTTTTTTCCTCCCAATTTTCAAACCTTATAATAATATCTCTGGGGCTCTCCCGGGGAATTTCTCTAGGTCTCCTAATCCGGTGTGCCCGCTCGATGCTTAATGGAGAGGTTATTTCTCTGTCTAGGAGCGGGTTGCAGATTTTCCGTATGATTTCTGGTAGGTTTTCTGACTGAGACGAGTCTGGTACCCCACGTATTCTTATATTTTTCCTTCTGTCTCTATTTTCCTGATCTTCTACTTTATACGCCTGTTCCCTTTGTTCTTTTTTAATTTCTTTGATTTCTTCCTCCAGTTTCTTAATAATATTAGAATTGTGGTCTACTTTCTTTTCTACTCCCTCTAGTCTTTCCAGCATAAAGCCCATATTTCTCTCCATTCTCTCCATTTGTGCTGTTAGTGATCTTTCTAGCGCCGCAAACATTCCCTGTATTTCCATTTTTGTTGGTAGAGCCAGTCTGTCTTGCTGATCATCAGACATTCTTTTATCATGTATCAGGTCCATATCCTGTTCAGTCACCATCACCATCCCGAGTATAGTTTCAGTGTCTATTGAGTTGTTTGATACCGCTTTTGTCTTGTCCTTTTTTTTCTCCGCTTGAGGGCCTCTGCCCCCCTGCTGCTTCTCGCTTACTGTTTTTTCCCCATTGGCCCCTTGGGTTACATGAGTTACATGAGTTACGTATTTACTCATGGGACCAGGGCCTGAGCCCGAGCCAGGGCCAGGGCTTTGGCTTAAGCGTGGAGCTGAAGCTGCTCCTCCTCTTGCTCCCCTTGCTCTTGTGCTCATAGTTATATCCCAGCTGAGCCTAGTTGTTTTCCCAGTAATCTCGTTTTACAATGTGTGTTTCCCTCTATATTTCACTCTATGTTGTACTCAGTCAGGCGGCTGAATACTGTTAAATATAGTTAAATACAGTAGCTATACTTGGGTACAGGGGAGCTCATCCGTTTTACCGAGCCGATCTCAATCCCTAGATCAATCAGTATAGGGAGTTCCTATGTATACTATGGTGTACTATAACTGTATTTAGTTCTATTCACATCTATTAACAGTTATTCATCAGATATTCATCAGTCTTATATTACTATTCAGGTCCCACTTGTTATACTTCCATATTTAATTTTACAACCTGGTGAACCTGGTGGAGCTCAGACACAGCACAGGGAACTCTGGAAAGTCAGACTCCTATCCCTTAAACAACTCTTAAATATTAAATATTCTCGATCTCTTCCATCAGCATGATTAAAGCGTGATTTAGGGCATTCCAGCCTGAGGCTTCGGAACATCGAAGGCTTGTTACATTTCACATTTCACTTCAAATGTCAGGTATCCAGAAACCATAGCAATAGTAGTGCAGCAAGGTTTTACTCACAGTTACCATCTGATGTTCTCTTCAGCAGCCCTCATTCAGCGTCGCCTTCTAGTTGTCACACTCTTTACTTACATGCGATTGTTGTTATAGATGTAGCGGATGTTGCTCCTGGTTCAGCTTTATCAAGCGCAAGTCAGAGAGAGAGGGAAAAGAAAAAAAAAAAAAAAAAGTATCTCTGGTATCTCTGTGCTTTGTATTATATGATGCCTTACATTGCGCTATATTGCTGCTATTGCTATTGCTGCTATTGCTATTGCTATTGCTATTGCCTTTAAGTAATACTTTTCTGGCTATGCCCTGTAGGGGACCTTCAGTGTTGGTAGTGCAGAGCTGCGGGTAGGGGGGGGGAGCCGTGTTTCCCTTGTCCCGGGGGTTCATCAAGGGTAAACACTGCAAGGCGCAACCCCGTGCTGGGCACCCGACACTAAGTGTCTCTCCTAATCTCTCAGTCTCCCATCTCTCCTGGCGGAGCGGAGCGGGATATTGACAGGGCAACAAGCTTCCGTTCCATTCGATCCAATACCTATAATTTAATAGTTAGTTATTTTTTTGAATTTTCTTATAATTGGATTTTTGAATTTACGAAAAGCCTTAAAGGCAGCACATTTTAAAAAAATGACAGCATTCAAAACTGCCAATTTTGGCATTTTGAATACTTTTAAGTGCGAAGGAGGGATTTGGGGTCCTATAGATCTCTCCATAAAGAGGACCTGTCACCTCCTATTACTGTCACATGGGGTGTTTACATTCATTATAGACCCCAGATCTCTCCATAAAGGGGACCTGTCACCTCCTATTACTGTCACATAGGATGTTTACATTCATTATAGACCCCAGATCTCTCCATAAAGAGGACCTGTCACCTCCTATTACTGTCACATGGGGTGTTTACATTCATTATAGACCCCAGATCTCTCCATAAAGAGGACCTGTCACCTCCTATTACTGTCACATGGGGTGTTTACATTCATTATAGACCCCAGATCTCTCCATAAAGAGGACCTGTCACCTCCTATTACTGTCACATGGGATGTTTACATTCATTATAGACCCCAGATCTCTCCATAAAGAGGACCTGTCACCTCCTATTACTGTCACATGGGGTGTTTACATTCATTATAGACCCCAGATCTCTCCATAAAGGGGACCTGTCACCTCCTATTACTGTCACATAGGATGTTTACATTCATTATAGACCCCAGATCTCTCCATAAAGAGGACCTGTCACCTCCTATTACTGTCACATGGGGTGTTTACATTCATTATAGACCCCAGATCTCTCCATAAAGAGGACCTGTCACCTCCTATTACTGTCACATGGGATGTTTACATTCATTATAGACCCCAGATCTCTCCATAAAGAGGACCTGTCACCTCCTATTACTGTCACATGGGGTGTTTACATTCATTATAGACCCCAGATCTCTCCATAAAGGGGACCTGTCACCTCCTATTACTGTCACATAGGATGTTTACATTCATTATAGACCCCAGATCTCTCCATAAAGAGGACCTGTCACCTCCTATTACTGTCACATGGGGTGTTTACATTCATTATAGACCCCAGATCTCTCCATAAAGAGGACCTGTCACCTCCTATTACTGTCACATGGGATGTTTACATTCATTATAGACCCCAGATCTCTCCATAAAGAGGACCTGTCACCTCCTATTACTGTCACATGGGGTGTTTACATTCATTATAGACCCCAGATCTCTCCATAAAGGGGACCTGTCACCTCCTATTACTGTCACATAGGATGTTTACATTCATTATAGACCCCAGATCTCTCCATAAAGAGGACCTGTCACCTCCTATTACTGTCACATGGGGTGTTTACATTCATTATAGACCCCAGATCTCTCCATAAAGAGGACCTGTCACCTCCTATTACTGTCACATGGGATGTTTACATTCATTATAGACCCCAGATCTCTCCATAAAGAGGACCTGTCACCTCCTATTACTGTCACATGGGGTGTTTACATTCATTATAGACCCCAGATCTCTCCATAAAGGGGACCTGTCACCTCCTATTACTGTCACATAGGATGTTTACATTCATTATAGACCCCAGATCTCTCCATAAAGAGGACCTGTCACCTCCTATTACTGTCACATGGGGTGTTTACATTCATTATAGACCCCAGATCTCTCCATAAAGAGGACCTGTCACCTCCTATTACTGTCACATGGGGTGTTTACATTCATTATAGACCCCAGATCTCTCCATAAAGAGGACCTGTCACCTCCTATTACTGTCACATGGGGTGTTTACATTCATTATAGACCCCAGATCTCTCCATAAAGAGGACCTGTCACCTCCTATTACTGTCACATGGGATGTTTACATTCATTATAGACCCCAGATCTCTCCATAAAGAGGACCTGTCACCTCCTATTACTGTCACATGGGATGTTTACATTATAGACCCCAGATCTCTCCATAAAGGGGACCTGTCACCTCCTATTACTGTCACATAGGATGTTTACATTCATTATAGACCCCAGATCTCTCCATAAAGAGGACCTGTCACCTCCTATTACTGTCACATGGGGTGTTTACATTCATTATAGACCCCAGATCTCTCCATAAAGAGGACCTGTCACCTCCTATTACTGTCACATGGGATGTTTACATTCATTATAGACCCCAGATCTCTCCATAAAGAGGACCTGTCACCTCCTATTACTGTCACATGGGGTGTTTACATTCATTATAGACCCCAGATCTCTCCATAAAGAGGACCTGTCACCTCCTATTACTGTCACATAGGATGTTTACATTCATTATAGACCCCAGATCTCTCCATAAAGAGGACCTGTCACCTCCTATTACTGTCACATGGGGTGTTTACATTCATTATAGACCCCAGATCTCTCCATAAAGAGGACCTGTCACCTCCTATTACTGTCACATGGGGTGTTTACATTCATTATAGACCCCAGATCTCTCCATAAAGGGGACCTGTCACCTCCTATTACTGTCACATAGGATGTTTACATTCATTATAGACCCCAGATCTCTCCATAAAGAGGACCTGTCACCTCCTATTACTGTCACATGGGGTGTTTACATTCATTATAGACCCCAGATCTCTCCATAAAGAGGACCTGTCACCTCCTATTACTGTCACATGGGATGTTTACATTCATTATAGACCCCAGATCTCTCCATAAAGAGGACCTGTCACCTCCTATTACTGTCACATGGGGTGTTTACATTCATTATAGACCCCAGATCTCTCCATAAAGAGGACCTGTCACCTCCTATTACTGTCACATGGGATGTTTACATTCATTATAGACCCCAGATCTCTCCATAAAGAGGACCTGTCACCTCCTATTACTGTCACATGGGGTGTTTACATTCATTATAGACCCCAGATCTCTCCATAAAGAGGACCTGTCACCTCCTATTACTGTCACATGGGGTGTTTACATTCATTATAGACCCCAGATCTCTCCATAAAGAGGACCTGTCACCTCCTATTACTGTCACATGGGGTGTTTACATTCATTATAGACCCCAGATCTCTCCATAAAGAGGACCTGTCACCTCCTATTACTGTCACATGGGGTGTTTACATTCATTATAGACCCCAGATCTCTCCATAAAGAGGACCTGTCACCTCCTATTACTGTCACATGGGATGTTTACATTCATTATAGACCCCAGATCTCTCCATAAAGAGGACCTGTCACCTCCTATTACTGTCACATGGGGTGTTTACATTCATTATAGACCCCAGATCTCTCCATAAAGGGGACCTGTCACCTCCTATTACTGTCACATGGGGTGTTTACATTCATTATAGACCCCAGATCTCTCCATAAAGAGGACCTGTCACCTCCTATTACTGTCACATGGGGTGTTTACATTCATTATAGACCCCAGATCTCTCCATAAAGAGGACCTGTCACCTCCTATTACTGTCACATGGGGTGTTTACATTCATTATAGACCCCAGATCTCTCCATAAAGAGGACCTGTCACCTCCTATTACTGTCACATGGGGTGTTTACATTCATTATAGACCCCAGATCTCTCCATAAAGAGGACCTGTCACCTCCTATTACTGTCACATGGGGTGTTTACATTCATTATAGACCCCAGATCTCTCCATAAAGAGGACCTGTCACCGCCTATTACTGTCACATGGGATGTTTACATTATAGACCCCAGATCTCTCCATAAAGAGGACCTGTCACCTCCTATTACTGTCACATGGGATGTTTACATTCATTATAGACCCCAGATCTCTCCATAAAGAGGACCTGTCACCTCCTATTACTGTCACATGGGGTGTTTACATTCATTATAGACCCCAGATCTCTCCATAAAGAGGACCTGTCACCTCCTATTACTGTCACATGGGGTGTTTACATTCATTATAGACCCCAGATCTCTCCATAAAGAGGACCTGTCACCTCCTATTACTGTCACATGGGGTGTTTACATTCATTATAGACCCCAGATCTCTCCATAAAGAGGACCTGTCACCTCCTATTACTGTCACATGGGGTGTTTACATTCATTATAGACCCCAGATCTCTCCATAAAGAGGACCTGTCACCGCCTATTACTGTCACATGGGATGTTTACATTATAGACCCCAGATCTCTCCATAAAGAGGACCTGTCACCTCCTATTACTGTCACATGGGATGTTTACATTCATTATAGACCCCAGATCTCTCCATAAAGAGGACCTGTCACCTCCTATTACTGTCACATGGGGTGTTTACATTCATTATAGACCCCAGATCTCTCCATAAAGAGGACCTGTCACCACCTATTACTGTCACATGGGATGTTTACATTATAGACCCCAGATCTCTCCATAAAGAGGACCTGTCACCTCCTATTACTGTCACATGGGATGTTTACATTATAGACCCCAGATCTCTCCATAAAGGGGACCTGTCACCTCCTATTACTGTCACATGGGATGTTTACATTATAGACCCCCGATCTCTCCATAAAGAGGACCTGTCACCCCCTATTACTGTCACATAGGATGTTTACATTCATTATAGACCCCAGATCCCTCCATAAAGAGGACCTGTCACCACCTATTACTGTCACATGGGGTGTTTACATTCATTATAGACCCCAGATCTCTCCATAAAGAGGACCTGTCACCACCTATTACTGTCACATGGGGTGTTTACATTCATTATAGATCCCAGATCTCTCCATAAAGAGGACCTGTCACCTCCTATTACTGTCACATGGGATGTTTACATTCATTATAGACCCCAAATCTCTCCATAAGGAGGACCTGTCACCTCCTATTACTGTCACATGGGATGTTTACATTCATTATAGACCCCAGATCTCTCCATAAAGAGGACCTGTCACCTCCTATTACTGTCACATGGGGTGTTTACATTCATTATAGACCCCAGATCTCTCCATAAAGAGGACCTGTCACCTCCTATTACTGTCACATGGGATGTTTACATTCATTATAGACCCCAGATCTCTCCATAAAGAGGACCTGTCACCTCCTATTACTGTCACATAGGATGTTTACATTCATTATAGACCCCAGATCTCTCCATAAATAGGACCTGTCACCTCCTATTACTGTCACATGGGGTGTTTACATTCATTATAGACCCCAGATCCCTCCATAAAGAGGACCTGTCACCTCCTATTACTGTCACATGGGATGTTTACATTCATTATAGACCCCAGATCTCTCCATAAAGAGGACCTGTCACCGTCTATTACTGTCACATAGGATGTTTACATTCATTATAGACCCCAGATCCCTCCATAAAGAGGACCTGTCACCGTCTATTACTGTCACATAGGATGTTTACATTCATTATAGACCCCAGATCCCTCCATAAAGAGGACCTGTCACCTCCTATTACTGTCACATGGGATGTTTACATTCATTATAGACCCCAGATCTCTCCATAAAGAGGACCTGTCACCTCCTATTACTGTCACATGGGATGTTTACATTCATTATAGACCCCAGATCTCTCCATAAAGGGGACCTGTCACCTCCTATTACTGTCACATAGGATGTTTACATTCATTATAGACCCCAGATCTCTCCATAAAGAGGACCTGTCACCTCCTATTACTGTCACATGGGATGTTTACATTCATTATAGACCCCAGATCTCTCCATAAAGAGGACCTGTCACCTCCTATTACTGTCACATGGGATGTTTACATTCATTATAGACCCCAGATCTCTCCATAAAGAGGACCTGTCACCTCCTATTACTGTCACATGGGGTGTTTACATTCATTATAGACCCCAGATCTCTCCATAAAGAGGACCTGTCACCTCCTATTACTGTCACATAGGATGTTTACATTCATTATAGACCCCAGATCTCTCCATAAAGAGGACCTGTCACCTCCTATTACTGTCACATGGGGTGTTTACATTCATTATAGACCCCAGATCTCTCCATAAAGAGGACCTGTCACCTCCTATTACTGTCACATGGGATGTTTACATTCATTATAGACCCCAGATCTCTCCATAAAGAGGACCTGTCACCTCCTATTACTGTCACATGGGGTGTTTACATTCATTATAGACCCCAGATCTCTCCATAAAGAGGACCTGTCACCTCCTATTACTGTCACATGGGGTGTTTACATTCATTATAGACCCCAGATCTCTCCATAAAGAGGACCTGTCACCTCCTATTACTGTCACATGGGGTGTTTACATTCATTATAGACCCCAGATCTCTCCATAAAGAGGACCTGTCACCTCCTATTACTGTCACATGGGGTGTTTACATTCATTATAGACCCCAGATCTCTCCATAAAGAGGACCTGTCACCTCCTATTACTGTCACATGGGGATGTTTACATTCATTATAGACCCCAGATCTCTCCATAAAGAGGACCTGTCACCTCCTATTACTGTCACATGGGGTGTTTACATTCATTATAGACCCCAGATCTCTCCATAAAGAGGACCTGTCACCTCCTATTACTGTCACATGGGGTGTTTACATTCATTATAGACCCCAGATCTCTCCATAAAGAGGACCTGTCACCTCCTATTACTGTCACATGGGGTGTTTACATTCATTATAGACCCCAGATCTCTCCATAAAGAGGACCTGTCACCTCCTATTACTGTCACATGGGGTGTTTACATTCATTATAGACCCCAGATCTCTCCATAAAGAGGACCTGTCACCTCCTATTACTGTCACATGGGGTGTTTACATTCATTATAGACCCCAGATCTCTCCATAAAGAGGACCTGTCACCTCCTATTACTGTCACATGGGGTGTTTACATTCATTATAGACCCCAGATCTCTCCATAAAGAGGACCTGTCACCTCCTATTACTGTCACATGGGGATGTTTACATTCATTATAGACCCCAGATCTCTCCATAAAGAGGACCTGTCACCTCCTATTACTGTCACATGGGATGTTTACATTCATTATAGACCCCAGATCTCTCCATAAAGAGGACCTGTCACCTCCTATTACTGTCACATGGGGTGTTTACATTCATTATAGACCCCAGATCTCTCCATAAAGAGGACCTGTCACCTCCTATTACTGTCACATGGGGTGTTTACATTCATTATAGACCCCAGATCTCTCCATAAAGAGGACCTGTCACCTCCTATTACTGTCACATGGGGTGTTTACATTCATTATAGACCCCAGATCTCTCCATAAAGAGGACCTGTCACCTCCTATTACTGTCACATGGGGTGTTTACATTCATTATAGACCCCAGATCTCTCCATAAAGAGGACCTGTCACCGCCTATTACTGTCACATGGGATGTTTACATTATAGACCCCAGATCTCTCCATAAAGAGGACCTGTCACCTCCTATTACTGTCACATGGGATGTTTACATTCATTATAGACCCCAGATCTCTCCATAAAGAGGACCTGTCACCTCCTATTACTGTCACATGGGGTGTTTACATTCATTATAGACCCCAGATCTCTCCATAAAGAGGACCTGTCACCACCTATTACTGTCACATGGGATGTTTACATTATAGACCCCAGATCTCTCCATAAAGAGGACCTGTCACCTCCTATTACTGTCACATGGGATGTTTACATTATAGACCCCAGATCTCTCCATAAAGGGGACCTGTCACCTCCTATTACTGTCACATGGGATGTTTACATTATAGACCCCCGATCTCTCCATAAAGAGGACCTGTCACCCCCTATTACTGTCACATAGGATGTTTACATTCATTATAGACCCCAGATCCCTCCATAAAGAGGACCTGTCACCACCTATTACTGTCACATGGGGTGTTTACATTCATTATAGACCCCAGATCTCTCCATAAAGAGGACCTGTCACCACCTATTACTGTCACATGGGGTGTTTACATTCATTATAGATCCCAGATCTCTCCATAAAGAGGACCTGTCACCTCCTATTACTGTCACATGGGATGTTTACATTCATTATAGACCCCAAATCTCTCCATAAGGAGGACCTGTCACCTCCTATTACTGTCACATGGGATGTTTACATTCATTATAGACCCCAGATCTCTCCATAAAGAGGACCTGTCACCTCCTATTACTGTCACATAGGATGTTTACATTCATTATAGACCCCAGATCTCTCCATAAATAGGACCTGTCACCTCCTATTACTGTCACATGGGGTGTTTACATTCATTATAGACCCCAGATCTCTCCATAAAGAGGACCTGTCACCGCCTATTACTGTCACATGGGATGTTTACATTCATTATAGACCCCAGATCTCTCCATAAAGAGGACCTGTCACTGTCTATTACTGTCACATAGGATGTTTACATTCATTATAGACCCCAGATCCCTCCATAAAGAGGACCTGTCACCTCCTATTACTGTCACATGGGATGTTTACATTCATTATAGACCCCAGATCTCTCCATAAAGAGGACCTGTCACCGTCTATTACTGTCACATAGGATGTTTACATTCATTATAGACCCCAGATCCCTCCATAAAGAGGACCTGTCACCGTCTATTACTGTCACATAGGATGTTTACATTCATTATAGACCCCAGATCCCTCCATAAAGAGGACCTGTCAACTCCTATTACTGTCACATGGGATGTTTACATTCATTATAGACCCCAAATCTCTCCATAAAGAGGACCTGTCACCGCCTATTACTATCACATGGGATGTCTACATTCGTTATAGACCCCAGATCTCTCCATAAGGAGGACCTGTCACCGCCTATTACTGTCACATGGGATGTTTACATTCATTATAGACCCCAGATCTCTCCATAAAGAGGACCTGTCACCCCCTATTACTGTCACATAGGATGTTTACATTCATTATAGACCCCAGATCTCTCCATAAAGAGGACCTGTCACCTCCTATTACTGTCACATGGGATGTTTACATTCATTATAGACCCCAGATCTCTCCATAAAGAGGACCTGTCACCTCCTATTACTGTCACATGGGATGTTTACATTCATTATAGACCCCAGTGCTCTCCATAAAGGGGACCTGTCACCCCCTATTACTGTCACATGGGGTGTTTACATTAATTATAGACCCCAGATCTCTCCATAAAGAGGACCTGTCACCGTCTATTACTGTCACATGGGATGTTTACATTCATTATAGACCCCCGATTCCTCCATAAAGAGGACCTGTCACCTCCTATTACTGTCACATGGGATGTTTACATTCATTATAGACCCCAGATCCCTCCATAAGGAGGACCTGTCACCTCCTATTACTGTCACATGGGATGTTTACATTATAGACCCCAGATCTCTCCATAAAGAGGACCTGTCACCCCCTATTACTGTCACATGGGATGTTCACATTCATTATAGACCCCCGATCCCTCCATAAAGAGGACCTGTCACCTCCTATTACTGTCACATGGGATGTTTACATTCATTATAGACCCCAGATCTCTCCATAAAGAGGACCTGTCACCTCCTATTACTGTCACATGGGATGTTTACATTCATTATAGACCCCAGATCTCTCCATAAAGAGGACCTGTCACCTCCTATTACTGTCACATGGGATGTTTACATTCATTATAGACCCCAGATCCCTCCATAAGGAGGACCTGTCACCTCCTATTACTGTCACATGGGATGTTTACATTATAGACCCCAGATCTCTCCATAAAGAGGACCTGTCACCCCCTATTACTGTCACATGGGATGTTCACATTCATTATAGACCCCCGATCCCTCCATAAAGAGGACCTGTCACCTCCTATTACTGTCACATGGGATGTTTACATTCATTATAGACCCCAGATCTCTCCATAAAGAGGACCTGTCACCTCCTATTACTGTCACATGGGATGTTTACATTCATTATAGACCCCAGATCTCTCCATAAAGAGGACCAGTCACCTCCTATTACTGTCACATGGGATGTTTACATTCATTATAGACCCCAGATCTCTCCATAAAGAGGACCTGTCACCACCTATTACTGTTACATGGGATGTTTACATTCATTATAGACCCCCGATCCCTCCATAAAGAGGACCCGTCACCTCCTATTACTGTCACATGGGATGTTTACATTCATTATAGACCCCAGATCTCTACATAAAGAGGACCTGTCACCTCCTATTACTGTCACATGGGATGTTTACATTATAGACCCCAGATCTCTCCATAAAGAGGACCTGTCACCTCCTATTACTGTCACATGGGATGTTTACATTCATTATAGACCCCAGATCCCTCCATAAGGAGGACCTGTCACCTCCTATTACTGTCACATGGGATGTTTACATTATAGACCCCAGATCTCTCCATAAAGAGGACCTGTCACCACCTATTACTGTCACATGGGATGTTTACATTCATTATAGACCCCCGATCCCTCCATAAAGAGGACCTGTCACCTCCTATTACTGTCACATGGGATGTTTACATTCATTATAGACCCCAAATCTCTCCATAAAGAGGACCTGTCACCGCCTATTACTGTCACATGGGATGTTTACATTCGTTATAGACCCCAGATCTCTCCATAAAGAGGACCTGTCACCCCCTATTACTGTCACATAGGATGTTTACATTCATTATAGACCCCAAATCTCTCCATAAAGAGGACCTGTCACCTCCTATTACTGTCACATGGGATGTTTACATTCATTATAGACCCCAGATCCCTCCATAAAGAGGACCTGTCACCTCCTATTACTGTCACATGGGATGTTTGCATTCATTATAGACCCCAGATCTCTCCATAAAGAGGACCTGTCACCTCCTATTACTGTCACATGGGATGTTTACATTATAGACCCCAGATCTCTCCATAAAGAGGACCTGTCACCCCCTATTACTGTCACATGGGATGTTTACATTCATTATAGACCCCAGATCCTTCCATAAAGAGGACCTGTCACCTCCTATTACTGTCACATGGGCTGTGAGTGTGTGTGAGCGGGCAGAGGGAGGAGCTGTGAGTGTGTGTGGGCGGGGAAGAGGGAGGAGCTGTGAGTGTGTGTGGGCTTTTTTGCGCTATAAACAAAAATAGAGCGACAATTTCGAAAAAAAATCTATATTGTTTTACTTTTTGCTATAATAAATATCCCCCAAAAAGAAATTAAAAAAAAACATATTTTTTCCTCAGTTTAGGCCGATACGTATTCTTCTACATATTTTTGTGAAAAAAAATCGCAAAAAGCGTTTATTGATTGGTTTGCGCAAAAGTTATAACGTCTACAAAATAGGGGGATAATTTTATGGCATTTTTATTAATAATTTTTTTTTTACTAGTAATGGCGGCGATCACTCTGATCCTGATTGTTAGTGCAAAATGCGGTCTCTGTCTCAGCTTGGCTGTGCTGTGAGCTTATTCTGCTGTACTGGGGTGTTCTTCCAGCCCCGGTGCTGCAGGTGGCAGCAGTGGAGTCAAGGGTTCGGTACTTTTTACCATCACAAGGGTTTGTCCTTGCTGTGCATGCTGGGGATGGGTATTTATGGGCCAGACGCCATTGGTTCTGGGTCTTCTTCGTCTAGTGTGGCACCCACCTTTAGGGTTGCCACATCACAGCGCCCCGGGCTATGGCCTATCTGGCCGGGGAGTGTGTGCCACGCGGTGTTCCTGGTTTGGGGGCCATGCTGACCCGGAGCATCTGAACAGTGGCGGGGACCCAGTGAGTGACTGGGTTCCCACTTTGAAGATCCCAAGCTGTACTGCTGTTTGGTGGGGAGTCAGTCTGAGGAGTGCCATTGAGAGGCTGGCGGTCCAAAAGGGCCTGGACAAACCACCGGGGATGGAGGTAGCCGGACACTAAGGGATTGATCACCTGTCAGTCGGTACCTGGGCGACAAGTTGAAGGAGATCCAGGTGTAATTCATCTAAGGAGGGATATCTCCAAGAATTCAATCCAGAGGGGACCTGTGGCAGAGGTATCTTTCTGAGGCTCATTGAGAGGGGTCTATAGCAGAGACTTTATCCCAAGTTCAAGTTCACCAAAGAGGGTCTGTGGCAGAGACCTCATCCTACAATTGTCCGAGTGATACTCCGGCTGCCAGGTCAGTGAGAAAGGCCTGTCCGGGTCAGTGAAAGACCTTTGCCTTATTTGTTTGCGCTATATAAGCTGTTCCTGCTTGCGACCTCAGAAAGTCGGGAGGTATGCAGGAGGCGTTGACTTGGTGGATGAGAACTTGATCAGTCAGTTCTTGTGAGTTTACTTTCCGTATTTGTGGTTTAGAAGAAGTCAACTTACATTCACTTTCGTTTCTGTCTCATCCGGAGGTCTTGAGGCGGTTTGGTTCACATTTGTTAGCGCTATACAAGTTACTCACTCACTCACTCACTCACCTGCAACATGGCATCTGCTGACCTGAGACACGAGCTGAACTGCTCCATCTGCCTGGAGGTTTATAGAGATCCGGTAACTTTGAGATGTGGACACAGTTTCTGCTGGACCTGTATTCATCGTCTAATTAGTAAACAGGATGGGTCCAAAGTCTATACCTGCCCACAATGCCGACAACGATCCAAATCACCACTCAAGAAGAACATTGTCCTCAGTAGGTTAGCAGAGAGATTCCATAGTGGTCAACCAGACGAGGGCAGGAAGGTCGTCTCCTGTACCTACTGCGACTTCCCTGTTCCGGCTGTGAAGACTTGTCAGCAATGTGAGACCTCCCTGTGCGCCGATCACCTGAGGAAACACAAGACGGTGGAGCACACCTTACTTCCGCCAACGGCTGATCTCGTGAAAAGAAAGTGTCCTGTCCATGGCAAGATCTTGGAATATTATTGCACCGAGGACTCTGTGTGTGTCTGCACGTCCTGCAGGTTGGATGGAGAACACCGAGGACACCAGGCCGAGTCCCTGGAGGAGGTATCCAAGAAGAAACTGAAACCTGTGCTGGAGAAGGTGACCTTCGAGAGAGAAAAGATTGAGAAGAAAGTCCAGAGTCTGCAGGAATACAAGACAAAGGCTCAAGAAGTGGCCACCAAAGCAACAAAAAGAGCCACTACTGAGCTTAGCAACATCAAGGAGCAGCTGGAAGATCTGGAGAAGATGGTTCCCAATGAGATCTCCAGGTGGGAAATGCAGATTTCACAGACGGTCTCCGATCTAAACCAACAGTTGGAAATAAAAAAGGACAATCTGTCCAGGAAGATAAGTCACTTTCAGGGCCTCCGTGACCTGGCCGACCCGCTAACTGTCCTACAAGACCAGGAATTAGACTTGTGTGACACCGAGGAGGCACTTCCCAATGACCCGGAATTTCCTGATCTCCAGGAGGATCTGATCTCAAACGCGTTAGATAAATTATCACTTGTAGTAACAAGCTCAAAGACATGGATACAAAAACCTGCAGACATAATTCTGGACGTCTCCACATCGGCTAATAATCTCTGGATATCAGATGACTTAAAAAGTGCCTTCAGGACCGAGAGAGAACTGCCTTACCCAAAAACACCAGAGAGACTTCAACACTGTGGTGTCCTAAGTCTCAACAGCTTCTCCTCTTGGTGGCATCACTGGGAGGTGGACACCAGCCAGTCGCAAAGCTGGAAAGTCGGAATGTGTTACCCCAGTATCAACCGGAAAAACCGTATCAGTATGATTGGACAGGACAAGGACTCCTGGTGCTTACGGAGGTGGAAGGATGACTATACCTTGATGCATGACGGTGAACATATCCATTTATCTCATGAGCCACCCGGACATAAATTCCAGATCTATCTGGATTACAAGGCCGGCCAGCTTTCCTTCTATGAGCTGGGAGACCAGATCAGGCATTTGCACACCTTCAAGACAACCTTCTCCGAGCCCCTCCATGCTGTTCTTGGAGTCTTTCAAGGGTCCATTACAATTTGTAAATAGAGATGTAGATATGGTGACTTATGGGACAGTATGTTCTGATATAGGACTTTCTGGTGCTCTCTAAAAATGGCTACATTTGTATTTGAATAGACCTCAAGATATTGAGTAGATAATTGTTATCAACGTGATATCGTTTTCGATTAAGGCTCCATCCACACTTGTGCGACTTGTCATGCAAGCTTTAGACATCAAAGTCGCATGACAAGTCATTCCCCGTGTTTTCCAATGATAACCATTCAGATATGTGCTTAAAGTTGCAGCGACTTCAAAGCAGGGGTGAATCCAGGGGGGGGACAACAGGGAAATTGCCCCCCCCCCATCCTATGTGAGTACTTTTGAACCCTTTTGTAACAATAAAAGCTCCTTACGGTTTTACACTATGTGGGCTTTTCTCCATTTTACCTGTATGGTGATATCCTGCTTCATCATATCCATCTGAGATGCTCCCAGAATATATGTGATTCTCAGAGGCAGGGCCGTCTTTAACATTGGTGTGGAGCCCCAAGCAGCTGCCTCTTACTTGCCAACTATCCCGATATAAATTCCCTTGTCCCTTGAAGTTTTAGTCCCCTGCTGTGTCCTGATATCTCAGTGTGAAGTGCTGCTACTAATGCTGCCCAGCTCTGCCCTATTGCTGTGCACAGATGACTCACCTGCAGACCCTGTGTTTACGTGTAAATAAACGTCATTCATATGTAAATAGAGGTGGCATTTATATGTATATCATGCCTCCCTGAGGTCATATCCACCATCACCTATACTGAATGCTGCCCACTGGGGAGGTAAAGGAGCATGCTTGGAAGTCCTGCCTTTAAAGTGATTGTAAACCCACTTTTTTAACTTGCACCTACAGGTAAGCCTAGATTAAGGCTTACCTGTAGGTGTTTGCAATATCTCCTAAACTTACACTGTTTAGTAGATATTTAAAATCTGTATACGCCATTGTGTACGGCGCATGCGCACTGTACACAGCGGTGCAGGCACAGTGAAACTGGCCAGTCATAAAATCGGCAATCTCGATGTGCGAAATGACTTATTCGTCGCTCCGGCCAATCAGAGCACCGGAGTGGCGATACCCGGAAATAACCTCCGGGAGCGATGGATGCGGTGGAGGGGGACACAAGGATGGCTTCTGGTCCTTCATTCTAAGTTAAGTACATGCTTAATGAGCTAGTATGCTAGTCATACTAGCTCATTATGGCTTTGTCTTGCAGGTTCTTTCATTTAAAAAAAGTTTTACTGGGTTTACTTTCACTTTAACTGTGGTCATTCAGCCTGTTCTGCAAAGGTAAGCAAAATGATGGGGGGGGGGGGGGGGGGCGAGAGGCGTGTGCAGAGGTAGGCAGAGAAGGAATTACGGTTTGGGTGCACAGCTGAGCAGGAAGGGGATGTCTGTTACTGAGGGGGTGTCTGTACTGAGGGGGTGTCTGTAGGGGGTGTCCTGAGGGGGTGTCTGTACTGAGGGGGTGTCTGTACTGAGGGGGTGTCTGTTACTGAGGGGGTGTCTGTACTGAGGGGGTGTCTGTACTGAGGGGGTGTCTGTACTGAGGGGGTGTCTGTTACTGAGGGGGTGTCTGTACTGAGGGGGTGTCTGTACTGAGGGGGTGTCTGTTACTGAGGGGGTGTCTGTACTGAGGGGGTGTCTGTACTGAGGGGGTGTCTGTACTGAGGGGGTGTCTGTTACTGAGGGGGTGTCTGTACTGAGGGGGTGTCTGTACTGAGGGGGTGTCTGTTACTGAGGGGGTGTCTGTACTGAGGGGGTGTCTGTACCTGAGGGGGTGTCTGTACTGAGGGGGTGTCTGTACTGAGGGGGTGTCTGTACCTGAGGGGGTGTCTGTAATGAGGGGGTGTCTGTTACTGAGGGGGTGTCTGTACTGAGGGGGTGTCTGTACCTGAGGGGGTGTCTGTACTGAGGGGGTGTCTGTACTGAGGGGGTGTCTGTACCTGAGGGGGTGTCTGTAATGAGGGGGTGTCTGTTACTGAGGGGGTCTCTGTACTGAGGGGGTGTCTGTACTGAGGGGGTGTCTGTACTGAGGGGTGTCTGTACCTGAGGGGATGTCTGTTACTGAGGGGGTGTCTGTACCTAAGGGGGTGTCTGTACTTGAGGGGATGTCTGTTACTGAGGGGGTGTCTGTACTGAGGGGTGTCTGTACCTGAGGGGATGTCTGTTACTGAGGGGATGTCTGTACTGAGGGGTGTCTGTACCTGAGGGGGTGTCTGTACTGAGGGGGTGTCTGTTACTGAGGGGGTGTATGTACCTGAGGGGCTGTCTGTACCTGAGGGGGTGTCTGTACTGAGGGGGTGTCTGTACTGAGGGGGTGTCTGTACCTGAGGGGGTGTCTGTACTGAGGGGGTGTCTGTACCTGAGGGGGTTTCTGTACCTGAGGGGGTTTCTGTTACTGAGGGTGTTTCTGTACCTGAGGGGCTGTCTGTACCTGAAGGGGTGTCTGTACTGAGGGGGTGTCTGTACCTGAGGGGGTGTCTGTACTGAGGGGGTGTCTGTACTGAGGGGGTGTCTGTTACTGAGGGGGTGTCTGTACCTGAGGGGGTGTCTGTACTGAGGGGGTGTCTGTACCTGAGGGGGTTTCTGTACCTGAG
Source organism: Rana kukunoris (assembly GCA_029574335.1). Lineage (NCBI taxonomy): Eukaryota > Metazoa > Chordata > Amphibia > Anura > Ranidae > Rana > Rana kukunoris. Next base: position 156,589,601 of record CM056060.1, read on the forward strand.
GGGGTTTCTGTACCTGAGGGGGTGTCTGTACTGAGGGGGTGTCTGTACCTGAGGGGTTGTCTGTTACTGAGGGGGGAGGTTTATACTGGGGGAGGGGGTCTATATTGATGAAGGGGTGTCTGTACTTAGTGGGGGGGGGTCTGTACTGAGGGAGGGAGAATCTATACTGTGGGAGGGGGGGTCTGTAGTTAGTGGAGGGGGGTCTGTACTGAGGGGGAGGGGCTATAGTTGGTGGGGGGTGATGCCATTTTTTTTTTTTTAGCAAAAAAAACCCTAGTGACGGCACTGTACATCCCTCCTTTTTTTTTTTTACTTGGAAAAACCAACTTTATTAATATGAAGCACAGATGACATGACGGTCAAGCACATTCATCAATAAAAGTGCAGTTTCATATGGTGAAATGCGTGATCATTTCTTTTACCTAGATTCTGCTAGTCATACATTCACATGTTCACAAGGACAATGGAGCATTTCAATGTAGAACGCCCTCCGGGTGAGGCAGAATCAGACACACGTTTCTCCATCCTGTAGCCACCTGTCCCAGCCTTTGGAATACTTTTGTGTGGAACCCCTGTGGGTGTAAATCAGCTTTTTAAATGGCAACGTGTCATTCATTGACAGCCCTTTTTCCACAGTGTGGAGGGCAAATCCTGCATCCATCTCTGGGCGCAGAGGCGGCTCTTTAATTAGGTGAATTAGGCGGTCGCCTAAGGCCTCGCACTCACATGGGGCCCTTACGGTAGGGTGACCAGACATCCCCGGTTTCAGGGGACAGTCCCCTGATTGAGGACACTGTCCCCAGAACAAGTCTGTCCCTGGTTTTGTCCCTGGAATAGATTTGAACAGAGGCTGGGGCAATTTAAAAAAACAGTCAGTGCTCCTACTAGCTTAGAAGGGTGTATTTTTTGTCCATTATCTGTGCCCCTTTTTGATGATCATGTGCTGGTCGGAGTGGAGGGAATATTTCTTCAGTTTCAGGTGCATGCCCATTCCGCTCCACTCGCATGTTCTTCTGCAGGGCCTTGACAGGGGGGGGGGGGGGGGCAGGAGGGAAAGCTGCCCTTGGCACTGTGGTATCATGTAAGGTGGAGGGGGCACCACAAGTAGATTGGGGGGGGGGGGTGTGTGATTAGAAGAACTCAGGTGGTGGCAGAGAGAAAGGAGTCACCGCTCCAGGTGGGATCACTAAATGGTTACAGGTGGTGCAGGATACCGAGGGTGCTGGCGGTGCACTAAGCAAAATGAAGACAAAGAAAAATGGATAGCCGCACTCCAAAACCTGATGGGTGGTCTTTTATTCAATAGACAGCATGTACAAAAATAGGGTCACAGCAGTAGAAACAAGGAACAGCCGACGCGTTTCGCACTGGATCAGTGCTTATTCTTTTTTTTTTTTTTTTTTTTTAAAGTGTATTTTTGTGCGTGAACTCGAGAGAGAGGAGCCGGACTGCAGGAGTTGGCAGTAGGCAGACCCTCCCCCCGGAGGCAATCGCCATCCTTCTCCATGCCCCCGGGTGGCAATGGTGGGTGTGAAGGGGGGCCTCCCACTCACCCCGCCCTACCTGCTCCTCTTGGGAGCCCAACTGGGGCCCAACGGGACCCCAATGGGGCAGAGGGACTCCCCCTATGAGGGAGTGAGGGGGCCTAGCCCACCCAGCCAGCCCCGTAGGTCCTTCGCCTCTCTTTATTTTAAGAGACCGCATGGCCAAAGTGCGTGTGTTTTAAACCAATTTTGTGTGTGTGCAAGTGTGGTGGTTTTTGTGGGGGGGGGGGGGGTGGGCGTACTAAGCACAGGCGTACCTTGCATAGCACACCCACCGGGAGCCGGGCTGAGACCACCAAACTCAATTCACATGTAGCCGAGACCGGGATCCGAACCCTTGGCTGCAGAGGTGATCCCTAATCACGTTGAGCCACCACAGCTCCTTTGGATCAGTGCTTATTCATGGCTAATGAAGCATTAAAACTGTTAGGTATATATAGAACATAGGGTGAACATGTGACCAATCTCAATTAATTGCCCGGGAGGAGCCTATGATATTAGGACGACCCCTGATGCCAATGAGATAGTCACATTACACCTGTGCACACCAAAGCAAGAAAAAACAAACAAATACACACAAATGTGAAACCAATAATCAAAATGTATAAATAATAGCACATTATAAACATAATGCACATATAAAATACTGTATATGTGGTACATACATAGTACTACAGTGACACAAAATGGTAAAACATGAGGCAATGATGAATGAAATAAAATAAAAGCTTAAAGACGATGCAATTCAAACCACAATAGGCTGTAAAAAGAGCATAAGATAAACTATGCAAATGAAATGTATAATGGTGATGGAACAAATAAATATGAATAAAAGTGAAAATAAATGTGAATGTGTATATCGATATGAATGAAAACATATGTAATGAAATGAAGCACTAGATCTATCTAACAACTTGGTAAATGGCAGAAAGAATAGATCTATGGGCCAGATTCAGGAACAGTTAGGCTGGCGGATCCAGTGATCCGCCAGCCTAACTGTGACTTTGAGCCGGCGTTTCTGTTTTCTGTAACCAGAAAACAAGAAACGCCGGGTTGAAGTTCCGATGCGAGCAGCGTAACTGAGTTTCGCCATCGCATCGTTACTTCAACTTAAAAATGGCGCCGGGGGCGTTCCCGCCGATTTACGCTCAAAAAATATGTTAATGAGCGGAAATCGGCAATTCACGATCGAAATCCGGCGCGACGCAATGACGATACGACGTTTCCGGACGGGATACGCGGCGCATAGATATACCTACATGGGGTTGGAATATCCTATGTTAGGTATAGGCGTCGTCATCGCGTCGGGAAAAAAAAAAAAAACGTCGCTTGCGTAAAACGGTCATGAATGGGAATGTGACGTCATTGACGTTCATTCACAGATTTTGGAGCATGCGCACGGGAATGTTTTGACACTCGACGCATGCGCAGTACGTTGGCGGCGGGATCGCGCGTAGTTAGCATACTACACGCCCCGTACCCGCCCAATTTGAATTCCGCCGGCTCATTTGTGATGCGCTGCCGCAACTTTAGGAGCAAGTGCTTCCTGAATGACAGCACTTGCTCCTAAAATTTCGGCAGCGCAACGCAAATGAGAAGCGTTACTCCAGAGCAAAGATGCTCTGGACTACCTGAATCTGGCCCAATGTGTGTATTGGAGATGGATTCATCCATTATGGTGACGTGCGTATAGACATAATTGAGAATGTGGATGTAAAGGGTTACCCGAAATTAAATGACAACAATCGGGAAAAATGCACCCATAAATACATCCAATCATAAAAAATATATTCTTACATAAAAGAAAAGAGTGGCAAATTGTGTCAAAGCATGTAGACACATCGTAGCCAAATATGAAAAGTGTGAAAAAGGTGAATGAAAGTGAAATGGAAATAATTAATAATGGGCGTCACTGAAGTGAGAGACCAAAACATAATGGGGCAGATTCACAGACATTTTGCGTAGCGTAGCGTATCAGAAATACACTACGCCGCCGTTTTTTACCTGGCTCTACGTGGAATTCAGGTAGATTTTGTCCAGTAAACGACGGCGGCGTAGTGTATTTCTCCCGTCGCAATCCATCTGCGCGAGTAGGGGGCGTGAATCATTTAAAATAGGCGCGTTCCCGCGGCGATCGAACTGCGCATGCTCCGTTCCCAAATTTCCCGCCGTGCATTGCGCGAAATCACGTCGTGACGTCATTCGTTGTTTATGTAGCGTACTTTACGGGCGATCCACGTCCCGACGAGTTACGTAAACAAAAAAAAAAATTAAATAAATTCGAAGCGGGAACGACGGCCATACTTAACATGGGCTACGTAATGTTAGAGCAGCAAAAAGCTGCTCTAACAATACGTAGTAAAAAATAGACGAAAACGATTGCGACGCCCGCTCGTATGTTCGTGAATCCCCGTAAAAACACATTTGCATATCCCGACGCATCAAAACGACGCGAACTCCTCCCAGCGGCCGCAAATAGATGGCAGCGTAGATCGGAAGGCTTACGAAGACGTAAGCCTCTCGGATCGAAGCCCGAAGCCGCCGTATCATGGTTTGAGGATTCAAACTAGTGATACGCCGCGCGAAATTTGAAATTACTCCTGTCTAACCCCAGTTACACAGGCGTAATTGTTTTGTGAATCTGCCCCATAATTGGGAATGTGGATGTAAAGGGTTACCCGAAATTAAATGACAACAATCGGGAAAAATGCACCCATAAATACATCCAATCATAAAAAATATATTCATACATAAAAGAAAAGAGTGGCAAATTGTGTCAAAGCATGTAGACACATCGTAGCCAAATATGAAAAGTGTGAAAAAGGTGAATGAAAGTGAAATGGAAATAATTAATAATGGGCGTCACTGAAGTGAGAGACCAAAACATAATGGGGCAGATTCACAAAACAATTACGCCTGTCTAACTGGGGTTAGACAGGAGTAATTTCAAATTTTGCGCGGCGTATCACTAGTTTGAATCCTCAAACCATGATACGGCGGCTTCGGGCTTCGATCCGAGAGGCTTACGTCTTCGTAAGCCTTCGGATCTACGCTGCCATATATTTGCGGCCGCTGGGAGCAGTTTGCGTCGTTTTGATGCGTCGGGATATGCAAATGTGTTTTTACGGGGATTCACGAACATACGAGCGGGCGTCGCAATCGTTTTCGTCTATTTTTTACTACGTAATGTTAGAGCAGCTTTTTGCTGCTCTAACTTTACGTAGCCCATGTTAAGTATGGCCGTCGTTCCCGCTTCGAATTTATTTAATTTTTTATTTTGTTTACGTAACTCGTCGGGACGTGGATCGCCCGTAAAGTACGCTACATAAACAACGAATGACGTCACGACGTGATTTCGCGCAATGCACGGCGGGAAATTTGCGAACGGAGCATGCGCAGATCGATCGCCGCGGGAACGCGCCTAATTTAAATGTTTCACGCCCCCTACTCGCGCAGATGGATTGCGACGGGAGAAATACACTACGCCGCCGTCGTTTACCGTAGAAAATCTACCTGAATTCCACGTAGAGCCAGGTAAAAAACGGCGGCGTAGTGTATTTCTGATACGCTACGATAATCTAGTTCTCTGTGAATCTGCCCCAATGTGATCAAAGGTGTCAGCAAATGTGAAAAACTTCCGTGTAGGGAGGCTGGTAAAACATTTGGGTCAAGGCAAAAGAGAAAGGTAAAAAGGTTCTCAATATGAGAATGTAATGTAAACGAAGTCCAAAGCTGGCCCAATGAAATGGTGAATTTTTAATTTTATATATAGAATGATAATAATCTCTGCTGAAAGTAAAAGGACCCATTGGCTATAACAGCAGAATGATGTATATAAAAAAAGTATATATAATATATATATAAAATACACCTATATAGAAAATGAAGGAAGTTAATTAAAAGGTTGTCTTCTATGGGTGGAATGAAAATTAACCTATGACAAACACATGTATAGGGATCTAGAGAGTGCATCCGGTGGTGGCAGGGGTAAGAATTGTGCTAGAAGTGGTGATTTGGGTGGATTTGTGTTGGAAGGGGAAGATGATTTATACTAAGAGGAGGGATTTGAAGGGTTTGTGCTATAAAAATAAAACAATGGAGGGGAAATTTGTGCTGGGTTGTGATATTATGGGGGATAGGGGGAGGGGATTTTGTGCTGAAGGGGTGGATTTGGAGTGGGGGGGGGGGGTTGTGCTTTCGAGGGGAAATTTGAGGGGTAGAGGATTTGTGCTATGAGGGGGAATTTCTTTTGGGGGGATTCATGCTGTGACATCCGAGAAGAGAGATTATTTAAGACAGAGAGGATGGTGGGGCAAAGATTTGGGCTGGGAGGGGCGGTTTCAGCAGGTAGGCAAATTTGCACTGGAAGGAAGGGGAATTTATACTTCGGTAGTGAGCGATTTTTTTGTTGGGGGGGAGGGGTTGTATTTTTGCTGATGCATAACACTCATACATCTTAAGGGAACGGGGGCGCAATTTGGCATGTTCGCCCTGGGCTCTAGATGACCTTGTCCCGGCACTGTTCTTCTGCCTTGGCTCAAGTCCCGGCCAGCTGCCTGCCTGCTTATCTCCTTGCTTTCCCTGGGGGAGTGATCTTCCTCCGCTCCCCACCCAGTACTAGCCGGGGGCCCGGAGAGTAAGACTTGACAGGCTGTGAGGAGGGTGGCGATGAGCAGAGAGTGGCTGATTGCCGCCATTACTGGTAAAATAAATAAATAAATAAAATGTCCCCGGATTTCATTTAAAAAAATCTGGTCACCTTACCTTACGGTCGCCTAATTTGCCTCTGCTCAATCACCGTGTGCTAGATCCGTGCATCTTTCTGCAGCCATTTTTATTTGCTTGAATTTTTTTTTTTAACCCATTATGGGCGAGAGTGGGCCCCCCCCCCCCGTGTCTAAGTTTTGCTTAAGGCCTCACAAAGCCTAGAGCGGCCTCTGTCTGGGCAATCACCTTCCATGCTAAAAATAATATTTTAACCACTTAAGGACGGCCGCACGACAATATACGTCGGCAGAATGGCACGGCTGGGGACAGGGACGTATATATACGTCCCCTTTAAGAGCCCAGCCGTGGGTCGCGAGCGCGCCACCGGGCGGGATCTTCGGACCCGATCGCCGACGGTGTCCCGCGATCGGGTCACAGGAGCTGAGTTATGACTTCATATTTGTGTAGAATTATTATCTTTTTTTATGTCATTTTACCATAAATCCACTTCATATAACTCTACATGCTATACATAAATACGTCCAGCAGGTGTCAGCATTGTCTATATAAAAACCTCATAGAAACAGACAGAGAAAAAAAAGTAGTTGGAAGTTGTTTTGCTGTGTTGGAGTCCTAACCAAAAATGTCCTAGAACAGGGGTCTCCAAACTTTTCAAAGAAAGGGCCACTTTATTGCCTTTCAGACTTTAGGAGGGCCGGATTGGGGCCAGCAGGGGAAGTAAATTTCACGGCCCCGGCATCAGTGAGAACAAATATGACCTCAGGGTTGGTGGTCAATAGGAAGAGGAGTATTCCCCCTATTAGTGGGAGGAATAGTATCCCATCATCGGTATCAGTGGATGATATACAGTAGTGCCCCATTGTTGGTGTCAGTGGGAGGAATTGTGACCCAAGGGCCATATAAAGGCTAGCAAAGGGCCACATCTGGCCCTGGGGCCGCAGTTTGGAGACCCCTGTCCTATATTATATATTACATCATTAGATGTGGCGGCTGCATTCGTTTTCTTTTTAGGCTTTTCTCCCCTCTGTTCTCACCTGGTGATCTGGCCACACCTCCTGTATAAGAGCCCCCTCCACCCCCACACACACTCTGGATGAAGGAGCACAGGGGGCACCTATGGGCAGCAGCATTGTCAGTCTGGGGGGAAGGGAGCGTTAGATGTACGAGCAGATTTAGATACACTAACACACAGAAGCCAAACTCCAGATCACACTTTATAATCCAGTTTTTTTTTTCCCTCTGGGATAAAGATTCTACATCAATAAATAAAAGCTGATCATTGTAAGCACCTCCGTCGGTGGTAAATGGTTTGTCTCATCTCTGTATCTGATACATTCTGCTGGACAGCTTGTTCTTTTGAAGGAAAAAATAAAATAACAGACTTACTGGCTGGATCACCAGATGATAATAGAAAGAAAACCTAAAGAAAAAGAACACAAATGGCGCCATCCAGGGCCGCCATCGGGGGGGGCACAGGGAGCACAACTGTAAGGGGCCCGGAGGTCCCCAGGGGCCCTGGTTGCAACCCCCTTTATTTTTAATCATTTTTGTAAGGGGCCCGGAGACCAGGATGGCAACTCCCCCCCCCCGCTTTTTTTTATAATTTTATTCTATTTTAATTTTTATATATATATTTTAAAGAAGGGCCCAGAGGTCCCTAGGGGCCCTGGGTGGCAACCCCCCCCCCTTTTTTTTATAAAAAAATATGGGGTTTTTTTTTTTGTGTTTTTTGATTATTATTAAAGGGCTCAGGGGTCCCCAGGGCTCTGGATGTCAACCCCCATTTTTTTATAATTTTATTTTTATATATTTTTTTTTTTATTAAAGGGCCCAGAGGTCCCTAGGGGCCCCGGATGGCAACTCCCCCTTTTTTATATATAAAAAAAATGTTTTACATTTTTTTGATGAATTTTTATTTTTTATTGAAGGGCCCAGAGGTCCCCAGGGCCCTGGGTGGCAACCCCCCCTTTTTTTCATATAAAAATATGTTTTATTTATTTTTTATGTATTTTTTTTATTATTAAAGGGCCCAGAGGTCTCCAGGGTCCCAGATGACTACCCCCCTTTTTTTAAAATAATTTATATATATATATATTTTATTTCTTTACATCACATCAATATCGCTTTAAGCCATTCTGTATATTAACCCCCCTGTGGTGTCGGCATCTCCCGGCCCTTTAAGGGGTTTCAGATGCCTGGAGGTGAGGAGGGGTTTATGATCATGTGACCATCGTGATTTGGCGGTCACATGATCGCTTTCCGTTAGCCGCCGGGAGCACACGGGGTGCGCGCTCCCGGCACAGCTGTGTATGCGGCGCGGTACGCAAATTTGTAAGCCTCGGTGCCGAGCGCAAAGGGGTTAAAATGATGCTAATTTGCACCTTTTGGGTCCGTTAAATATTCCATTGAAAGCGTCTTGTTGTATCCGCTGATACCTTCCTGTGCTGCACTGACACCTCAACCTGTGATCCTATGTGAACTACAGAACCCCTCCCCTCCCATGTTATGTAGATGAGGAGAGGGGGAGGTGTTCTGCAGTCCTGGCCTAGGGGTGACAACGCTGCTCCTTCATAGAATACAATACACTGAACGAGCGTTGTCACCCCTAGGACAGGAAGTGTGTCGCTGCTACACAAAATACTTGTTGATCCCGCCAGAATTTCAGGATGCCAGTTGGCCTCATTGTTGGGGTCATTGAGAGGAACTGTGCCCCTTTGTTGGTGTTGGTGAATTAAATAGTGCCCCGTCACTGGTGCCAGCGGGAGAAGTAGTGCCCCATTCTGCGACAGCTGGAGGGCCTCCAGGTTGCCTACCCCTGGTCTACATTATATAAAATACAGATTCCTCTGTAGCAAAGGCGAACCAAACAAAACTGTCATCTCACTTTATTGTTAAAATCTATAATTTTTATTTATTTAAGAATCAGCCGGTGACTTCTTCCAGCCAGGAGTAATCTGCAATATAAAAATAGAGAACAGTCAATTATTATTATTATTATACAGGATTTATATTATTATTATTATTACACAGGATTTATATTATTATTATCATTATTATTATTATTATTATCATACAGGATTTATATTATTATTATTATTATTATTATTATTATTATTATTATCATACAGGATTTATATTATTATTATCATTATTATTATTATTATTATTATCATACAGGATTTATATTATTATTATTATTATTATTATCATACAGGATTTATATTATTATTATTATACAGGATTTATATTATTATCATTAATTTTATTCAGGATTTATATTATTATTATACGGGATTTATATTATTATTATAAAGGATTTATTTTATTATTATTATTATTATTATTATTATACAGGATTTATATTATAATTATTATTATTATCATACAGGATTTATATTATTATTATTATTATTATTATTATCATACAGGATTTATATTATTATTATTATTATTATTATTATTATTACACAGGATTTATATTATTATTATTATTATTATTATTATTATTATTATTATACAGGATTTATATTATTGTTATTATACGGGATTTATATTATTATTGTCATTATTATTATTATTATCATACAGGATTTATATTATTATTATTATCATACAGGATTTATATTATTATTATTATACAGGATTTATATTATTATCATTAATTTTATTCAGGATTTATATTATTATTATACGGGATTTATATTATTATTATACAGGATTTATTTTATTATTATTATTATACATGATTTATATTATTATACTATAATTATTATTATTATTATTATACAGGATTTATATTATTATTATTATTATTATTATTATCATACAGGATTTATATTATTATTATCATTATTATTATTATTATTATTATTATTATACAGGATTTATATTATTATCATTAATATTATTCAGGATTTATATTATTATTATTCAGGATTTATATTATTATTATTCAGGATTTATATTATTATTATACATGATTTAAATGGCGCCAACAGTTTGATATCTACACAGCTCTCCCATACAGCCCTGTCTGGCAAAGGGAGGGGACCTGTTTTTGTTTCATTTTTTTATTTTTATTCTAAAATTCGTAAATTCGAAATTCTGAAATCCGGAAATTCGAAAATAAGAAAAGACAAAAATCAGAAAATCCAAATATTCAAAATAACAACTAACTATAGAATTATAGGTACTGGAATTTCCTTTCAACTTTGACTGTTGGTGAACGTAACGAATATGAATTTATCTGAAGTTACGAATTATCCAAAATAACTAATTCTGGGCCAGATTCACAGAGCCCTTACGCCTGTGTAACTGGGTGTTAGACTGGAGTAATTTCAAATTTTCTAGCTAGTCGGAAACCTCAAACCATGAATAGACGGCTGCGGGCTTCAATTCGACTGGATTACGTGTTCGTATGCCTTCGGATCTACGCTGCAATAAAATTGCGGCCACTGGGTGGACTTCCCGTCGCTTTCCGCGTCGGGGTATGCAAATGAGCTTTTGCCGGCGATCCCCGAAATTACGATCTTCAATCGCAATCTCTTACGGCACCTTTAGTCATCTTTTATTTGCGTAACACTATACCAGCTTTTTGCTGCTCTAATATTAGACAGCCCATGTTAAGTATGGCCGTCGTTCCCGCGTCGAATTTCTACGTTTTCCGACGTCTTTTATTATTTTTTACGTAAGTCGTCCGGGAATAGGAATGTTCGTAAACAACGCTACTCAAACAACGAATGACGTAACGACGTGATTTCGCGCAATGCACGGCGGGAAATTTCTGAACGGAGCATGCGCAGTTCGATCGCCGTGGGGACGCGTTTAATTTAAATGCTTCACGCCCCCTAATCGCGTATTTCGATTACGCGGCGAGAAATAGACTACGCCGCCGTAGCGTACGGGCAAAAATCTACCAGGATTCGGTGTAGAGCCTGGTGAAATACGGCAGCGTAGAGTATTTCGATTACGCAGCGCAATATTAAGTGTATCTGAATCTGGCCCTCTGTATCTAAACGAATGGAACGTAACAAATGAAGAATAATAAATAATCTCTCAACTGTAAATCTGCCTTTCAAATGTTTCAAAACAACATTGTCAGACTTGTTTATATGGCTATTTATTATTTTGTTAACTGATGCAAATCCTTTAAATAAAAAATAAAAACTAATAATAATAAAAATATAATAATAAATAATAATAATTACAAAACATGTAAATGAATGGAACATAACGACTTAATAATAATAATAATAATAATAATCTTTTTATTATAATTAATAATTTGTTATGTTCCATTCGTTTAGATGCCCATTCGTTATTTCAGATAATTCGTAACTTCGGATAAATCCATATTCCTTACATTCACTAACATCCAAATTTGAAAGGAAATTCCAATACCTATCATTTAATAGTTATTATTAGTTAGTTGCTATTATTTCAGATTTCCAGTTTGTCGAAATTACAAATACCGCATCTAATCGAATGGAACGAATAAGAATTTTTCCGAATGTTACGAATTTATTAGAATTAAAGAATTTTCGACCCAAAAAAGGAAAAAGAAAACCAATGAAACAAAATCAAACACATTTTTCGGCAGTGCACGTGTCTAATGCGGCCCCTACAGGCTACTATAACTCTATACAATACATTGCTTGGTTCTGGGTTTCTATCCTGGAACATTCGCCTCGTTGGGTCCGCACTCACCTGTATATGAGAGACACCAAGATGGCGGCAGAGGCTGGGCCCACCCAGTACACCCAGTGGTAATCCCAATAACCAGAGACGACAGCAGGACCCAGAGCTCGAGCGGGGTTCAGACAGGAGCCGGAGATGGAGCCCCTGAAAAGACCAGAAGACGTTGAGAAGGCCGGTTAATGAGAAGCTCCTCCCCTTTCTTACCCTGAGATTCTGTTACATTGTATTATTCCTGATGTACACCAATTAGTATAGCATGATGACCACCCACCAAAACATGACCACCCACCATAACATGACCACCCACCATTACATGACCCTCCACCATAACATGATCACCCACCAAAACATGACCACCCACCAAAACATGACCACCCACCATTACATGTAGATCTTCTTTTTGCTGCCAAAACATCCCTGACCTGTCGACATCACCTCCATTAACGAGCCTTCCCTCCCCACCTCCATCAATGAGCCTTCCCTCCCCACCTCCATCAATGAGCCTTCCCTCCCCACCTCCATCAACGAGCCTTCCCTCCCCACCTTCCCTCCCCACCTCCAGCCTTCCCTCACCTCATCAACGAGCCTTCCCTCCCCACCTCCAGCCTTCCCTCACCTCCATCAACGAGCCTTCCCTCCCCACCTCCATCAACGAGCCTTCCCTCCCCACCTCCATCAATGAGCCTTCCCTCCCCACCTCCATCAATGAGCCTTCCCTCCCCACCTCCATCAACGAGCCTTCCCTCCCCACCTCCATCAACGAGCCTTCCCTCCCCACCTCCATCAACGAGCCTTCCCTCCCCACCCCCAATGACCTCCATCAACGAGCCTTCCCTCCCCACCTCCATCAACGAGCCTTCCCTCCCCACATCCATCAATGAGCCTTCCCTCCCCACCTCCATCAACGAGCCTTCCCTCCCCACCTCCATCAACGAGCCTTCCCTCCCCACCTCCATTAACGAGCCTTCCCTCCCCACCTCCATCAATGAGCCTTCCCTCCCCACCTCCATCAATGAGCCTTCCCTCCCCACCTCCATCAACGAGCCTTCCCTCCCCACCTCCATCAATGAGCCTTCCCTCCCCACCTCCATCAATGAGCCTTCCCTCCCCACCTCCATCAACGAGCCTTCCCTCCCACATCCATCAACGAGCCTTCCCTCCCCACCTCCATCAACGAGCCTTCCCTCCCCACCTCCATCAACGAGCCTTCCCTCCCCACCTCCATCAACGAGCCTTCCCTCCCCACCTCCATCAACGAGCCTTCCCTCCCCACCTCCATCAACGAGCCTTCCCTCCCCACATCCATCAATGAGCCTTCCCTCCCCACATCCATCAATGAGCCTTCCCTCCCCACCTCCATCAACGAGCCTTCCCTCCCCACCACCATCAATGAGCCGTCCCTCCCCACCTTCCCTCCCCACCTCCATCAATGAGCCTTCCCTCCCTCCCCACCTCCATCAATGAGCCTTCCCTCCCCCACCTCCATCAATGAGCCTTCCCTCCCCACCTCCATCAATGAGCCTTACCTTCCCACCTCCATCAATGATCCTTCCCTCCCCACCTCCATCAATGAGCCTTCCCTTTCCACCTCTATCAATGAGTCTTCCCTCCCCCACCTCCATCAATGAGCCTTCCATCACCCACCTCCATCAATGAACCTTCCCTCCCCCACCTCCATCAATGAGGCTTCTCTCCCCATCTCCATCAATGAGCCTTCCCTCCCCACCTCCAACAATGAGCCTTCTCTCCCCCACCTCCATCAATGAACCTTCCCTCCCCACCTCCATCAATGATCCTTCCCTCCCCACCTCCATCAATGTGCCTTCTCTCCCCCCACCTCCATCAATGAGCCTTCCCTCCCCACCTCCATCAATGAGCCTTCCCTCCCCACCTCCATCAACGAGCCTTCCCTCCCCACCTCCATCAACGAGCCTTCCCTCCCCAACTCCATCAATGAACATTCCCTCCCCACCTCCATCAATGAGCCTTCCCTCCCCACCTCCATCAATGAGCCTTCCCTCCCCACATCCATCAATGAGCCTTCCCTCCCCCACCTCCATCAATGTGCCTTCTCTCCCCCCCACCTCCATCAATGAGCCTTCCCTCCCCACCTCCATCAATGAGCCTTCCCTCCCCACCTCCATCAATGAGCCTTCCCTCCCCACCTCCATCAATGATCCTTCCCTCCCCACCTCCATCAATGAGCCTTCCCTCCCCCACCTCCATCAATGAGCCTTCCCTCCCCACCTCCATCAATGAGCCTTACCTTCCCACCTCCATCAACGAGCCTTCCCTCCCCAACTCCATCAATGAGCATTCCCTCCCCACCTCCATCAATGAGCCTTCCCTCCCCACCTCCATTAATGAGCCTTCCCTCCCCACATCCATCAATGAGCCTTCCCTCCCCCACCTCCATCAATGAGCCTTCCTTCCCCCACCTCCATCAATGAGCCTTCCCTCCCCACCTCCATCAATGAGCCTTCCCTCCCCACCTCCATCAATGAGCCTTCCCTCCCCACCTCCATCAATGATCCTTCCCTCCCCACCTCCATCAATGAGCCTTCCCTCCCCCACCTCCATCAATGAGCCTTCCCTCCCCACCTCCATCAATGATCCTTCCCTCCCCACCTCCATCAACGAGCCTTCCCTCCCCACCTCCATCAATGAGCCTTCCCTCCCCACCTCCATCAACGAGCCTTCCCTCCCCACCTCCATCAACGAGCCTTCCCTCCTCACCTCCATCAATGATCCTTCCCTCCCCACCTCCATCAATGTGCCTTCTCTCCCCACCTCCATCAATGAGCCTTCCCTCCCCACCTCCATCAACGAGCCTTCCCTCCCCACCTCCATCAACGAGCCTTCCTTCCCCACCTCCATCAATGAGCCTTCCCTCCCCACCTCCATCAATGAGCCTTCCCTCCCCACCTCCATCAATGAGCCTTCCCTCCCCACCTCCATCAATGTGCCTTCCCTCCCCACCTCCATCAATGAGCCCTCCCTCCCCCACCTCCACAAATGAGCCTTCCCTCCTCACCTCCATCAATTAGCCTTGCATTCCCACCTCCATCAATGATCCTTCCCTCCCACCTCCATCAATGATCCTTCCCTCCCCACCTCTATCAATGAGTCTTCCCTCCCCCACCTCCATCAATGAGCCTTCCATCACCCACCTCCATCAATGAACCTTCCCTCCCCCACCTCCATCAATGAGGCTTCTCTCCCCATCTCCATCAATGAGCCTTCCCTCCCCACCTCCAACAATGAGCCTTCTCTCCCCCACCTCCATCAATGAACCTTCCCTCCCCACCTCCATCAATGTGCCTTCTCTCCCCCCCCACCTCCATCAATGAGCCTTCCCTCCCCACCTCCATCAATGAGCCTTCCCTCCCCACCTCCAACAATGAGCTCTGAAATTCCACTTTTGAGAAGACAAAAATTGTAAGAAAAAGTCCCTCTATTTGTTTTCCACAATTACCCGGCCAATATTCCAGTGATGACGGTAAAGCCGATGGAATACGAGGCGAGCGGAGTCTGGCTACGCTCCCCCACCGCCCCCATCACCACGGTGAAGACTAAGAAGAAGCTGAAGACGATCTCCACTCCCACCGCCTTGCCCACGGAGGTGTCCACCAGGCAGGCCGCTCCGCTGTGATTCAGGAAGGACTCCTCGTCCGCCAGGCCCTAGAGGAGGAAAATGATAAACACTGAGGGGGTCTACATATAACAAAAATCATTCTGGGAATGTCTCAAGAATTCACATAGATGTCCCGAATATTCCCCATAATTTGCATCTAACACTATATTGTCAAAAGTATTGGGACGCCGGCCTTTAAACACACAAGAACTTCAATGGCATCCCAGTCCATAGGGTTCAATATTGAGTTGGCCCCGCCCTTGGCAGCTATAACAGCTGGGAAGGCCGTCCACAAGGTTTAGAAGGGGGGGCTATGGGAATGTTTGACATTTCTTCTAGAAGAGCATTTGTGAGGTCAGGTACTGATGTTGGATGAGAAGTCCTGGCTCACAGTCTCTGCTCTAATTTATCCCAAAGGTGCTCTATTGGGTTGAGGTCAGGACTCTGTGCAGGACAGTCAAGTTCCTCCACCCCAAACTTGCTCATCCGTGTCTTTATGGACTTTGCTTTGTGTTGACGTACGTCCTTCTACTGTCCCTTCTACAGTCCAGATTATTGTCCTCTGGAGTCCATTTTATTTGGTGGCTGAAAGACTTTGTACGGCATAAATAATATAAAATGTATCAGAATTTTTTTTCTCCAGATGGAAGATCACATTTGTTATGACATTGTACCCACCTTGGCCAAAAGAGCCCCCAGCATGCCTCCCGATAGCTGGCATATCCAATAAGGTACGAGGAGGATGGGAGTCAGACCTCCGCAACAGACCACGCCCAATGTGACGGCGGGATTGAAGTGTCCGCCGCTAAAAAAAAGGAGATTTAAAAATTACCAACATTGGAGATTTCACTCTGTGGAGTTTACTCATTGTGGGGGCATCAGGACAGAAGTGCAGCAATTAACCACTTAAGACCCGGACCTTTATGCAGGTAAAAGACCTGGCCAGTTTTTGCGATTCGGCACTGCGTCGCTTTAACTGACAATTGCGCGGTCGTGCGACGCGGCTCCCAAACAAAATTGGCGTCCTTTTCCCCCCACAAGTAGAGCTTTCTTTTGGTGTTTTTTGATCACCTCTGCGGTTTTTATTTTTTGCGCTATAAACAAAAATAGAGCGACAATTTTGAAAAAAATTCAATATTTTTTACTTTTTGCTATAATAAATATCCCCCAAAAAATATATAAAAAAAATGTTTTCCTCAGTTTAGGCCGATACGTATTCTTCTTCTACATATTTTTGGTAAAAAAAAATCGCAATAAGCGTTTATCGATTGGTTTGCGCAAAATTTATAGCGTTTACAATATAGGGGATAGTTTTATTGCATTTTTATAAAAAAAAATTTTTTTTACTACTAATGGTGGTGATCAGCGATTTTTTCGTGACTGCGACATTATGGCGGATGCATCGGACAATTTTGACACATTTTTGGGACCACAGCAAAAAATGCTAAAAAAATGCACTGATTACTGTGAAAATGAAAAATTGCAGTTTGGGAGTTAACCAGTAGGGGGCACTGAAAGGGTTATGTGTGACCTCATCTGTGTTTTTAACTGTAGGGGGGGTGTGGCTGTAGGTGTGACGTCATTGATTGTGCTTCCCTATATCAGGGATCACACGATCAATAATGACGGCGCCACAGTGAAGAACGGGGAAGCTGTGTTTACACTCATCTCTCCCCGTTCTTCATCTCCGGGGACTGATCGTGGGACTCCAGTGGCGATCGGGTCCACGGGTCTCGCGGCCGCGGTCACGGAGCTTCGGACCGGGTCGCGACCCACGGCTGGGCACGTAAAGAGGACGTACCTGTACGTGCCTGTGCCCAGCCGTGCCATTCTGCTGACGTATATGTGCAGGAGGCGGTCCTTAAGTGGTTAGAAGTGCAAAGGTGTATATAGATCTTAATATCACTAGAGGGGGTCGCCTGATTCCTCTATATAGATCTTGATATCAATTAGACATGTGCACTGCCGAAAAATGTGTTTGTTTTTTCCTCATTTTTCGAATTTTCAGAATTTTGGAATTTCTGAAATGTAATCATAACAATCCAACTTCACGAAATTTAGAAATTCTGAATTTCTGAAATTCGAAAATATGAAAATTCAGAAATTTCAGGAATTAAAAAATTTGGAATTCGACAAAACGCTAAAAAACGAATTCGGAACTAAATCAATTGCACATGTCTAATATCTATAGAGAGATCCCCAGCCGGAGGAAGGAGGTCCTGATTCCTCTATATAGATCTTTATATCACTAGAGGGGTCACCAGCAGGAGGAAGGAGGTCCTGATTCCTCTATATAGATCTTTATATCACTAGAGGGGTCACCAGCAGGAGGAAGGAGGTCCTGATCCCTCTATATAGATCTTTATATCACTAGAGGGGTCACCAGCAGGAGGAAGGAGGTCCTGATTCCTCTATATAGATCTTTATATCACTAGAGGGGTCACCAGCAGGAGGAAGGAGGTCCTGATTCCTCTATATAGATCTTTATATCACTAGAGGGGTCACCAGCAGGAGGAAGGAGGTCCTGATTCCTCTATATAGATCTTTATATCACTAGAGGGGTCACCAGCAGGAGGAAGGGGGTCCTGATTCCTCTATATAGATCTTTATATCACTAGAGGGGTCACCAGCAGGAGGAAGGAGGTCCTGATCCCTCTATATAGATCTTTATGTCACTAGAGGGGTCACCAGCAGGGGGAAGGGGGTCCTGATTCCTCTATATAGATCTTTATATCTCTAGAGGGGTCACCAGCAGGGGGAAGGGGGTCCTGATTCCTCTATATAGATCTTTATATCTCTAGAGGGGTCACCAGCAGGAGGAAGGAGGTCCTGATTCCTCTATATAGATCTTTATATCACTAGAGGGGTCACCAGCAGGAGGAAGGAGGTCCTGATTCCTCTATAGTGTTGAGCAGAATATGCCATATTCGATTTCGCGATATATCTTGAATATATAGTCGAATATTCGAGATATATTCGCTAAATACGAATATTCGTGATATTTTTTGGAAATTAAATTATTGCGAATTTTCGCTATTGCGAATGCGAATGCGAATTGCGATTGCGAATGCGAAATTTCGAGAAATGCGGAAGAAGCACTCTGATTGGCTCAGAATATTCGTGATATATTACAATATAAAATAATCGCGCGATATCGCTATTGCCGAATAATCGCATTGTGATTTTTCGGCAATATAAAATGAGCGCTGCAGCTACTCGGCCCAAGGTCTCTAATCATACCAGCAATGCTTTTAGACGTCGATGGGGATCTCTAGGATGTGATCTGTTCTAAAAAAAAAATTGAAAACATTCGAATATTCGAAATAGCGAATATTCGCCGCGATATTCGTGTTATTCGCGAATACTCGAATATGCAATATTCGTAGCGAATATTCGCAATGCGAATATTTGTGAGCAACACTATTGCTCTATATAGATCTTTATATCTCTAGAGGGGTCACCAGCAGGAGGAAGGAGGTCCTGATCCCTCTATATGGATCTTTATATTACTAGAGGGGTCACCAGCAGGAGGAAGGAGGTCCTGATTCCTCTACATAGATTGCTGGTCCCCCTCAGTAGTAACCTCGAGCTCTGCTGATCCCCCAATCAGTAGTAATATCCAGTTCTGCTGATCCCCCACTCATTGGTATCCACAGCTCTGCTGATCCCTCGCTCAGTAGTAACCGCCAGCTCTGCTGATTCCCCACTCAGTAGTAACCCCTAGCTCTGCTGATCCTCTGGTTTGCTGATCTTCCTCTCTCTCTCACCTCCTGCTATATTGCTCCCATGCTGCTCAGTACATGTGACAATGCAAGTTACTCCTTCACCAGTCTTCCAGCTCCGCTGATCCTCTGCCACTCAGTCCTCCCTCTCCGGTCCCCGCTGACCTTACACTATAGTGTTGCCATGTTGCACACCATGTGTACCGTCTGCTAGTTGCTCCGCTTCATTCCTGACCCCTCTCACCTTCCTGCTGCTCCACGCTGCACACCAGAGGTGACGTCTGCACCAGAATATATTTACATCAAACGGAAGATGATGTTTTTCAGGTTCGCTTGTTGGTTTCCCAGTGCATCCTGGGATATCTCATACCTCTAATACCTCCAAAACAAACTCTGGAAGTGCAGGTGGTGTTAGTGAGCATTGTCATAGACTTCTATGGAGGCTTTGGAGACGCTTTGAGGCACCAAGAAAGCGGCACGGGGGATCATTTTTGATGCAAAGTAATCACAACGTGTGACCGGGACTGTAAGGTGACCATTTTATTTAGTGACAGGACCTTTCATTGGCATTCATAGAGCTTTAAAAAAAAGTCCAATGCCACATTTTGAAGCAAAGTGTAATGGAACCCTAAATTCTCACCTTATGGATGGGGCGTGTCCGGATGTGAGCGAGGCAGGACGTGCTCTGTGAGAGCTCCGCATTACTCCTGCTCTTTCATCCGATTTTCGGAGCATTTTGAGGCACAATTTTGGGGCTTATACCCCTGATCCTGGTGGGGGATTATCCGGACATGAGAAGGGGAGCGGCGAAACACGGCCATCAGACCCCGAGGAGCCAGCGCCAGACCCGATCCACACGTGGCGTGGACGAGGCCTCAGCCACCGCCATCTTGCATCTGCCGGCTGTTACCAGAAGCGCCAAGAAGCCTGCGAGCAAACGGGCCCAGATGGATGCTCCGGAACAGACCATCCGGTCGGATGACCTTCAGCCTGTTCCTCCGGTCCAGGACCCGGCCCAGGAAGCGATTACCAGACCGATCCTGGAGGCTATCAACGCTAGCAAGGCCGCGGTCATGGTAAGCATTGACCACCTTGCTACTGAATGCACTTTAATCAGGCATGACTTGGACAAAATCAGGGGGAGACTGACGGAGGCTGAGGGGAGAATTTCCACTGTAGAAGATGAGACACAATCTCAAGGGAATCAACTAGCAGAGCTGCAGGCAGTAGTGAGACTCCTACAAGATCGCGCAGACGATGCTGAAGACAGACAAAGGCGCAATAATGTTCGCGTGGTTGGTCTCCCTGAGGGGGCAGAAGGCCCACAGTCTACCACGTTTGCTGAAAATTTTTTCAAACAGCTTCTGAATCTGGGTGAGAGACCACCAACGTACGTGGTGGAACGGGCACATAGGGTGCCGATGGGAAGGAGGCCCCCGGGAGAATATCCACGTCCCTTCCTGGTGAGATTCCTGAATTACAGGGATAGGGATATGATCCTGACTGCTTCCAGAAAGGCCCAGGACCTGAAGTATGAGAACACCAAGGTAATGCTTTTTCCTGACTTTTCGGCTGAAACACAGAGAAGAAGGAGATCCTTTAATGATGTTAGGAAAAGATTACGTGAGAAAAATATCCAATACAGCATGCTTTATCCCAGTAAACTGCGTGTTCAACATCAAGGGTCAGTGAAGTTTTTTGATCACCCACGAGATGCTTGTGAATGGCTAGACAGAAATCCATGAGCATGATTTGATGCTAGATGAGTATTGCGTTTATTCCTAATCTAGCTGGTCTTCTGGCCAGCTGCAGGGTCTCAGATCATTATACTTTCCATTGTTTTTTTCTGTTATCTGGGAGCTGACCCTAGTACCTGGTGTGCCGGCCTACTGTTGTTACTACGTTCAATCGCCACTACATCTGCAGTGTGATCTAATACAGTTTTTCTTGTTTTTTTTTATTTTATTGATTTTTTTTTTTTTTTTTCCTGCTGCCTGATACTAAGGGGTAAATATATTCATTTCTTATTTTCTTTGGTTGTGTTTTGGCATCCAAGGCCCCTTGTAGTTTTTTCCTTTTATACACCTTCCTGAAATGTACTGCGAGGAGACATTTTGCTCAGGGTGACTGATGACCTAGGGCCAGATTCAGGAACACTTGCGCTGGAGTATTTCGATATGCGCCGCGTAACTGTGATGATGCGCCGTCGTTTCTATGTGCCCGTACCCACCAAACTAGATGCGCCCAATAACGGGTCATTTGCGACTGGCGGAACGTTCCGACGCCAGAGTATCGTCAGCGCTTAATTTCGTTGGGCGCATCAGTCGCGCCTATTGATTTCCCCTGCAAATATGCAAATGAGGGATTTTTCACAATTCACGAACGGATTAGCACCATACGCTGGCTACATGCGCCGCGCGTATCTCGTCCGTCCGGCGCAAAGTTATTTCTACAAAAGGCTGCTTTATCTTTACTCCAGATGGCCACAGGTCAGCAGGAGAGCAGCTACAGCAGCGTTACCGACGATAAGAGCTAGCTGAGCACCCCCACTTGCAGGACAACACCTCTGTCCATGCTTGTCTGTCAAATTTTACAGCCATGGAGGAAGACATCATAGGTCTCCATAGCCGAGATGACGGCTGACAGCTCCTGGCCATTAAAGTTCAGCTTTCTCCTGTGTGTTTGCGGGGAACGGGAGCAGCCATCTCAAAACAAAAGTAACATCACTGCGGGGAGGGGGAGCAGGATATACTTTAGTGCCGAAATGGCGCTTCTACGGGCGCATTTAAACGCCCAACGGAAGGCATTGCGCTGACGTTTCCCGTGAAGTGGTGCCGACGGAAGTTGTGAGCATGCGCACAAAGGGGGCGAGTGGAGCCGCACTCACTGCGCATGCTCCGTGGTTGATGCGCTGAACGTAAGCCTCTGCGCTGGGCTCCGCCCATCATTTACATATGATCACACCCACTTCCACTTGCGTCGGGTTACGCCAGCGCATTATCGTTACTCTGGCGCAAGTTTACGCGCAACTGCTATGTGAATTACAGGACTTGCGCTGAAAGGGTCTTCAGAGTAACGTAAATGAGAAGCGTTACTCTGGAGCAAAGATGCTCTCATCTACCTGAATCTGGCCCCTAATGTTTTCTATGGGCTTCGGCATTTGGTGCTATACTAATCTAGCGCCACTAGATGGTGCTGGGACACTGTTCTTCTCCTCATCAAGATTTATGTCCTGAATTTGTGACTCCACAATTATCTTGCTCAAGCGGAACTTTCTAGAGCTAAAGTAGTTTTTTTGTTTTTTCTCTTCGTTTTTTCTGCTGGACAAG
This sequence comes from Rana kukunoris, assembly GCA_029574335.1. Taxonomy (NCBI): domain Eukaryota; kingdom Metazoa; phylum Chordata; class Amphibia; order Anura; family Ranidae; genus Rana; species Rana kukunoris. The sequence goes on from CM056060.1 coordinate 156,612,255, forward strand.
TGACCATTCGGAGGACATCTCTGAAACACCTAATTTTTTTCTTTTAGGTGTTTGTTTTGTTTTTGGGCTGAAGCTGCATACCAGATGAAGGGGGTTTTTTTGGAAGTTTTTTTGCTTCCCGTTTCATTTTTTTTATTTTTTGTTTTTTTCTCGATCTGGTATAATGGCAGGGGGGGTGGGACGGTTGGGTTGGGGGGGGGGGGGTGTTCTCGGGGTTGTTGTGTCTTGCTCAGTTCTCGGTTCTCCACCAAAGATTGCCTTCTCTCAGTCCATGGCGTGCTGCTTTAGGCTAAATATCTGGGCGCGTGTTACTCGTGCCGTGGCATTATTTGGTAAGCAGGATTATGGCTAATGTGTTTAAGGTAGTGTCCTGGAACATTAGGGGACTAAATAGTAAATTCAAGAGAGCCTCAATGTTCCAGTACCTGAAATCAGTTAAGCCACATGTGGTCCTCTTACAGGAAACTCACCTAGAGGGCAGTAGAATTTTGGCATTACGCAAGCACTGGATCCAAAAGGCATTTCATGCCACATACTCCACGTTTGCTAGGGGGGTGTCTATACTCATTAGTAGGACGTTACCATGCACGATACACCAGGTGATAACTGATCCAGGGGGACGATATGCAGCAGTGGTTCTGGACATAGGAAACCGCAAAATGCTACTTGTGTCGGTATACGTACCACCTCCTTTTAATGTACAACTTTTGTATGATATTTATGTGAAATTGGCACCACATGCTCATTTGCCGCTCCTGGTTATGGGAGACTTTAATGCTATAATGGGTGAGCTGGATTCCTCCAACCCCGGGCGGACTGGGTCTCAAGACCTGTTGGCTTGGGTAACCATGGCGGGGTTGACAGAAATTTGGCGAGCTAAATACCCGGACACAGTTTGCTATTCTCATCTTTCTCAGACGCATCACTCTTCAGCTAGGATAGACTTAGCGTTTGGGAACCAGGCTATGATGTCTTATGTGAGGGGGGTAGAATACCTGGCGGGTGGGATATCTGATCATACTCCTCTTGCTGTCTCCTTGCTCCTGCCAATATCTGATGGGGCCAGGAGCTGGAGGTTGTCCCCGGGTTGGTTGCAGGAAGAGCAGGTCTCCACACAGTTTCTAGAATCGCTAGTCGACTATTGGTCTCTAAATGTGGATTCGGCTGACCCACCGGTGGTTTGGGACGCATTTAAGGCGGTAATTCGCGGGGAATCTATTAAGGCGATTAAAGGAGTTAGGATAGACCAAAATGCTGAAGTTCTGAGGCTGCAGGAAAACGAGAGGGCATGTGATTCTGCTCATGCCGCCAACAAGACTGATGGCACATATGGTGCTTTGTTGGAGGCTAGGCGCAGACTTCACCTCCACTATAATGACCTGGCGCACACTGAAGCCAAGCATAGGGCGAACTCTCTGTTTTCGGAGGGGGATAAAAATGGTAAACTATTAGCCAGGTTGGTAGCAGATCAAAACCATATCGAGCATATCTCAGTGATAAGGGGGTCGGACGGAGACCTGGTTAGAGACCCAACAGCTGTATTGACTGAATTTCAGAAATATTTCTCTGCACTTTATGCCCCCATCCCCTCTTACAACCACAGTGAGCTGACAGATCTGCTTGGTACACTGACTCTCCCCAGACTTGCCGCGGAGGACTGCCAGGCACTGGATGCCAAAATTACAAAAAAGGAGGTGGAGGCGGCAATCTTTGATTTCCCACCTAATAAAGCACCGGGGCCGGATGGCTTCCCGGCGGATTTCTACAAACACTATGCGGAACAACTAGCTCCCAGACTTACGACTTTGTTTGCCTACTGCTTGGATCAAAAGATATTACCTGCATCTATGCTTGATGCATATATTATCCTGTTACCCAAGCCGGGCAAAGACCCACTGGACTGTTCGTCTTATAGGCCGATTGCCCTTCTCAACATGGACCTCAAAATTTTGACAAAAATCCTTGCAAAAAGACTTGCTCCGGTTATATCATCCCTGGTTGATGTGGACCAGACGGGTTTTATGCCGGGTAAGTCTACGGACACAAACTTGAGGAGACTGTTTACACATTTACAACTCCCCAATTTAGATGAGTCCTGTAGGATAATAGTCTCCATCGATATTGAAAAGGCTTTTGACTCGGTGGACTGGCATTTCATGCATACTGTCCTAGAGTCTATGGGGTTTGGTCAGTTCTTCAGACAGTGGATCAAGCTGCTCTACAACGCACCTAGGACAGCCATTCGTATGGGAGGGGCTACTTCTAAGTTTTTCGCGATTGGGAGGAGGACCAGACAGGGGTGCCCGCTGTCACCCTTTCTGTTTGCTCTCATGATGGAACCCCTAGCAGTGGCGTTAAGAGCATCGGAGGCAGTGAAGGCAATTAGGGTGGGGAGTATTGATGAGGGCCTAGCACTATATGCGGATGACCTTCTTTTGTTCCTGAGGGATCCTGTGGACTCCTTGAACACCGCTTTAGACATTATGAATAAATTCACCACATACTCCGGCCTGAAAGTTAACTGGGGGAAGTCGTCCATTCTGCCCTTGGATAAAGGGGCTAGGGAAAGAGCAAGCCCTGACTTACCATTGCAATGGGTCACCCAAATAACGTACTTGGGGGTGAAGGTCACAGTGAACGTGATGGACTACATGTCTCTCAACCTATTGCCACTTTTGGCGTTCGTCAAACAAAAGGCACTGGCTTGGCAAAAACTTCCCTTATCTCTGATTGGCAGGATTAACCTCCTAAAAATGAAAATCCTCCCGGTTATCCTTTACTTTCTGAGGAATGCTCCGGTTTGGATACCGAAGTCCTTCTTCAAGAAACTGGATAGCCTCACCAGCTCTTTTCTCTGGGCTCCTAAAATGCCTAGGGTGGGGTTGAAAGTCCTGCAGGAACCATGGGGTCAGGGCGGGATGGCACTTCCAGAGTGGCGTAAGTACTACTTGGCTGGTCAGCTAGTGTTTGTCCATAGATGGCTCTGCTCAGATGCGGGCGATTCAGCCACGGTGCTCGAGGCTGCACATCTCGGTTCTTATGAATCTCTCCGTCTGGCCATTCATAGGGGGAGCGGTAGGGACCTTCCTCTTACGCTTTCCATGAAAGCCACGATTAAGGCCTGGGAAGAAGTAGAGAAGCTGGCCTCTCCGAGCTATAAAGGGCTTTCCCCCTCAACACCTCTCTGGATGAACCCCAAGCTTCAACACTTTTATAAACTGAATGATGCACCCGGGAGGGCTTCCAAGGGGGTTAAATTGCTCAAAGATGTGACTCGGGATGGTGAATTACTAACCTTTGATCAATTAAAAGCTAAACATGACCTTCCAAACTCTCAGTTTTTTCGATATCTCAGTTTAAGACATGCATTCCATTCTCAGTTTCAGTCGCAGAAAGTGGAAGCTTTTCCTTCCAGGCTGGAGGACCTGCTGGTGACTGAGGAATTACCCAAGACCTTGTCGGTAACATATAAAGAATTGTTTAAGGCTAGCCCCCAGGGTGTACTCAAGTGCAGGGAGAGATGGGGGGCGGAGGTCCCGGATATACAGGGGGAGGAGTGGGATGAAATGTGGGATCGCCCATTTAAGCACTTAGTGGCTGCGAGAGACAGACTAATCCAATTTAAGTTTTTGCATAGAGTGTACTACACTCCAGCCAGGTTGGCATCAATATATCCTTCGGTATCTGCTGAATGTTGGAGGTGTACATCCTCCCCTGCGGACGCACACCATGTGTTCTGGACGTGTCCCCTGATCCAACAGTTCTGGAAGGGGGTCACGGACTGCATTACAGAGGTGCTGGGAGTTCCGGTCCCGCAGGAAGTTAGTGTCTGTTTACTGGGTCTGGTGGAGGAGGTAGTCCCGTCTAGAGCGCACAGAACACTACTGAGCATTTTGTTATTTTATGGGAAAAAGGCTATCTTACTGAAATGGAAGAATCCAAGGGCCCCTGAAATCGCTTTCTGGAAGGGGTTGGTGAATGCTATGCTACCGTATTACAAAGCAACTTATTTGTCCCGAGGATGTGTGGGGAAATTTGAGAAGGTGTGGAGGGCCTGGTACGAATCGGACCTCACGGTGGGGTAGGGAGTGGGTGTCCAATTTTGGTCAACATATATTTAACCTGGGAGCGGACTCGTGTCTGGTCTCTTGGCGATATTGTTAGCAGCATGCCATGAAGGAGTATGTTTTTACTGATGTGATCTTGGGTTAAGGCAGGTGGGGGAAGGGAACTGAGCAGGGGGAGTGGAGTGGGGGGGGGGGGGGGAGGGGGGGCATTGTTTTGTTTATGCCATTGTGATGGCACAATGTTTTTCATGTTCCCGGTCATGTTGACCGATGGTTTAACTTGGCAACCTGGCCAAGGGATGTATGTTTTATTGTTTGTGCAAAAACCTTTAATAAACAGAAATTTATAAAAAAAAATTCTCACCTTATGTTTCCAAGGATAGAGATGACAACGGCCAGCGAGAGTCCGTGTGCCAGGGCCGGCAGCAGGGGGCCCGCTCCGTGTGGGTTGACCAGAACCGACAGACATCCGATGGACAAGAATAGCGCGCTGCCCAGGAGCTCCACCAAACACGGCTGGATGTATTTTTCCAGAACGTTGGGCTCCTCTCTATCCCTGGAGGTCAGAACCTCCCTGGAGGCCGAGTCCACGGCCCGGAACTCCGTCTCTTGGATGTACTCGTCGCACTTGGCCATTGGCGCTCTGGTCTTCGGTTGGCTTATAAAGAGAGAGAGAATTCGAGAAATCCGTGTGAATTATATATATATATATACAGTATGTGGGTGTGGTCAGATTTGAATTATTTTTACCTGCCCTTTCACATTACAGCTCCATACATCTTAAATACAAGGGTCACCCCCAAATTTTCTAGCCAGACTTATGCCCCACATTTGGGCCAGATTTGCCATCCCACATTTTCTGCCCAGACTCTCACCCCCGATTTCTGGCCAGATTCACCTCTTGCGTTTTTTTTGGCCAGATTCGCTCCCCACATTTTCACCCCCATATTTTTTTGCCCAGACTCGCTCCCCACATTTTCTAGCTAGAATCACCCCCACATTTTTGTTGGCCAGATTCCCCTCACCCACCACATTTTCTGACCATGGGCTAGATTCGCTCCCCACATTTCCTGACCAGAATCACCCCCATATTTTCTAGCCAGACTTGCCCCCCCACATTTTCTTGCCAAATCCACTCCCCGCAGTCTCTGCCCAGATTTGCCACCCCATATTTTCTATCCAGACTCACTCCACGTATTTTCTGATCCATCCCAACATTTTCTGCCCAGATCTGCCACCTCACATTTCCCTGCCCAGACTCTCATTTTCCCCACGTTTTCTAGCCAGACTTGCGCCCCACATTTCCTTTCCAAATTTGCTCCCCGCATTTTCTGGCCAGATCCCCCCACCACCACCACATTTTCTGGCCACACTCGCTCGCAACATTTTCAGCCCAGATTAACCTCTTGGATTTTTCAGCCAGATTTGCTCTCCACATCTCCTTGCCAAATTCGCTCCCTGCATTTTCTGGCCAGAATCACCCCCATATTTTTTTTTTGTCCAGATTCCCCTCCCCCACCACCACATTTTCTGCCCAGATTTGCCACCCCATATTTTCTATCCAGACTCACTCCACGTATTTTCTGATGAGATTCACCCCCACATTTTCTTGGCTAAGTCACCTTTTGCATTTTCTGCCCAGATTCGCTCCCAACTTTTTCTGCCCGGGATCAGCCCCATATTTTTTTTTTTGTCCAGATTTCCCTCCCCCACTCCCCACATTTTCTGGGCTAAGTCACCTTTTGCATTTTCTGCCCAGATTGGCTCCCAACTTTTTCTGCCCAGGATCAGCCCCATATTCACTGGCCAGACCTTCTCCCCCACATTTTCTGCCTAGATTCCCTCCCTATATTTTCTGGCTAGATTCCCCCCCCCCCCCCCCCACCTCATTTTCTAGCCAAGATCTCCCCAACATTTTTTGCCCAGATTTGCCAACCCACATTTTCTGGCCATATTCGCCCCCACGCATTTCATGACCATATTCAAAACCACATTTTCTGGTCAGATCCCCTCCCCCCACATTCGCTGTATAAAGTCCCTCCAGATCTGGATATCTCACCCCCTGAGACTCAATGACACTTATAACACTTTTAATAGGGTGAACATTCATCTGCCTCCTCCGATACATTTGTAACATTTGCTCTTGGGAATCGCTTTATAAAATTCAACTAATAATTTCCTGATGATTCCTGCGGAGAATGTGATTGGCTCGACCACACTTGCTCCTTCCTGCTGTACAATCCACTCGCTACAAATGAGAATTTTTTGACCGGGACACCAGGAAGCTTCCAAAATCTCATTTATTTGATTCTTGTCTAAATTTGTCTGTAGTATGAAGAGTATGGGACAGATTCAGGTAGCTTTACGCCGGCATATCTCCAGATACGCCGTCGTAAGTACAAATGTGCGCCGTCGTACTTTTACGCCGATTCCCAAAGCGAGATACACCGTAAAACATGGCTTCAGCCCAGGGCCGCCATCAGGAATTATGGGGCCCCTTACACAGCTTCAGGCATGGGCCCCCTGGAGCAGAGAACCAGGGGGGGGGTTCTGTCGCCTGAAATTGAGAAGCGGGGGGGTTCCTTTACAAAAAAAGAAATAAAGAAAAATATATATTAAAAAAAAGTGTGGTAGCCATCCGGGGGCCCTTTAATAAAAATAAACCTCTGGGCCCTTTAATAAAAAAGAAATAAAATATATATATAAAAAAGAAATAAACATTTTTTTAAAAAAAACAAGGGTGTTGCCTGGGGACCTCTGGGCCCTTTAATAAAAAATAAATAAAAAAATATATAAACAAAAATAACATGGGGCCCTGGGGACCTCTGAGCCTTTTACTAAAAATATATCTATATATATCTATATATATATATCTATATATATATATATATATATATATATATATATATCTATATATCTATATATAGATATATATATATATATATATATATATATATATATATATATAGATATATATATATATATATATAGATATATATATATATATATATATATATATATATATATATATATATAGATATATATATATATATATATACAGTAAATGTAAAACATTTTTATAAGAAAAAAGGTTCACCTCTGGGGCCCTGGGGACCTCTGGGCCTTTTAATAATAATAATAAATGTATGTATATTTATATGTATATAAAAAATATAAATAAAAGTACTAAAAAATATATATAAAAATTATTATTTTTTTAGAAAAAAAGGGGGGTTGTCATCTGGAGCCCTGGGGATCTCCGGGCCCTTGGGGACCTCCAGACCCCTAAAAAAAAAAACATTGGCCCTTTAATAAAAAAAATTCAATACAAATATATTGAATATATATTTAAAAAAAAAAAATGAAAAAATGGGGGGTTGCCTCTGGGCCCCTGGGGACTCCCGGGCCCCTTACAGGTGTACTGCCTGTACCCAGCTGATGGCGGCCCTGCTTCAGCCGCCCGACGTAACTTGCCTACGCCGGCGTATCGTGGGTGCATAGTTACGCTGGACGCATTCCCATGTTAAATATGCAAATGAGTAAGATACGCCGAACGTAGATGCGCTAGGCGGAAAAGATACTTGGTATGCATACGGGTTACGTCTGGTGTAAAGTAATTCCACATATAGGAGACGCAACCTATGCAAAGGTATGGACGTCGGAACAGCAGTCGTATTTTACGTACTTTATGTAGTACTAAGTGAATAGGGCTTGGCGTAGGTTACGTTCACGTCGTAGGCATTGAGCCGACGTATCTTAGGGAGTATATGCGACGTGATTCTGAGCATGCGCACGCATGCGCCGTTTAATCGGCCATTCATTTGCATGGGGTGACGCTTAATTTAAATAGATGACGCCCACCTCCTTCCTACTTTGAATTAGGCGGCCAATTTACGCTACGCCGCCGCAACTTACGGAGAAAGTGCTTTGTGAATACTGCACTTGCCTCTCGAAGTTAAGTCGGCGTAGCGTATTTGAGATGCGCTATGCCGCTCTAAAGATACGCCCCCTACGTGAATCCGGGCCTATGTGTATATGCATGTGAGATATGACCAGGGCTGCTGTTATAAATCACGGGGCCCCGTACAGGCGACCCCCGGCAGCCCCCCCCCCCCCCCTGAATATATTAAAACAATATTTTCATAAAAAATTACTCTAAAATCATTATTAGTGGACACAAACATAACAGAGAACCTGGGAATTAGCCACTTAAATAGTTTTTTACGTTCTTTAACCTTTTTTTATAATTTAAAAAAAGTTAACATTTTATATTATATTATTTTTAAAAAATGGGGGGGGAGGGGGGTTTGTTGTGCAGCACAGTGACAGGGGGGGGGGGGGCACACAGTGTGGGGATCAGAAACTGGCAGAACAGGGAAGGGGATCAGTGCAGGGGAAGAAATTACGGGAACAGGAACGTACTCCTGTGTCTGTGTCTCTCCCTGCAGCAGCTAAAAGCTGGCAGGAGGGAGAGAAACTGGCTTTCAGCTGCGGCAGCAGGCCACATAGGGGATTCTTCTTCAAATTGCCCCTCTGTCTAACCACACCAATTCCCTCTGCTGTCTGGGCCCCCCCCCCCCCCTGTGTGCCCGAGGGAATGGTGGTCCCCCCTCCCTATCAGCAGCCCTGGACATGACCTTAGATTGTAAGCTTTTTGAAGCCATGGAACAGTACAGTATATAAAGTGCTGTGTAAATGGCCATTTCTATACAATAATAAACATATATAATAAATGTAATAAAGAAAACTCACGTGTATCGCCTTCGTTCGCCCTTCTTCGGCTATTAGCAGCTCTGACTGACGCCAAACGTCGTTTTTAAAAACTCCAAATTTTTGGGACTGCCAAAGTTCAGCGTGTGGTAGGAGTGACCGCGGTTCGAGGGCAATGACCTAGAATTCAAAAGACGTGAAACCCCCACACAAAACATTTTTTTACGTTTTTAAGTTTTTTTTCAGAATCAAATGTGTTTTTAGGTAATTACCTTTTCAGAGGAGAGACCTACAGATGCGGCTTCTCAACTTTTATCATAGACCGGGCACTGATTATGTTGGGTTGGCCAATGGAGAAACGTATACAGTGGAACCTCGGATTGCGAGTAACGCGGTTAACGAGCGTTTCGCAATACGAGCGCTGTGTATTTTTGAAAAATCCTACCTCGGTTTGTGTTGTCTGGTAAAACGAGCAGGATTCAGGCCAAATCGGTGTGCAGTACTGCGTTCGGCTTGAGGTGGGGGGCGCCGGAGCCAAATGGTGCCGTTTGTAGCAGATCGTCGCCCGTTCTGAGCCATTCAGAAATGCTTGGAAATACTCGGAAATTCTCTGTTCCCAAGCCTTTCCGAGGTTTGCCAAGGTCAGCCGAGCTGTCCTCTGGCCTTTCTGAGGCTCTCCAGCGCTCCCTCACCTCTGGCCACATGCGGTATTGCATGCCATTGAAGTCAATGCGGAACAAACTAGTTTTGCTTCCATTGACTTCAATGGGGAAACTCACTTTGATATGAAAGTACTTTGGATTATGAGCATTCTCCTGGAATGAATTATACCCGTAATCCGAGGTTCCACTGTATATTATATGCCCAAATGTATATATGGAAGCCCAGCTTCATAAAGACATGGTGTGGAGGAACTTGAGTGGCGTGCACGGAGACCTGACCTCAACCCTACTGAATGCCTTTGGGATAAATTGGAAGGTTGATGTTGATTCAGGTCTTCTCCTCCAACATCAGTACCTGACCCCAACCCTACTGAATGCCTTTGGGATGAATTGGAAGGTTGATGTTGATTCAGGTCTTCTCCTCCAACATCAGTACCTGACCCCAACCCTACTGAATGCCTTTGGGATGAATTGGAAGGTTGATGTTGATTCAGGTCTTCTCCTCCTAAATCAGTACCTGACCCCCAACCCTACTGAAGATCTTTGGGATGAAATGGATCCCCAGTGGTGAGCCACGTCTTCTCATCCAACATCAGTACTAAAGGAAGTACCTGACTCCAACCCTACTGAAGACCTTTGGGATGAAATGGATCACCAATGGTGAGCCAGGTCTTCTCATCCAACATCAGTACTAAAGGAAGTACCTGACCCCAGGGCCGGATTCCAGACAAGGTCAACAAGGCCAGGCCTCGGGGCCGCAGTGGGTGCAGGGGCGGTACTGTGGCTGAGAGGAGAGGACACTTTTACCACTTTCACTTTCATTTTGTTTTGGGAGTTCCCCCCTGTCATGTCAATGCAATTTTCAGCAGCAGCACCCCCCCTGCTTCTCAGTGTCCTGCAGAAAAAGTCCCCCGGCGGATAATTTCCCCCCTGTACTGCACAGGCGGGGGAGGCATTGAAGGACCCGGCCTTGGGGTGGCAAAGGGAGTAAATGCGGGCCTGACCTGACCCCAAACCTACTGAAGATATTTGAGATGAAATGGATCACCAATGGTGAGCCAGGTCTTCTCATCCAACATCAGTACTGAAGGAAGTACCTGACTCCAACCCTACTGAAGATATTTGAGATGAAATGGATCACCAATGGTAAAACAGGTCTTCTCATCCAACAGCAGTACCTGACCCTCAACTTTACTGAAGACCTTTGGGATGAATTGGAACACTGATGGTGATCCAGACCTTCCCATCCAACATCAGTACCTAAATTCAACCCTATTAAATACATTTGGGATGATTTAGATAGGTCTTCTCATCCAACATCTGCATAAAGACGTGGTTAGATGAGTTCGGTATGGAGGAACTTGAGTGTCTTGCACAGAGCCTTGACCTTAACCCTACTGAATACCATGGAGATAAATTGGAATGCCGATGGTGAGCTGGGTCTTCCCACCCAACATCAGTACCTGACCTCACAAATGGGCACAAATTCCCACAGAAGCCCTCCAAAATCTTGAGTAAATCCATCCCAGAAAAGTTGAGAATGTTATAGCCACAAAAGAGGGTTGGAGTGGGGCAATTCCATGTTAAAGTGGAGATAAGCCCTGAGCAATTATTTGCCAGTAGATTGGGTCTCCTCCACCAAATGCAACTTGTTTGCTTGCCTGGCGGATGCTCAGTACGGCATGCTTAGACGTTACATCATCAGTTCTGGCCCAATGAATGAAACAATAAAAGAAAACATGGGGCAATTAGTAGAAGACCTGGGGCACTCGAAACAAGACCTGGAGTACTCAGTAGAAGACCAGAGCACTTGATATAAGACCTGGGGCACTTAGGGGAAGACCTGGAGCACTCAGTAGAAGACCAGAGCACTTGATATAAGACCTGGGGCACTTAGGGGAAGACCTGGAGCACTCAGTAGAAGACCAGAGCACTTGATATAAGACCTGGGGCACTTAGGGGAAGACATGGAGTACTCAGTAGAAGACCAGAGCGCTTGATAGAAGACCTGGGGAACTTAGGGGAAGACCTGGAGCACTCAGTAGAAGACCAGAGCACTTGATATAAGACCTGGGGCACTTAGGGGAAGACCTGGAGCACTCAGTAGAAGACCAGAGCACTTGATATAAGACCTGGGGCACTTAGGGGAAGACCTGGAGTACTCAGTAGAAGACCAGAGCGCTTGATATAAGACCTGGGGCACTTAGGGGAAGACCTGGAGTACTCAGTAGAAGACCAGAGCACTTGATATAAGACCTGGGGCACTTAGGGGAAGACATGGAGTACTCAGTAGAAGACCAGAGCACTTGATATAAGACCTGGGGCACTTAGGGGAAGACCTAGAGCACTCAGTAGAAGACCAGAGCACTTGATATAAGACCTGGGGCACTTAGGGGAAGACCTGGAGCACTCAGTAGAAGACCAGAGCGCTTGATAGAAGACCTGGGGAACTTAGGGGAAGACCTGGAGCACTCAGTAGAAGACCAGAGCGCTTGATAGAAGACCTGGGGCACTTAGGGGAAGACCTGGAGTACTCAGTAGAAGACCAGAGCACTTGATATAAGACCTGGGGCACTTAGGGGAAGACCTGGAGCACTCAGTAGAAGACCAGAGCGCTTGATAGAAGACCTGGGGCACTTAGGGGAAGACCTGGAGTACTCAGTAGAAGACCAGAGCACTTGATAGAAGACCTGGGGCACTTAGGGGAAGACCTGGAGCACTCAGTAGAAGACCAGAGCACTTGATATAAGACCTGGGGCACTTAGGGGAAGACCTGGAGCACTCAGTAGAAGACCAGAGCGCTTGATATAAGACCTGGGGCACTTAGGGGAAGACCTGGAGCACTCAGTAGAAGACCAGAGCGCTTGATAGAAGACCTGGGGAACTTAGGGGAAGACCTGGAGCACTCAGTAGAAGACCAGAGCGCTTGATAGAAGACCTGGGGCACTTAGGGGAAGACCTGGAGTACTCAGTAGAAGACCAGAGCACTTGATATAAGACCTGGGGCACTTAGGGGAAGACATGGAGTACTCAGTAGAAGACCAGAGCACTTGATATAAGACCTGGGGCACTTAGGGGAAGACCTGGAGCACTCAGTAGAAGACCAGAGCACTTGATATAAGACCTGGGGCACTTAGGGGAAGACCTGGAGCACTCAGTAGAAGACCAGAGCGCTTGATAGAAGACCTGGGGAACTTAGGGGAAGACCTGGAGCACTCAGTAGAAGACCAGAGCGCTTGATAGAAGACCTGGGGCACTTAGGGGAAGACCTGGAGTACTCAGTAGAAGACCAGAGCACTTGATATAAGACCTGGGGCACTTAGGGGAAGACCTGGAGCACTCAGTAGAAGACCAGAGCGCTTGATAGAAGACCTGGGGCACTTAGGGGAAGACCTGGAGTACTCAGTAGAAGACCAGAGCACTTGATAGAAGACCTGGGGCACTTAGGGGAAGACCTGGAGCACTCAGTAGAAGACCAGAGCACTTGATATAAGACCTGGGGCACTTAGGGGAAGACCTGGAGCACTCAGTAGAAGACCAGAGCGCTTGATATAAGACCTGGGGCACTTAGGGGAAGACCTGGAGCACTCAGTAGAAGACCAGAGCGCTTGATAGAAGACCTGGGGAACTTAGGGGAAGACCTGGAGCACTCAGTAGAAGACCAGAGCGCTTGATAGAAGACCTGGGGCACTTAGGGGAAGACCTGGAGTACTCAGTAGAAGACCAGAGCACTTGATATAAGACCTGGGGCACTTAGGGGAAGACATGGAGTACTCAGTAGAAGACCAGAGCACTTGATATAAGACCTGGGGCACTTAGGGGAAGACCTGGAGCACTCAGTAGAAGACCAGAGCACTTGATATAAGACCTGGGGCACTTAGGGAAAGACCTGGAGCACTCAGTAGAAGACCAGAGCGCTTGATAGAAGACCTGGGGAACTTAGGGGAAGACCTGGAGCACTCAGTAGAAGACCAGAGCGCTTGATAGAAGACCTGGGGCACTTAGGGGAAGACCTGGAGTACTCAGTAGAAGACCAGAGCACTTGATATAAGACCTGGGGCACTTAGGGGAAGACCTGGAGCACTCAGTAGAAGACCAGAGCGCTTGATAGAAGACCTGGGGCACTTAGGGGAAGACCTGGAGTACTCAGTAGAAGACCAGAGCACTTGATAGAAGACCTGGGGCACTTAGGGGAAGACCTGGAGCACTCAGTAGAAGACCAGAGCACTTGATATAAGACCTGGGGCACTTAGGGGAAGACCTGGAGCACTCAGTAGAAGACCAGAGCGCTTGATATAAGACCTGGGGCACTTAGGGGAAGACCTGGAGCACTCAGTAGAAGACCAGAGCGCTTGATAGAAGACCTGGGGAACTTAGGGGAAGACCTGGAGCACTCAGTAGAAGACCAGAGCGCTTGATAGAAGACCTGGGGCACTTAGGGGAAGACCTGGAGTACTCAGTAGAAGACCAGAGCACTTGATATAAGACCTGGGGCACTTAGGGGAAGACCTGGAGCACTCAGTAGAAGACCAGAGCGCTTGATAGAAGACCTGGGGCACTTAGGGGAAGACCTGGAGTACTCAGTAGAAGACCAGAGCACTTGATAGAAGACCTGGGGCACTTAGGGGAAGACCTGGAGCACTCAGTAGAAGACCAGAGCACTTGATATAAGACCTGGGGCACTTAGGGGAAGACCTGGAGCACTCAGTAGAAGACCAGAGCGCTTGATATAAGACCTGGGGCACTTAGGGGAAGACCTGGAGTACTCAGTAGAAGACCAGAGCACTTGATAGAAGACCTGGGGCACTTAGGGGAAGACCTGGAGCACTCAGTAGAAGACCAGAGCACTTGATATAAGACCTGGGGCACTTAGGGGAAGACCTGGAGCACTCAGTAGAAGACCAGAGCGCTTGATATAAGACCTGGGGCACTTAGGGGAAGACCTGGAGTACTCAGTAGAAGACCAGAGCACTTGATAGAAGACCTGGGGCACTTAGGGGAAGACCCGGAGTACTCAGTAGAAGACCAGAGCGCTTGATAGAAGACCTGGGGCACTTAGGGGAAGACCCGGAGTACTCAGTAGAAGACCAGAGCGCTTGATAGAAGACCTGGGGCACTTAGGGGAAGACCCGGAGTACTCAGTAGAAGACCAGAGCGCTTGATAGAAGACCTGGGGCACTTAGGGGAAGACCCGGAGTACTCAGTAGAAGACCAGAGCACTTGATAGAAGACCTGGGGAACTTAGGGGAAGACCCGGGGCACACAATAGAAGACTCAGGACACTCATTTAAAGGCCGGTGCACTCAGAAGAAAACTTGGTGACCTGGGGTACTCAGAACAAGACCTGAAAGAAGGGGGAAGATATTGTGGCACTATTGGGGATGGAATAGACATCGGGAGTTTGGATTCCACATCCAAGGGATTTTCTAGGGTTCTCCTAATAGATCAGGAGGAGCCCCTCTGGGCGCACAGATTAAAATGTGGAGGGGGTAGTAGGATACCATGGTGACCACTTTGGATCAAATCTGAGACTACAGTAATTCAATCTTTTTAACTGAACAAAAATAAACTGGTTATAAAAAGTAACGTCACATTATGATGACAAATATTTAATAGATGTATTGCAAAGTAGATAGATGATACAGTGTTCAAAAATTGCATAATGTATAGAATGTATCACCTCCCTATTTCAGAGGAGACCTGGGACATTCAGTAGAAGACTCGGGGGACTCAGGAGAAGACCCTGGGCACTCAGTAAAAGGCAAGGGACATTCAATAGAAGAACCAGGGCACTCAGAAGACCTTGGAAAACTCAGAAGAAAACCTGAGGCATTTAATAGAAGACCTTGGGCACTTGATTGAAGACCCAGGGCAACCAGTAGAAGTCCTGGAGGTGCACTTAACTGAAGACCAGGGGCACTCAGCAGAAGACCAGGGGACCACAATAGAAGACCCTGGGCACACAGGAGAAGACCAGAGGCACTCAGAAGAGGACCTGGGGCACTCAGTAGAAGACTCTTGGCACTCACTAGAACATCCAAATAACTCTGTAGAAGACTTGTGGGGCATTCAGTGGAAGACTTGGGAACTCAAAAGGTGACCTGTAGCACTCAAAAGAATATCTAGGATACTTAATAAAAGATCAGGGATACTGGGGCACACAGTAGAAGACTAGGGGTACTCAGAAGAAGACCAGGGCATGCAGTAGAAGACCCAGAGCACTCTGTAGAATACCAGGGGCACTCAGCAGAAGACCTAGGGCACTCGGTAAAAGACCCAAGGCACTCAGTAGAAGAGCACAACCACTCAGTAGAAGAGCACAGCCACTCAGTAGAAGAGCACAGCCACTCAGTAGAAGAGCACAGCCACTCAGTAGAAGAGCACAGCCACTCAGTGGAAGAGCACAGCCACTCAGTGGAAGAGCACAGCCACTCAGTAGAAGAGCACAGCCACTCAGTAGAAGAGCACAGCCACTCAGTAGAAGAGCACAGCCACTCAGTAGAAGAGCACAGCCACTCAGTGGAAGAGCACAGCCACTCAGTAGAAGAGCACAGCCACTCAGTGGAAGAGCACAGCCACTCAGTAGAAGAGCACAGCCACTCAGTGGAAGAGCACAGCCACTCAGTGGAAGAGCACAGCCACTCAGTAGAAGAGCACAGCCACTTAGTGGAAGAGCACAGCCACTCAGTGGAAGAGCACAGCCACTCAGTGGAAGAGCACAGCCACTCAGTGGAAGAGCACAGCCACTCAGTAGAAGAGCACAGCCACTCAGTGGAAGAGCACAGCCACTCAGTGGAAGAGCACAGTCACTCAGTAGAAGAGCACAGCCACTTAGTGGAAGAGCACAGCCACTCAGTGGAAGAGCACAGCCACTCAGTGGAAGAGCACAGCCACTCAGTGGAATAGCACAGCCACTCAGTAGAAGAGCACAGCCACTCAGTGGAAGAGCACAACCACTCAGTGGAAGAGCACAGCCACTCAGTGGAAGAGCACAGCCACTCAGTAGAAGAGCACAGCCACTCAGTAGAAGAGCACAGCCACTCAGTAGAAGAGCACAGCCACTCAGTGGAAGAGCACAACCACTCAGTGGAAGAGCACAGCCACTCAGTAGAAGAGCACAGCCACTCAGTAGAAGAGCACAGCCACTCAGTAGAAGAGCACAACCACTCAGTGGAAGAGCACAACCACTCAGTGGAAGAGCACAGCCACTCAGTAGAAGAGCACAACCACTCAGTGGAAGAGCACAACCACTCAGTAGAAGAGCACAACCACTCAGTAGAAGAGCACAGCCACTCAGTAGAAGAGCACAGCCACTCAGTAGAAGAGCACAGCCACTCAGTGGAAGAGCACAGCCACTCAGTGGAAGAGCACAGCCACTCAGTAGAAGAGCACAGCCACTCAGTAGAAGAGCACAGCCACTCAGTAGAAGAGCACAGCCACTCAGTGGAAGACTCAGGGCACTAAATAAAACACATGGGGCAATTAGTAGAAGACCTGAAGCACTCAGTAGAAGACCAGAGCACTAGAAGACTGGGGGAATTTAGGGGAAGACTCAGGGGGCTCAGAAGGATACTCATTAGAAGACCCAGGGCACACACTAGAAGGACCGGGCCATTCAGTACAAGACCTAAGGAGCACTCAATAAAAGACCAAGGGCAATTAGTAGAAGACCTGGTGGACTCAAAACAAGACATGAAGCACTCAGTAGAAGACCAGAGCACTTAATAGAAAATCTGGGGAAATTAGGGGAAGACCCGGGGCACACAATAGAAGACTCAGGACACTCATTTAAAGGCCGATGCACTCAGAAGAAAACTAGGTGAACTCAGTACAAGACCAGGGGCATTCATCAGAAGACCTGTGGCACTTAATAGAAGAATGGGACACTCAGCAGAAGATTGGGGGCACTCTTTAGAAGACCAGGGGCACTCAGTACAAGACGCAGTGTACTAAGTAAAAGACCCAGAGCACACAGTAGAAGACAAGGGACACTCTGTAGTAGACCTGAGGAACCCAGTGGGCCTGGGGCACTCAGTAGAAGATCTTGTGCACTAAGCAGAGAACTTGGGGCAAGTGTCCTAAGTGCCAGGGTTTAGCAATGCCCCTGCCCACTCACGTAATGGAGGAGAGTTGTGCATACTTGCATGTTATGGCAAATGATGGCCCCACCACCATTTTACTTCATGGCCTTAAAATTGGATGTTCAACATGCTTATATAGTTGTGATGGTACTCAAACTTTTTGATATTTGATATTTATCTATAGATATTTCACAATACGGAGACTACAGAAGAGTGCAAAGACTGATGTTATTTTGACTTCTATCATCCACCCAATTGAGAAATATTTATTTCTGAATTTTTCCTAATAGACATATAAACGATAATAATAAAAAATATATATATATAATAAATTACCTGAAAATTGAGGTTTACATTTCGGCCTTTGCCTTAAATTCTCTCCCTGTAATTCCTCGAGAAGCGTCTTTACGTTCGGGCAGCTGTTGGTATATAAAGCTTGGATTCGATGGACGGCACCTCTCCCTTTGTGCGGTTGAGTTTTGGCATGCCACCCCGGTCATTGTCATGTTGGTTTATGTTTAGCCGCCGATTGCCGTTCTTGGGGACAAGCTGCCCTCTGCATTGTCCGTGGTTTCTCTTGTGTGGAGTACGCCTTGGCTCCTCGCCCGGCCCAGCGGCCTGTGAACATGGACCTCCGGACTGTACAGCAGGGTACTGCCAACTGGCTGCGCGCTCTTCCAGGCCTTGGCCGTTGTAACGCCGGCCAAGTTCAGACTACGAAGGACGCCCGGAAACAGCTTACAGGAGCAGATGTCGGGAGCCCAGGAGGTCCCCATCTCAATTCTGCTTTGGAAAATGGGAAAAATGTGTCAGGAGAACAGTCCCCTGAATACGTGCAGAAAATATTTGTTAAAGTGGAACTCCAGTTTCGCTATTTTTTTCTCTGCCAATCCTTCCATTGGCTTATATTTAGTGTTCTCCATCCCTCTCTGCCAATCCTTCCATTGGCTTCCATTCAGTGTACTCCACCCATCTCTACCAATCCTTCCATTGGCTTCCATTCAGTGTCCTCCACCCCTCTACCAATCCTTCTATTGGCTTCCATTCAGTGTCCTCTTCCCCCTCTCTACCAATTCTTCCATTGGCTTCCATTCAGTGTTTTCCACCCCTCTCCGCCAATCCTTCCACTGGCTTCCATTTAGGTGTCCTCCACCCCTCTCTGCCAATCCATCCATTGGCTTCCATTCAGTGTCCTCCACCCCTCTCCACCAATCCTTCCACTGGCTTACATTCAGTGTCCTCCACCCCTCTCTGCCAATCCTTCCATTGGCTTCCATTAGGTGTCCTCCACCCCTCTCTGCCAATCCTTCTTCTTCCATTCAGTGTCCTCCACCCCTCTCTACCAATTCTTCCATTGGCTTCCATTCAGTGTCCTCCACCCCTCTCTGCCAATCCTTCCATTGGCTTCCATTCAGTGTCCTCCACCCCTCTCCGCCAATCCTTCCATTGGCTTCCATTCAGTGTCCTCCACCCTTCTCTACCAATCCTTCCATTGGCTTCCATTCAGTGTCCCCCACCCCTCTCTGCCAGTCCTTGCATTGGCTTCCATTCAGTCTCCTCCACCCCTCTCTTCCAATCCTTCCATTGGCTACCATTCAGTGTCCTCCACCCATCTCTTCCAATGCTTCCACTGGCTTCCATTCAGTGTCCTCCACCCCTCTCTGCCAATCCTTCCATTGGCTTCCATTCAGTGTCCTCCACCCCTCTCTGCCAATCCTTCCATTGGCTTCCATTCAGTGTCCTCCACCCCGCTCTGCCAATCCTTCCATTGGCTTCCATTCAGTGTCCTCCACCCCTCTCTTCCAATGCTTCCACTGGCTTCCATTCAGTGTCCTCCACCCCTCTCTGCCAATCCTTCTGTTGGCTTCCATTCAGTGTCCTACACCCTTCTCTTCCAATCCTTCCATTGGCTACCATTCAGTGTCCTTCACCCCTCTCTGGCAATTCTTTCATTGGCTTCCATTCAGTGTCCTCCACCCCTCTCTGCCAATCCTTCCATTGGCTTCCTTTCAGTGTCCTCCACCCCGCTCTGCCAATCCTTCCATTGGCTTCCATTCAGTTTATAAAGCCATCCACAACTCATTAACCTAGTCTCAAAATACCAACCAAGCCGCTCTCTTCGGTCCTCCCAAGTTTTCCTGCTCTCTAACTCCCTCATCACCTCCTCCCAGGCTTGCCTCCAGGATTTCTCATACCAGGCCACATGCTCTCAACATGGGGAGGGGGGGTTGATGGGAACAAGGGCCTCTTCCCAACAACCCTGGCTGTCGGGGTCTGCGGACTGGGGACTTATCAGAATCTGAGGCCCCCCCCAGATCAGCTGTCAGTAGGAAACCCCGTTGACAGCTGATGACTCATCAGTTGTTAAGGACACAGTGGCTGGCTTCATGGCCCCTTCCTTAGCAACCAGCTATATATAGGGTGTTTTTAAAGAGGGAAAAAAAAGGTTTAAAAACGGATGTCAGCGGATCGGATGTAAGCGGAACGTCCACTTTTCGGATAAAAAACGGAGCTTGGCGGAGACGCATGTTAGCGGATGATCCTCCCATAGAGATACATGTATGTCCCGTTTTCATCTGTCATGGAGGAAAAAACAGACATACGGAACGCCCGTGTGAAAGGGGCCTAACTGCTACGTCTGCGGGACAGCTTGTTCTGTTGAAAAAAACATCAGACTTGCTGGCTGGAACGCCAGATGAAACCAAAGGAAAGAAATCCTAAAAAAAAAAAGAAAACAAATGCAGCCGGCACATCTAAGAATTAGTAAGCTGAGATATACTGTAATAAATGTTTTCTTTTGGATTTAATACACAATCGGGTGGGTTTGACTTCCTGTCTTTAATTCTGAGGGTCCTGCGCCCCCCCCAGCAGAAGAAGGCAAGCTTCTTCTAAAACCGTTTTGTGCACATGGAAGGGGCTGCTGTTCTATGGAGACTTCATGATGTGTAATGGCTAGTTGATGACTGGAAGCAGGAGGCTATAGAAGGCTCTACTTCCTCCTGGGGCCCGAAACACATGGGAGAGGTTTTTTTTGTTCCTTGTGAATGGTAAATCTATATCAGCTGTTTGTGACGGATTCAATGTGAGCCGAGAACCGGCTCGGCCCGTCTGTAACTTTACCCCGTCCTTGCCCTGCCCCCGGGCACCGGAGCTAAATCAGGGCTGGAGGCTGGTCATTTTGGACTTAGCCAAGCCTCGGGGGGGGGGGGGGGGGGGTGAAAATGACCCCCCTGCACTGGGCTGAGTGTTCTTTAAATAATATATGAAAACATGAAAGAGCAAAGGATGAATAATTAATCAGGTAAAAATAACAGAAGCATCGGAGTGCTGTGACGGAACGCCAGGGGGGGGGGGGAGCAACGCAGTCTGTACGGTGCAATAATGCATGACAGCTGCTAATGACAGACTGTCCCTGACCCCGCCTCATTTCCTGGCTGGGGGATGTCCCCATCATCTAATAACTGTCCCTGGCCCCGCCTCATTTCCTGGCTGGAGGACGTCCCTATCATCTACTGACTGTTCCTGGCCCCGCCTCGTTTCCTGGCTGGGAGACGCCCCCATCATCTACTAACTGTCCCTGGCCCCGCCTCATTTCCTGTCTGGGGGACGTCCCCATCATCTACTAACTGTCCCTGGGCCCGCCTCATTTCCTGACTGGGGGATGTCCCCATTATCTACTGACTGTCCCTGGCCCGCTCATTTCCTGACTGGGGGATGTCCCAATCATCTACTGACTGTCCCTGGCCCGCTCATTTCCTGACTGGAGGACGTCCCCATCATCTACTGACTGTCCCTGGCCCCGCCTCATTTCCTGGCTGGAGGACGTCCCTATCATCTACTGACTGTCCCTGGCCCCGCCTCATTTCTTGGCTGGGGGACGTCCCCATCATCTACTGACTGTCCCTGGCCCCGCCTCATTTCCTGGCTGGAGGACGTCCCCATCATCTACTGACTGTCCCTGGCCCGACCTCATTTCCTGGCTGGGGGATGTCCCAATCATCTACTGACTGTCCCTGGCCCGCTCATTTCCTGACTGGAGGACGTCCCCATCATCTACTGACTGTCCCTGGCCCCGCCTCATTTCCTGGCTGGAGGACGTCCCTATCATCTACTGACTGTCCCTGGCCCCGCCTCATTTCTTGGCTGGGGGACGTCCCCATCATCTACTGACTGTCCCTGGCCCCGCCTCATTTCCTGGCTGGAGGACGTCCCCATCATCTACTGACTGTCCCTGGCCCGACCTCATTTCCTGGCTGGGGGACGTCCCATCCCATCATCTACTGACTGTCACTGCCAGCGCCTCATTTCTTGGCTGGGAGACACCCCCATCATCTACTGACTGTCCCTGGCCCCACCTCATTTCCTGTCTGGGGGACGTCCCCATCATATACTGACTGTCCCCGGCCCCGCCTCCTTTCTTGGCTGGGAGACGCCCCCATCATCTACTGACTGTCCCTGGCTCCGCCTTATTTCCTAGCTGGAGGACGTCCCCATCATCTACTGAATGTTCCTGGCCCCGCCTCATTTCCTGGCTGGGGGACGCCCCCATCATCTACTGACTGTCCCTGGCCTCGCCTCATTTCCTGGCTGGGGGACGCCCCCATCATCTACTGACTGTCCCTGGCCCGCCTCATTTCCTGGCTGGGAGACGCCCCCATCATCTACTGACTGTCCCTGGCCCCTCCTCATTTCCTGGATGGGGGACGTCCCTATCATCTACTGACTTTCCCTGGCCCCTCCTTATTTCCTGGCTGGAGGACGTCCCCATCATCTACTGACTGTTCCTGGCCCCGCCTCATTTCCTGGCTGGAGGACGTCCCTATCATCTACTGACAGTCCCTGGCCCCTCCCCTTTCATTCATTGGATTTCAGTTCTTTCAATCATGGGGGGCTCAGCCCTGTATATGCAAATACAGCCTGAACAGGAACGCCCCCTCCAGACTGACACCCGCCCATCAAGGCATTCTGATATTTGCATAACTCCTCCCACTGCTTGCATCAGGGCTGGGGGCTCTGGAGATGAGTACTGAGGCCGGGGGCTGTGATGTTTTCAGGAAGCTCTGCCGACCCCTCCCACCAGCCATGATTACCCTGAATTACATAGAGAGACACAGAGGCCCAGTGATGACATCGCTGGTCCTAAAACAAGATTCGTAATGAAAACCGGTGTCATGATCTGCCTGCACTGCATAGAGGAGCACAGAGACCCCGTGATGATGTCACTGAGTCCAAAACGGGAAATAATCTTAATGACTATTTTATTGTCCCCGTCCTGACTGTTTTCATTGAAATACGACATTTTAAAATAAATAGAAAAGATCAGCAAGAACATGCAGGGGCTGGAAATCTTTTATTTGTATTTTTTTTTCACAATTTTCTTTAAATTCACTTTTCTTTATTTTACATGTCTTATATACTTAATATTTATAGCTTTGTATTTATATATTTATATACTGTATATTTATATATTGTATATCTATATATTTACATGTCCCATTTATTTATATAAACTGTATATTTTAATATGTACATGTCCTATATATTTAGATTTTTATATATATATATATAGTATATTTATATATTTCCATGTCCCATATATTTATATATTTACATGATATATATATATATATATATATATATATATATATATATATATATATATATTTGTTTTTATTATTAATATATATATATATTAGGGCTGTGCAAATTAACTTTTAATTAATCGATTAATCTTTAATTTTTTTGATCGATCAAAATATTTTTGATCGATTAAAATTCTTTTGTTTGGTACTCGCCTCTCCGCCGGCTTCTGGGCCTTCAAGGAGTTCCGTCGGAGATACGGTAACGTCACGGACACCGGCGGGGCTTGCAGTGTCCATCTGAAGGGCTCCTTTGCTGTGCCTTCATATCTGCATGTCGACGGGACCTTACTATCTGCCACACGCAAGGGCTGTTACACTTCCCTCTATCACTTACCTCTATTAACCTGGGATTCTATAACCATCCACTGGGAGTTGTGATAGTTCCCTTCATGGGACATCTACATGCCGACGGACTGATGTTAACCCCTCCTCATCTGGATTCAGCAGTGGTATCGTTGTACACATTTTTATACCAGTAACATACTTAGCTACATGTTTTTATGACTGCTTTTGGTACTGTTTGGTATTACTCGCACCATTTTTACAGTTTATGTAGCTACATCGATTTTATCTCCAGTGCAATATTTATTTTGTTACCTACTTGAAGATTATAGAAGTTTTAATGCTATTCCCATCGAGTGCTGCCTTTGTGTGTTTTTTGTATCCTGCTATCCATTTTTCCTGTTGTTGGGAGCTGCACTGGGAATCAGCCGGCAAGGAGATCAGCTAAAAGTAGTTGGATCTGTATGTGCGTTATAATTAATCGAAATTAGTCGATTAATCGATTAAAATAAAAAACGATTAATCGAACACAAAAATTTCGATCAGTAACAGCCCTAATATATATATATATATATATATACTGTATATTTGCATGTCCCATATAGTTATATATATACTGTCTATTTATATATTTATATGTCCTATATATTTAGATTTTTACATGCTATATATATATACATTTGTTTTTATTATTAATATATATATATATATATATATATATATATATATATATATATATATATATATATTTATATATTATATATATATATATACAGGGCTTTTTTTCAGGGGGAACTTGAGGGAACTCAGTTCCACCACCTTTGGCTCAGACTCATTGGTGCCTTCTCACCACAATCACTTGTAAACACAGAAGTCTGGTTTCTGTGTTTACAAGTGACAGCTCTGCACTCTGTGTGTAACCATCTGAACTCTGCACTCTGTATGTAATGCAGTCCTGGTATTTAATGCCCCTTTAAGACCCTTCTACTGTTTTTGAAATCTGAAAGGGGTCGTGGTTGAGTTCCTGCGCCTATTTTCAGAGAAAAAAAGCTCTGTATATATATATATATATGTGTGTGTGTGTGTACTGTATATTTGCATGTCCCATATATTTATATATATACTTACATATTTATATATTTACATCCCATATATTTTTATATTTACATGCCCCATTATCACTGAGAGTGCAAGTAAAAGAAAATCCCCAAATTTTTTGGGGTTGTCACCAAAACAGGAACAGAGGGGAAATCTCCCAAATGGGGACACTCGTTCTGGTGACACCCCAGGGATTCCCTCACTTTGGAAGGATTTCCTCTCACTTCCTGTATTGGTTATGGGACAGGAAGTGAAGTGAAATCTCCCTGATGGGACACAGATGCCAAAAAATAGTTACACGTTATGACCCCCCGTCTCGTGTCTTCCGATGGGCAGCGCGTTTCTGTGGTGGTTGGGTCGCGTTGCGCTCCCGATCCAGCGCGGGTGAAATTCCTGGAAATATTGCCAATCTGCAGCCACTAATATTTTGATTCCTAAAAAGAAACATTTTATATTCCCAAAAATAATAAAGATGAGGATTTGTTACAATGTTGCGACACTTGCTGTAAATATTTCCCATCCGATGTAGGGAAGGGATCCCCAGATACACATGATATAGAAATACACATCATGGCTAAGGAAATAAATAAACCTTCTCATGCCCTCTACAATACCCCTCCCTCCTCTCTGTCCCCTCCCCCTCCCCTATTGCCCCATCTCCTATCTAATCACTGCACTGAGAAGCTGCATGAAAACTACAACTCCCAGCCTGCTTTGCTCTGCCACCTCCTCGAGCATGCGCACTGCTTCCCCCTGCTGTCCAGCCTGCAGTGGAAGATCTGCTGCTGCTGCTGGGGATGTGAGAGGAGCAGCCACACAGAGAGGAAGGATCTGGGGCTTGGAGCATGCAATAAGAGCAGGCAGAGGAGAAGCAGACAGAGAGGGGGGTGCTGTAGGCTCTGCACCCCTGCTTTCCCCCCCATCCCCCTTTTGGAGGAGCCCCCCTCAACATCCAGCACCCCTCCAATGGATGATGCTCCCTTCTGCAGCAGCAGCCTGGCACCTCCTGTGCACTGGAAGAGGCTGAGGGCTGCCCCTCTATAACAGGGCACAGGAGGGGGAGGGGAGGGGGGGCTGGGGGGGGTATGTGAATTTCTGCTACACCAGGGGGGAGGGTCTATTTATTTATTTATTTTCCTGCATCCTGGAGATTTCTATAGGTGCCTCCTGTATAGACTGTATAGGCACCAGAGACTTCCATTGGGAATAATCACCGCACCTTGCAAAGATGAAGAAGCAGTTCAATCGGATGAGGCAGCTGGCCAATCAGACCGTGGGCAGGTAAGAGAGACCCCCCTCCCCTCCCCCCCTCCTCCACCCTTCTCATGTCATCCATTGTGTTCACCTTTTTAGAAAGGCTGACCTTCTTCTGTTGTCAGCGGATGGATTTGGGGGGGGGGTAGCAGATTCTTCCTGGTGATGAAAGGGTTAAAAAGGAGTGCCCCCCCTGCTGTGTAACCCTTGCAGTGCCGGCTGGAGAGGGAGCTGGCATCCTGCACAGAGGTATGGGGGGGGGGCTCATCAATGGAGGGTGGGCTCAGGATGATGGGTGTGCGTCTATCCGGGGCGGGATCGGGGGCCGCAATATTCCACATATTATCTATTTATTCCTTCTATAATCCATGGAACTATCCGCTCTCTATTCTTCTATCGTCTATCTGTCTATCCCTTCCATCTATACGTCTGTCTATCCCTTCTTTTATCTATTAGTGATCTATCTCTTCTTCTTCTTCTTTCCATCCCTCTATCCTTCTTCTTTATTTCCATTCTATCTATCAATCTTTGTATGATTCTTCTATATATCTATCCATTCTTCCCTCTGCCAATCCCCCTCCTTTATCTATCTCTTATTAATTCTATCCTATCCTCTACCTTTCATTCTATCTCTTCTTTCCATCCATCCTTCATTCTATCTCTTCTTTCCATCCTTCATTCTATCTCTTCTTTCCATCCTTCATTCTATCCCTTCTTTCCATCCTTCATTCTATCCCTTCTTTCCATCCTTCATTCTATCTCTTCTTTCCATCCTTCATTCTATCTCTTCTTTCCATCCATCCTTCATTCTATCTCTTCTTTCCATCCTTCATTCTATCTCTTCTTTCCATCCTTCATTCTATCTCTTCTTTCCATCCTTCATTCTATCTCTCTTCTTTCCATCCTTCCTTCATTCTATCTCTTCTTTCCATCCTTCATTCTATCTCTCTTCTTTCCATCCTTCATTCTATCTCTTCTTTCCATCCTTCATTCTATCTCTTCTTTCCATCCTTCCTTCATTCTATCTCTTCTTTCCATCCTTCCTTCATTCTATCTCTTCTTTCCATCCTTCATTCTATCTCTCTTCTTTCCATCCTTCATTCTATCTCTCTTCTTTCCATCCTTCATTCTATCTCTCTTCTTTCCATCCTTCATTCTATCTCTCTTCTTTCCATCCTTCATTCTATCTCTCTTCTTTCCATCCTTCATTCTATCTCTTCTTTCCATCCTTCATTCTATCTCTTCTTTCCATCCTTCATTCTATCTCTTCTTTCCATCCATCCTTCATTCTATCTCTCTTCTTTCCATCCATCCTTCATTCTATCTCTTTTTTCCATCCTTCTATCTTTCATCTATCTTTATTTTTTCATTCTATCTATCTTCTTTTTATGATTCTTCTATATATCTATCCATTCTTCCCTCTGCCAATCCCCCTCCTTTTTATCTATCTCTTATTTACTTTATCTATCCTATCTTTCCATTGTTCATTCTATCTATCTATCTATCTATCTATCTATCCCTTCTTGCTATCCCTTCTTTTCGTCCCTCTTGCTATCCCTTCTTTTCGTCCCTCTTGCTATCCCTTCTTTTCGTCCCTCTTGCTATCCCTTCTTTTCGTCCCTCTTGCTATCCCTTCTTTTCGTCCCTCTTGCTATCCCTTCTTTTCGTCCCTCTTTCTTTCTATCCCTTCTTTTCGTCCCTCTTGCTATCCCTTCTTTTCGTCCCTCTTGCTATCCCTTCTTTTCGTCCCTCTTTCTATCCCTTCTTTTCGTCCCTCTTTCTTTCTATCCCTTCTTTTCGTCCCTCTTTCTTTCTATCCCTTCTTTTCGTCCCTCTTTCTTTCTATCCCTTCTTTTCGTCCCTCTTTCTTTCTATCCCTTCTTTCGTTATATGCCTTTTTTTTTTCTTTCCATTCATCTATCTCTTCTTTTCATCCCTCTTTCTATCCCTTTTTCTTTCTCTAGCTATCATCTATCCCTTCTTTCCTTCCTCCCTCCCTCCCAACTCAGGGCCCACTAACAGGCCAGGTTTTATGTATTACCTTGAGGAGGATGAAGACTAGAATACGGCAATCACTGAGCAGCAAATGATATCACCTGTCATGTATTTCAGTTATCTTGCAAACCTGGCCTGTTAGTGGGCCCTGAGAACAGGGATGATGACCACTGATTCTATCTATCTCTCTATCCCACCTGCAGTCTGTGCCCCCCCCCCCCCCGTCTTTCTTTCCTCTTCTGGTCGGTTTGGCTGCTCAGCCCCCCCCACATTCTGGTTGTCCTTTTATTAGTTGCCATCAGTTGGTCAGACATGTTCCGTTGGACACGAGTGGTAATTGTAGAAGTTTGGCGCCATTTTCCTGATATTACCGTCCGATATGAGAGGTGGGAGGTGTTCAGTATGGCGGACACCTCCTAGATCAGTGTCGGAGAACCTCGCAAACCCCCAGATGTTAGTTGAGCATCATGGGAAATGTAGTTCCAAAACATCTGGGGGTGGCGAGGTTCTCCATCACTGTCCTAGTTGACGGTCGTTCATTGGCTGGGATGTCGCAGGATATTGTAGCATCTGCTGAGCTGACCCAAAATAATCTGTGGCATTGGCCACTCCTCCCGCGCCGTCTGGTCACACGGTTGCCACGTGTTGGACTCTGTTGCCACTATTTGGGGGAATTGCTGGTGGTCTCGGTGGCGGACGTGGTCATCTTGGTAGCTGACTTGCTAAATCAGCCAGAGGCGGCTCTAGGCCTTGTAAGGCCTTAGACTAGGGGTGTCAAACTCGATTTCATTGGGGGCCGCATCAGCATTATGTTTGCCCTCAAAAGGGCCGGTTGTATCTGTAAGATTAGATGTCCAGTGCCTTCCCTTATATTAGATGTCAAGAGCCCCCCCACCATCAGAAGTTGAGTCCCCCACCCTCCCTTACATCACAGTGCACCCCCCCCCCCTTTCCTTATGCTGCTGCTGAGAAGAAGCTGGATGCATTGCTTGAAAGCAGAAAGTAAGGGTCTGGAGGAGGACCACACGAAATGGCCTGGAGGGACGTATTCGGCCCCTGGACCATGTGTTTGACACCCGTGCCTTAGGCGGAACGTGAAAATGAGGCCCCCCTCGTACCCATAATGGAGGGGAAAAACAAACTAAGGGATTCGTCCCTCAGCTGGTCATCAGACCTTCCCTAGTTATCAGCTGTCAGTGAGGTTCCCCGCTGACGGCTTAATGTAAAAAAAAAGTTAGAATTAAAGAAGTGAAAAAAATAATGGCATGGGGGTTCCCCCCCCCCCCAATCCACACCAGGCCATTTGGGTCTGGTATGGATTCATAAGGGACCCCTTATGAGTCAATCCCCCCGCAAATCCATACCAGACCTATATTCGAGCAATGCAACCTGGCAGGAATGAGATAGCGCCCCCTCCCCCCCACCTGAACCATATCAGGCCACATGTCCTCAACATGGGGGGGTTGATCGTGGTAAAGGCCTCTCCCCCCCCCCCCACAACCCTGGCCAGTGGTTGTGGGGATGTGTGGGCAGACGTGGATGTGGCGGTCGGCTCCATAACAACCAGCTTCTCGCTGGTTAAGGACTCTGGTGGCCCCTCTCCTGAGTGAGACGGGGCTCTTAACTCTGCCTGAGCACAGCGGCGTTGCGGTCCCCTGTCCCTGAAAACTGGAGTTGTGCGTTAGGAAAATTAGGCTGCCCTGAGGCCCCTGTGAGCATGAGGCCTTAGGCAACCGCTTAATTAAAGAGCCGCCTCTGAAATCGCCCTAGGAATTGGTGATACCACTGAGCACGTGGAAATCCCATATTGGAGGATGGAGGGCTATTCACAAACATGCATTCAGCAGATTACGAGTCAGCGGCATCATTTTGAGGTTTGACGCAATGTTTGCGAGAAATTGGTGCCAACAGTGTGCCAGGCAGCGTAAGCCGCCATTCATCCACCTTCCCCCAAAGGCTGAAGCACATCTTAGTGACGTTGTTATTTTATGGCGCTTTCACAATCTGCCATCTAACAAACAATATCCGATTAAACAAGGGCTCGAGCACGGCCCTCTCTGAATAAGCTCTTGTTGGGGTGAAACGCGTCGGATTGATAATCCTCGGGTGGGGTGATCACTGCATGGCTCCACACAGAATTAAGATGAACTTGGTACGCAGTGTTTTTTCTATCATATTGTTTGGTGGGCCAGTGAGTGGAGGCTGGAGCTGGAACATGGGCTGGCCCCGCCCCCTAGGTGGGAAGTGGTTAACCAATGGTGGGCTTCTGGCGCGTTATTATTTTTTGTTCAACAGAGGCGGCTCTAGGCTTTGTGAAGCCTTAGGCAAAAATTGACATGGGGCCCCACTCACGGCCATGATGGGAAAAATAATTTAAGGACAAGAGCCTCATCCCCACAACCCTGGCCGGTGCTTTTGGGGGTCTGTGGGCAGGGGGGGGCTTATTGGACTCTGGAAGCCCCCTTTAAAAAGGCGGCCCCCAGATCCTGCTCTTTAATAACTAAGGGACGGGGGCCACCCGGTGATGTCACCTAGTGAACCCGCCCCCTTGTGACGTCATTGACTGAGGGCATCATCGGTCATTGACGTCACAAGGGGTGGTGTCACCGATATTGACTGGTTGCTAGGAACGCTGGTGGCCCCGCTCCTGAGTCAGGGCTCCTATCGCCGACTGAGCACAGCAGTGTTAAGGTCCCCTGTCTCTCAAAACTGTGATAATGTATTGGGTAAGTTAGGTCGGCCGCGAGGCCCCTGCGAGTGCGAGGCCTTGGGCGACCGCCTAATTAAAGAGCCGCCTCTGTTGTCCAATTAAATATATAAAAAAAAATGGAGGCTCCATAGCAGATATTCGATTTTGTGAGTGGGCTGTGCTACAACTGCAGCAGCCAATAAAAACTCACATTCTCGATCATTAGCAGGGTGACAGAAGCTGGTTTCTGATTGGTTGGTGATGGGAGGAGGTGGAAGGAAACATTTCATGTTTGGAGTCTTCCAGAGACAGAAGAAGCTGGAGAGCAATTCATTCAGCCGTTGTGCATTCGTTGAACGGGCAGAGAGGCCAATCGGTAAAAGGTTTTGCCACCAGCAGCCAATTGGAAACGTATTGCCTGAAGTAGCTGGATTCTGATTGGCTGCTCTGGTTACTTTACCACTTGCGTTACTTTTATTGGATAGGGCCATTGATCTTTATATCCCCAATGCTTGAAATATGGAGACTTTCCGTCTGTTTTCCACCCCACTTCCAAAATTGAAGGATCCCCAGGAATTGGGATCTTCCACCAGGGCCGTCTTAATAGCGTCACGGGCCCCTGGGCAAAGAAATGCTCTGGGGCCCCTACAACGATGACAGTGCAGGTAAACCGACATCAAGTAGGTAGGAGGCAGGCTGCCCCCCCTCCCCCCTGTGTATCCATCACTCTCAGGGCCATCATGGGCCCCCCATTATCGGGGCAGCGTGGGCTTAAGGACCAGCTGCTTTGGGGAAATTGCAGGGGCCCCCCCATGCAGCTGGGGCCCCTGGGCAGTGCCCTCTCATTAAGACAGCCCTGTCCTCCGCTGTTTCCTGGGTCCCCGAAGAGCGAGAGGAAATTGGTCAGAACCATCTGAGTGCCAATTGGAAGGTCTTTCCTTTCTATTCTCACTCTGCATTGGCTGCTCAAATCTAAAAACGTTGAACCCCCGCGGGTGGCCGATCCCCACAAACCCTTCTGTACCATGTGGTACACCTTTTCACCTGAAATTTTATGGGATTTTTTTTTGTTGGAAAACTGGCCAAGCCTGTGGCTGGCAGTGACCTCTCCAAAATGATGGCTGTGTCAATGGGCGGAGCTGGGAACGCAAGTATTTAGAATTTAGGGAGTAGAAGAATCCACTTGCTAATCAAATCTTTAGGGGATGGGGGGCAATTGCCCTCCTGGGCCCCTCTAAAGCACCTTATAAAGCATAGGTGTTCAACCTGTGGCCCTCCCAGCATTTGCGGAACCACGAGACCCTACTTGCTTCTGCCTTTGGGAGCCATGCTTGTAACTGTCAGCACCCATGTTATAAGGTTTCCTGGTGAAGAGGAGTAATGGATGTGGCATGGATGTGTATGCCTTGTCTGAGTTGAGGCCGGCTCTTGTGCCCCACCAAAGGCTCCCCTCCTCAGGCCAGCCCCAACCGAGCTGCCCCAGCTCCTCTCTGATGCTCTTGTCGGCCAGTTCAGAAACCCGGTGTAGCAGGCACTGTCCAGCCCCCGACTAGCCTGCGATGGGAGGTAGATAAGCGGGAGAGCAGGAAGTGGGCTCAGTCGCTTGCACCATGGGCATCTGGGTTGTACAAAAATTGGCAATCAGCCCCTGGGTGGGGGGGGGGGGGGGGTTGGCATAACCTTTAAATGTTGCCACCATGACAAAAATTGAAATACCGGGGTGTTCAGGGGCGCATACCCTTGGGCTGGTGGTCGAGGGCGGATCAGTTGTTGGAGGAAGAGTGCTCCT